>JAQJVK010000005.1:21414920-22014920 GCA_035578135.1 Flexamia atlantica
TTATTGTGAATGAAATCATCTATACATTTTTCTTTACTACTTACTTGTTACTTCATCAAATTAATAATAATATTGATTTGTCTTGGTCAAAGCCAAATCAAGAGATAAAATACTACTATGGAGATATTTTTATAAAAAAATTGTTAAGTTTCATACAAGTAATCTTGTCCCCCACCTGAGTTGCTGTTCCAGCCTATCCAAAGCAGAAGAAGCAGGAGTGACTGTGGCAGGTTGGAAATGGTATACACCTTCATTTGCTTCGGATGAAAACTTGTAACTCTGTAAATAAACAAATAATTTACAGATAAAACAACCCTAAATTTCATAATTTATATTCTGTGAAGCTTAAGTAAATACAACATTTTTAAATCAGTTTGTTTAAAAATGTTTCAAAACTTTAGAATTTATTTTATTATTATAAATAGAAGTATATCAATAATACTCATCTTTTTCACTTGAACTTGATTCCAATACAATGTCACCTCACCACTGAAGTCCTTTTTATTCTTAGTTCAAAGTTTTATAAATTATTTATGTTAAATTTATGTTGTTTTTTTAATGCCACTTCAGAATTTTTGATAAAAATACAACTCTCGAAGTTTATGTAAAAAACTTCATGTAGTAGACCCAAGAAGTCTATGTAGTAGACCAAAGTCAGGAGGTAAACATTTCGTCTACTACAATGATGTAATATGGCTCAGAAACCTGGATCCTTAACAAAAAAGAAGAGAGAAAAATAATAGCAATTGAAAACAAGGTATTGAGGAAAATCTTTGTCCCAACTAAAGACAATGGAGAATGGAGGACAAGGCATAACCAGGAAATAAGAGAGTTGTATAAAGATGCGGACATTGTTGGAGAGATAAGAAGTAGGAGACTCAGGTGGACTCAAGTTTGAAAAACATTCTGAAGGGAACACTTGAGGGAAGAAGACCAAGAGGAAGACCAAAAATCAGATGGTGGGACCAGGTCCAACAAGAAATGAGAGGAATGGGGCTTGCAGAGGAAGATGCAGAAGATAGAGACGGATGGAGGCGCTGTGTTGCTGAGGCCAAGTACCGACTGGGGTACAAATGGCCATGGCAGTAAGTAAGTAAGTACAATGATGTAAGGTATTTTTTAAAATTTAATTTAGACACAAACACTGAGAAGCAACTATCTAGAGGCACGGTCGTACCTCGTCGCCAAGTCCACCAGCAGACGACAAATGAACGACGTGAGTGACTATATTAACAGCGCAGACTAGGAGTCGATTTTTTTACTTTTCAAAAAAGAAAATTAGAGCCTTAATTTAATATAACTTTTCTTCAACATAATAAACTGGCCAAAAAAAGTAAAAAAATACGGCAGTCTAATAAGTTGGAAATAAACGTTAAAAACCACCAAAACCGGTTTTGCACTTTTGAGCAAATCCTCTACCTTGTTTTGTTCAGAAAGCCTAGCGACTTTATTTCTCATCAGAATTGAATGAAACTTCACCCTCACTCCTATTTTTTCTTGTAGTAGTGCCTTTTGATAGTCTGAACAAAGTTTTAAAGCACTAAATATTAAAACTATGAATTTAAGGAGTCAAGCACAAGGCTTGGATATTATTTGGGAGGAGAAGATAGGAAGTACAGCTAACTCACCTTGCAAATAAGCTGCAGACACACACATAGATATTACACATTATATTAGTGATATTTCGGCTGTGAAGCCTTTGTCAAACAAAAGAGAACTGGACAAAGAGATCTGGCGGTTAAGATTTGTCTTAACTGCCAGAAAAAAAATCTTAACTGCCAAATCTTAACTGCCAGATCTCTTTGTCCAGTTCTCTTTTATTTGACAAAGGCTTCACACCCGAAATATCACTAATATAATGTGTAATATCTATGTGTGTCTCTGCAGCTTATTTGCAAGGTGAGTTAGCTGTACTTCCTATCTTCTCCTCCCAAATAATAAATATTAAAACTAGTAACTTTAAAAATTTTCATTTCAAATCTTCGATGACATTTAAAATGTAAACAAGCTTAGTCCACGAAGAAACTATTTCGTCAGTAAAACTTTGATTAGCTGGTAAGTTTTAAGCTTATGGAGAGGACGGGAGGAAATGAGATATGTTCGATTTGTTTAATTTATTATTTCTTTGTATTGTGAATAGGCTTATTTAACCTCTCATTTCATGTCCATTAGCAATGAAACTTATTTATATAGTTTTACATATATCTAAATTATAATGAATATGTGTCTTAATCGTCTTTTTTCGTTTTACCTAACCTAAACTTCAGTTCAAGATTGGAATTGTTTTAAATTCTTGTCCAAAGAATGGTATTTCACTGCTAAATTACTACTTACTCCACCTCATTTGTCGGCCCGCCAAAATGAAAGGGTCGTTTTTCATCAACAAAATCATCGTCACAGTACCTCCAGTAAATAATCTAATATCCTTGTTTGACCAGAAGCAATATCAGCTGTTTGCGGAACATTTTTACACATAAAAAATAAAGATTCGTAAATTAATGCCTTCTGACACGTACTAAGTTTGGTTGCAACCACTTGTAGACCTAATCTTACAAAGCTAGAAAACAGGTTTTGAGTGAGGAAAGGGATAGACTTTCAGCTAGCTTACCTGAGAAATAATGTTCATGGTAGCAGCACATAGAAACACAAAAGGAGACACATTTAACACTAATATTTCGTCCTTCTGGAGGACTTCTTCAGAGTGAAGAGGGAACCTCTTCACTCTGAAGAAGTCCTCCAGAAGGACGAAATATTAGTGTTAAATGTGTCTCCTTTTGTGTTTCTATGTGCTGCTACCATGAACATTATTTCTCAGGTAAGCTAGCTGAAAGTCTATCCCTTTCCTCACTCAAAACCTACTAAGCCCTTGGCTCTTCCTTAGAAAAACAACTAAAAAAAAGCTAGAAAACAGTAATTTAACTCTTAAATATTTTATATTTAAAAGGTGCGTTTACTCACAAACTGGAAAAGTCAAAGATTATAGGCATAGTGCCGAATGTTTTATAAGGTCTATTACATAAAATCTTAATCCAAGTTTTCAAAAGTTTGAAGGTTCATGATTTTGGCAACTGATTTTTTATTTTGGTAACTGATTTTTTGGTTACTGATTTTTTATCAGTATGCCCAGTGGTAGAGCGTGGAACATCGATCCCCAGGATCCTGATTTTAAATCCCGCCAATAAATAATGACAATTTGCTTTGTGATAACACCAAAGCAAGTTTGTGATGGTGACCTACCCAAGTAGGTTTTTAAGCCAAGTATGACTGACAGATGAGTGAAAGATGATTGTGGTGCGATGTTCTAGTCTTGTTACTGACTAAGAGTAACATGTTCCTTAGACAGGACTGTTAATTAATACCCCAACAGTATTTAATTAAGCTTACTGGTCCGATCCATGGTGAAGAGAAAATAAACGGGAGTTTAAACTAGAGATGTGTCGGTACCACTTTTTTCAAAGTCGGTACCGGTACCGGTTCTTGACAAGATCGGTTCTCGGTTCTCGGTACCATGTGTTTGTCAAAACATGTTATATAATGTATTGTACCCTCAAACCTACAGACAATCTGTTGTATGTAACTGTTTTGAAAATGTTTAAATTTTCAAGTGCAAGTTTCACCAAGACATAAAATACTATCTCACTTATTAATTTAATTGTCTATCCTTCTGTTAACAGATAATATAAAAAAATATATACTATGTGAACAAAAAAAAATCCAAGGTGAAAAATAACAGTTTGCAAATTTGTTTCCATTCATAATTTTACAATTCCCATTAAAAATAAACCCATTCCAATTCATTTTAAAAATTAGAGTAAAAAATCAATCAAGAACAAATTCCAAGGTGAAAAATAACAGTTTCCAAATTAGTTTCCATTCATAATCTTTCAATTTCCAAGAAAATAACCCCATTCCCATTAGTTTTAAGTATTAGAGTAAAAAGTCAATCAAGAGTCAAAAAACGTAAGATAGATTTCAAATCAAAAGCAATTTTAGAAAAATTATTGACCTTCATTAATAGTATGCGGTGGCATTAGCCATCGACGCAACGCCCGCGGCGATGCGCGGTGCGATCAATTGTCTTTCGTGACCGGTAGTTACTCCCGCCGATTACTATGGGTACCGAAGTACCGGTACCAACATTTTGACGTCGGTTCTCGGTACCGGTTCTTTTGCCAAGAACCGGTGGTACCGAGAACCGACTTAAGGTACCGACACATCCCTAGTTTAAACATAGTGTCTTATAGATTGCCATGTTAAAATAAACTATGATGTAAACTCAATCTGTCAAGAGATACTTTATTTCAATTTATAGAATGAAGATTGCAAGTAACAGGCCTATTAAAAGATAAATATATAAATATGTATGTATATTTATTTATAATGATTTCTTTTAAAAGTTATGGAGTTCACTGGGAATTGCGTTGCCGAGCAAGGCCACCAGGAACTATTCTTCTAAACAGTTAGCAATGAAACTAAGATGTCCATAAGGTATACCAAGGAGATTTTAAGGATAAGATTCTTTATTGCATGTTACCCGGGGTCAGGCACATTATATCTACTTTTGTAAAAAATTAATTTCAGTCTAGCCTGCTCAGAAGTTTATTTTCACTTGGAACAAACAGATAAGACATATACACATAAATGTTCTCTGTTATCTAATGTTATACCATATTTAGAAATAGGTAGAAAACCTATGGCGTTATTATAATTACACCATATATAGAAATAGGTAGAAAAAATCGACGTTCACATAAATCAACGTTATTTACTTCATAGGATAATATGTTTCTTCTGAAGTGATGACTTCAAAAAGCACTGATATCATACCCAAAAACATAATGTGTTGAAGGGTCGCCAAGCCCTAAAAAATATGGGATATCAAAGTGTATACCAAGTCAATTTAATTTACTTTAGTGTAACAAGGTTCATTAACGATACATAATTAAGTATTTGATTGAATGATATTGCTCTAAATATTTATTATAATTCATCTACATGTACTTGCCCAGCAGCTTATGAAATTATAGATTGATGTTAAAACTCTTCTCTTTTTACTATTTTAGCGTCTGTTAAGCTGTATGGCCAAGTGCATGTAGTCGAATTATAATAAATATTTAGAGCAATACTATTCAATCAAATTTTTAACTGTGTATCATTAATGAACCTTGTTACACTAAAGTAAATTAAATTGACTTGGTATACACTTTGATATCACATATTTTTAGGGCTTGGCGACCCTTCAACACATTGTGATTTTGCGTATGATAAAACTGAACAAAAACAATCAAAAGATACAGTACTTAGTAAAAGAGACTTTTCTTTGGCAAAGCCACAGGATCCATGTTAGTGATAATGGATCAATGGAATATGTTTGGTGAACAGATGACATTGTAGGATTGTGAAATATGAGATATGACTTTTAAATCAAATTATAATTGTTTACGCTGATCCTAAAATCTATTTGTATTTCCTTGATTTTTTTGTGCCATTTACTTATTAACTAAACTATTAGTTAAGATAGATAAATTAAACTGTGTTCTGTACAAAATGGCGGTTAAATTTTACAGTTTTCTAAACTAATCCAGTTATTTCCCATCCAACATGGGTTGGTAGCACTGCTCACCGTAGCCTCGGCGGAGTAGGCCTCGTGGTACTCGACGCTCATCGTGAGGCGCCCCTCCGCCACCTCTCGAAGCTCCGAGACCTCCACCTTGTGCCGCTTGAGATCACTGTTGGCAGCACTACTCACCGGAGCTTTGGTGGAGGGGGCCTCGCGGTACTCGAACCTCATTGTGTGTCTTCGCTCGGCCGCCAGCAGCTCTGCCACCTCTCGGCGCTCCGAGACCTCCACCTTGTGCCGCTTGAGATCACTGTTGGCAGCACTACTCACCGGAGCTTTGGTGGAGGGGGCCTCGCGGTACTCGAACCTCGTTGTGTGTCTTCGCTCGGCCGCCAGCAGCTCTGCCACCTCTCGGCGCTCCGAGACCTCCACCTTGTGCCGCTTGAGATCACTGTTGGCAGCACTACTCACCGGAGCCTCGGCGGAGGGGGCCTCGCGATACTCGACGCTCGTCGTGTGTCTTCGCTCGGCCGCCAGCAGCTCTGCCACCTCTCGGCGCTGCGAGACCTCCACCTTGTGCCGCTTGAGATCACTGTTGGCAGCACTACTCACCGGAGCCTCGGTGGAGGGGGCCTCGCGGTACTCGACGCTCGTCGTGTGTCTTCGCTCGGCCGCCAGCAGCTCTGCCACCTCTTGGCGCTCCGAGACCTCCACCTTGTGCCGTTTGAGATCATAGTTCTCGTCCTCGCACAGCCCCTGCTCTCTCCGCCGCTTGTCGTCCACTCCTCTTCCTGCACACATCGTACCATGGGTAAACTCACTGGTAGGACAACCCTAAACTTTAGATATTATTCTAGTATATTTGGAAAATTAAAGAGATTTACACAAGAGTTTTAAAATTCCATTTTGTAATTTTTTATTCTTTAAGGTTTTTGCAGTTCATTTTTAACTCTTTATATACTTTTTACCATAGAATCGTTAAATTGAATTACCATATTCAAAGTTTGAATATCCTTTGAAAGCTTTTAATAATGCTGATGATGGAAATGTGCTATCCTAGTAAAAGATTACACACAAATACTGATAACAGTTTACTGACATCTTGTTGTTCTTGTAGTAGTGTTGGTGAAAACCTGTATTGATCTAAGAACATCAGTTTGCTAATGAAATAAAAGTTTACATACGTCCATTCATCAGTGATGGAATAATATACATACAGTTAACATACTGTAAATCAGTATTTCATTAGTAAAATCATGTCTCTAGAGGCAAACGATCAATTAGATTGCTTTCTTACATTTTTAAATGATGTTCAAACTTTTAGCTAAAAGTTGTTAATTAACAATATGCTATCACATGAAAAAATGGAATGTTCATGTATTAAGATGTCAACTTTGGTGAATATGTTTAGCTTAATTTTAAGATTTTATAAAATTTAAAATAATTTTTTACAGGGCAGTGTGAAAGTCAACAATTTTATTTCAATCTAGTCATAATAAATACACCTACATAAAAAATGGTTCCTGTTAATGGTAGGAATGGTAGGTATTAATTGGCACTAACATCAAACCAATGGAACAAAAAAATGGTGCTAATGGTACAAATTGTATTTTTTGTTTGAAATAATTCAATAAAAGCAATAATGTAACAACAAAATTATCTGAATTTCGGCTATCTGCTGATCATAAATTAAATGTACTGTACTTTCCGTACATATTATTTCAAGAAGTAATTTAGCCTGTGATGAACTAATGTGACAATATAGGCCAACGTTAAAAGCATTGTGGTTTACAATCTTCATTTATGTAGCAAGAATAACTTGAAGGCAAACTAGCATGTATTTGTTTGTTATGTTCCAAGAGGCAGATGGTTTGTTTCTTTATTGCTTTGTTTCATATGCCAATGACAATGAAACACATTACAATGCCATGTATCAAAGGCACTGTCAAAATAAAACCAAAATAAAAGAGTTGGATTGAATTCCAGATTTAAAAAACAGATTTACAGGCAAAAAATAAATAGCTTTAAGATTATTTTTTCAAAATTGATTTGAAATTACAACTGCTTTAGGCCTATAATCATTGTATGCTCCAATAATTCCCTCAACAACTACAGAACAAACCTTAGGCTTATTCAAGCTGAAAACTGAATAATAAATAAATAATCATCTTAATATTTGATTTCTCTTCTTTTCACAGTTATTACTACTTATTAGGTAAATTTCCGTTGTTGCCTGGGAATTAAATGAATACTTAAGTGTTAATACTGTACTATGAAACAATTTTATTTCAATAAAGAGTGTAGGTTTATAAGATGTTAGGCTCATCTCTGTTTATTACAATGTAATGATTTTTAACATTTAAGAATACAAGTCATGTTTAACTCTGGGACATACTAGGAAAAATCATTTTTTTATTGGTTTGTAAGGTGTACAGAGAAAAATAATAAAACAAAAAATTTTTGACATTCCAATTTTTTTAATCACTGGTGGCTTTTCTAAGTCTTGTAAAAAATATTACATACTTAAAATATGCACAGTGCACACAATATTTCTTTCACACCAGGAGTCTTACCAAAAGAAGTGCAACAGATGACTCTCAGGCACATGGTCAAACTACTTAGCACTCCCCAGCATCAACAGGTATGTAACACACTGTTCGCATGGCTAACACTCTCTATACAAGTTCATCAGCCACCATTACCATTGCCCAAAGCTACAATGCTGCAGGCGACCTTGGACTTGTGTGGACCGATTACTAACTAGTAACTGACCAATTTGTTAGTTTCACTTTACAAGCCATAATAACTAAGCCTTTAGTTTAGTTTTAAGCTTAGAATGTTTTCCAGAATTTTTATCTTATAGCTAAAGTTTTTAGAAGTAACTAGTTTGGTTTTCTGTAAGTTTAATTGTAGTTTACATTTTTTTATTCTTAGTACGGTGCCGTAATATAATTGTTAAAATAATATTTTTGAAATATATAAAGTATAGAAATAGCTATCAATAATTTTGTTGCGATTATATTAGCTTATAATCTAACAGGATGTTAAAAGCAGGATAATTATAGGGCCTACCACAACTACACACTCTAATGATGACTACTTTTTATTCAATAATTGAACACACTAAGTAATTGTTTCTTTAAAAAATTATTACTTTTTACTACGAAGATTCTGCTTTGTTCTTTGTCTAATGTATTGTGAGATATCTTTATGACATTGTTATGAGACAGGCTAAACTTACACCTAAAATGCCCAAAAATTATATCAAGCTTATTAAGAAATATAGAACTTTGCAATAATTGTTATTGATTAGCCTAGTTACTATATTTCTTCCTTTCATAAAACAAACAATTTTGCACAATAAATAAAGTCTATACTGCAAACTGAGCAATATAACAGTAAAACCTATTGAAAGTCTTATTTAAGCACCAAAGCACCCACGACACCCCGTTTGGATTCTTGTAAATAAACAAATGTTGCACGCCGCTATCAAAATGCAAATCTCGCACTGAAGTGTGCAGACAGACTGGGGCCACATGGGCACGAGGAGCTGGCAAGCCACCAGACCAATAATAGCTCCATTGGGCAGAACATGCGACCAAGCACATGTATATATCCTGCCCACCGTCCCATCCTTACTGACCACTTCACCTTTGTGTTAGTTAAAAATCTACCTGTCTATGCAACATAGGTGCATACTCTGATATTCCCTTTACAAAGTTGAAGAGGACATTGAGAAAAGTTGTTTGTAATAATGCATATAGTACTGATTGATTTGACAGCATAAATCAACAATAATGCAAAATTTATAGCAAAAGTAATATTACAGTTGACCTTCTCTTGACCGACTCTATTAATATCGGATCTTGACTGGATAACTTAAAAGGTCGATTGATATGAATAGTTAATATTTATATGTGGTTCATACTTTTATACATGATGAAGCTCCCTTAGTTGCCACTGGCCCGAAATGATTAGGATTGGGCTCATTTCAGATTCGCGAATGTTTCGGATTACGCAGTATTATTACCAAAATAAAAATAATTATTAAAAACAATGAGTAATTATATAAGCTACCTACTCATCCTGCCATTTATATATGAGACGGTTAATTCGCCCAATTTAATTTTGAGGCTGTTCACAGTTTATATTGTAAATATATTTATAGGAATTACTTCCATCATTTTCCTACAGTCAATAATGGCGGGTCGTCTTTCACAAAATTATTCCTGCCGCCTCTGAGGGGGACCCCCGCAACCCCTACAATAATATATAGTACATACCAAATTTTCAGTCACAGTTCTCGTTCGTCCTCTAACAGGATGACCCGGGTTTCGGCCCTATATTAGGCCATATACGTATCCTAATTCGGGTACTGCAGGATTTAAAATGATCCATGTAGTTGATGTTGTCAAAATAGCACAAGTGACAAAAAGTGGCAAATACTAAAAACACAAAACAAAACACACGGTTCACACATACCACACAACTAGGCCTAGTATTTAACTAAACGGGACTTGACTCGTGGACCAGAGGGTATTCTCTCATATAAAATAAGCTTGGTCAAATTTAAAGACCTGATGCTTGTTCAACAAAAATGTTCCTACAATTTTAGGCAAATATACGCAATTGAATTTCACACAAGCAAAACAAGTTATTGATGATTTAAAAGTTTCAAGGATATTACCAGGTCTAGTACATTGGATGCAGATCTCATCTCAAAGGAGGGAAGGGAAATTTTAAATTTGTCACTCGGCGACTTCTTTTAAAAATAAAAGAAATACATACTTATGTTTAAAACTAGAATAAAAATAAACTATGAAAAAATAAAATATCAGGTACGATCACAACCACACGGTTTCAAGTACAAATACCAAAATCCACGGGCTTACCTGGAGATATCGGCGAGACAGGGCTGACCGGGGGCGGGATGGAGTTGAGGTTGGACGCAGGAGTGATCACAGCTGGAGGGGTGGTGGGGGTGGGCGATATCGAGGGTGGGGGAGGGGTGGTGACTGCTGTTGGTGCTGGTGTCGCTGGCAGTGGCGTCGGCGACGGACTTCTCCTAGAAAAGAAAGAAAACCCTTAACTTGGTGAAATGGTATTGATTTTGTCATTTAATATTGCTACATGGCATGAATTTGTTTGAAAAAAGTATTACCATTATAAAAACTACCCTGAAACAAGCTTTCACATACACACATGAAATCTCTAAGGAAGAAAAATAGCATGGCTAAAGATTTTCTTAGCTTTTGATGGATCCATCAAAAAAGAAATAAACCTTAAAAACTACCTAAATGTATGGTAAATTGTTGTGAGGGTAACAAAGAACTCAGTATATTAAGAGGGGGCTAATGGCAATTCGGTGTCACTCTCGTGGGTGAGATAAGTGTTGTAGGTAGCCGGATCGATCCCGAGAAAAGTTAGTAGCTTTTTGAAGGGTTGTTTCTGGAGCCAGCTGCCATTGGTTGTTGGGCTATTAATTAACAATCCTGTCTAAGGAACATGCCAAACTTAGTCAGAAACAAGGCTACAAGATCGCGCCACTATCATCACGATCATCACACTCATCCTTCACTCATATTCAGGGTAACGTCCTCAATGAGGTACCTGTCTTATTAAAGTGATTAAGTGATTAATCATTACTCCGCGATGATAATGGGAAAAGGTAGTACAACGCAGTAAATAATCAGTTTTTCAAAAATTATGGTCTTCACATATATAAAGTACTCTTTTCCACGTTTAATTTCCAAAATATAGAATAATATCGCCGTACATGTATAAAAGTGTCCAAACAGTGGTGAATGTAGTAAATATTCCTCCGCGGGGTCGGCGATCAGCGTGTGTAAACGTTCACGCAGTAGCAAATTAAGGCAATACAATTTAATTAGGAGAAAATATTTTTTTTTTGCACCTTAGAAACAGATAAATTTCACACTACATTCGTAAAGTATATTTTTCATTATCTTTTTACATTCTGAGTTATTTTAGCTCAAAATATCAACTAGCTGAAACCCTCTATTTAAACTCGAACGCCAATTACTCTTGTATTTTTTATTTCGGAAAAATAAAAATTGCAAATTGTGAGGAATTTATTTCTGTTTGTTTTGATACCTGGCTTATTGTAGTACCTTTAAAAAAAGTCAGGATATGGTTTTTCTCAATGTTGTAACCCACAAAAATCACAACACCCTTGAGTGTGGGGATGCATTCCAAAAAAAATTTTCTGTTGAAAATCAAAACAATATATATTAAATTAAAGAGGAGGGTAAATCCTACTATATATTGTCATTTTTTCCTTGATTCTAAGAAAAGTAAACGAGTAATCACACCTAAATTTTAGTGGATGATTTTTACTTGATGTCAATTAGGCAAATTCAATTTTGTAAATTCAGAGGCTGATTACATTTACATTTTTCATATACTGTGGGAGGTAATGGTAACATGTTGTAGGATTTTTTCCCTCTTTAATTTGATATAGGTATAGCGTTGTGATTTTCAATCGAAAATCAAACTCGAAATGCGTTCTCCCACACAAGCGTGCAATCGTTATTTTTGCGGATTACAACATTGCGTGAAACCATCTTCTAACATTATTTTTCAATGTACGACAATAAGGTATATATCAAAAAGAAAAGAAATAAATTCATGACAATAAGCAATTTTTATTTTTCCGATATTAATAGAAACACTTAAGTTATTGGTGCTCAAGTTCAAATAGAGGGTTTTAGTAAATTGATATTTTGAGCTAAAATAACTTGGAATGTAAAAAGAAAATGAAAAATGAACTTCACGAACTTCCTAGTGTTGAATTTAATCGTCTTCAAGGTGGAATATAATTATTTTCTTTAAATATATTGCCTTATTTTGTGACAGCTTGAAAGTTTACACACGCTGATTGCCGAAGAATATGTACTACATTCACCACTGTTTGGACTCTTATGTGAATGAGCCGCGACATTGTATCAGCCTCTGAAGCTATATTTTGGACATTGAAAGTGGAAAAGAGTACTTTATACCAGTTAAGACCATAATTTTAGAACGTCATTTACTACGACACACTCTACCTTTTCCCATTATCATAGCGGAGTAATGTTAGTACTTCTCTCCAGCGAGGGCAACACCAAACTGCCTTAAGTGTTGTTATCTATTCGCTACCGCAACGGTAGCTATAAAGAATGGAACTAATAATAATAATGTATAATATTTGGAGATTTCCCATCTGTGTCCAGAGGCATTACTGACTCAGATCTTTATACTATGGAACTCATAATAGTCAATGTGGAATAGTAAATTTGTTATTTAACTTTGTCCTA
Organism: Flexamia atlantica; assembly: GCA_035578135.1. Lineage (NCBI taxonomy): Eukaryota > Metazoa > Arthropoda > Insecta > Hemiptera > Cicadellidae > Flexamia > Flexamia atlantica. Next base: position 21,427,797 of record JAQJVK010000005.1, read on the forward strand.
TACTTTTAAACAATAACATAAACGTACTTTCCTACTACTAAAATGATATCACTACTGAGGCAATCTAAATTCAAACACTTGAGATCATTCCAAAAGAAAATTAAACAAATTAACTCGCCTGCCAGATCGACTTAAGTATTCAGATTTATAAAAGTTAGCCGGGCTGACTCGCTTGTCCCATCTTCACTTCCCAGTTTGAACAAGGTACTCACGTGGTGACAGTGGGAGGGGGCGGTGGGGGCGTGGTGGGGTGGGGCGGCGGGGGCGACCTCGCAGTGCGGGGCAGGTTGAACGATGCAGACTTGTTTACTGAGACTGCCGGTTGCTCCACTGGCTTACTGCTAGGATCACTGTTGTACCTGCAGGAATTCACGGTTTAGTATTTTTTGTATCTACATTAAAAACATATGACTAAACCTAAATTAGGTAAAACAACTTTAAGGGCAGAATTTTACATGTTGTCTGATACTGACATGGTACGATACAAGCGACGAGCGGCAAGCGACAGGCAGCAAGCGATAGCTCACTTCTGGTCAAGATTCGAATAATTTTAAACTGCCTTAAAAAACTGTTATTAAATTACTAATTAATCCCCTTCATTTTTCCAGTCTGACAAGATTAAATCCGCATTTTCTTCAACAAAAGCATTGTCGCGGTATCTCCAGTTAGATTCTAACCACAAACACTGCAACAATGCAGATGGTAAGCGACAAGCGACGCGAAAAACATTTTCAAACCAGACCGGCAACAAATACAACACTGAACGACACCACTGAATATTGCTGGTCGCTTGGGACAGTAACAACTGCCTTCAAACTAAACAGCTGACAAATAAATGCTATCCGAAAACCAAGCGTTGTCGCTTGCCGCTCGTCGCTCGTATCGTACCCAAGGCCTAACATCCTAGAAATATTAAAAAATAGTCAATTTAGCAGTATATGTATAAGGACCTCAAGCACTTAAATATAAAATAACATGCCGGCGACTTAAAGACCCTTTTCCCAAATGTGCAGGCGTACTGGAATGGTCAGGGGCATAACAAAACTAGTCTCTTCTGACACCTATCAGGGGATGAGTGAAATAAATCGAAGTGATAGTTGTAGAGGAATATATCTAAGTCCAAAAATCACCATCTTGACAGTGTATACCTCTTTATTCCTTGGTATTCTGCCTTCCAACTTGAGATCCCTTTTACAACTTCTCAATGTCTCATTGGAAACGTTTAATTTTAACATAATTATGTCATTGATATCATTGATGAAATTCTAAGTGCATCACATTTTTTAGTTTAGATGTAGAGATTTAGTGTTCAGCTTTCTTTTTATATATTATGTATTTTATATCTTTAAATATCAATGATAAATATTCTGTGAAAGTTCTTAAATATCAGTGGTAAATATTCTGTGAAAGTTTAAATTTTTGGACAACTTGTATGCATCCAATCTTTTGTTTGAAGGTTTTTAAACCAGTCTGGGATTTTTGATCACAAGGTATGATAAAATTACAAAGTAAAACAAAATTACTGAAAAAATTATATTACTTAAAATGAAAATGTTGGATCTTTTTTTATCTAAATGAATTCATAACTAGGTGGCCTATTGAAATTTTACTGAAATCATACAACAATCAAACTGAGTTCGTGATTTATAGAGCACAACTATAATTATTATTAGTGACAATAACAAAAATGAATAATAAATTCTTTACTTTATTCAAATATAAAGATTAATTCCATTACTGGTAAATAAGAACAAACAAAACCCAAACCCAACAAATAATATAAACGGAAATCACTAATAAAATAGTGAAATTTCAATATAAATCAAAATAATCAAACCCAAAATGTTTCAAAGAAAATTTTTAAAATCAAAAGGAAAACATTGAGATTCCAAATCTCACCAATTTTTCATTAAGAGGACGAATCAAGGAACTTACAGGAATCTCTTGCTTCTTTGGTTTTTTTGGCTCTGTGAGGAATCTGATTTGTACTAGGCCTAATAAGTTAATTACATTTCTTAAATCCATTAATTTGTATATTATTGAAAAACACCAAGTTACTGTACTAGTAACACAAAATCTGTGATCAGACTCTCACACGTTAATTTTTTTATTGTTAAAAATAAAAGCCACTTTTAGAACTTATGGCCATATCTTTTCGGCAAATTCTGTCTCCAGTCATAAATTATGTAATCATAGACTTAGTCTGAAGGAGACATCTACCGTACTGACAAATTATTCCTTCAAGTGTTATGATTTTGTCAAGCTAATTCTAACGTGACCATGGTTGTGTTGTCCTCATTAAACTAATAACAACAGAGGCTAGTCCATTAATGGGTTAGAGGAATCAATTTAGAAACTAATTAATATATGGTAAACTTGATTCCATGTTCACCTTTCAGTACAAGCCTTTTAAGAGAATGTCATTCTATTACCTTTTCTGGTTCCGGTTATTTATTTGTTTACTAAGACCCATGACATTTAAATATAAAGCCATCAGCTGATTTTAACATAATCTGGTCAGTGCAACTTGAATTGCTATTTATGTGGCTTTAGTCCAGTCGCCAAATAGGAAAATAGGCCATTAAATCACTGAGTCTAAGACCTAAACAAACTTTATAATGAGATTAGAACCGGAGATATAAGAAAAACTAAACGAAAAAATAGTTTGATTTAGAAACTTCCATAAGAAATGTATGGGGAAGAATTTTCATTTGAGTATATCTCGAGAACAAAACAATATTTTCAAAAACGGACTGCGGCATTGATTTAGAAACTTCCATAAGAAATGTATGGGGAAGAATTTTCATTTGAGTATATCTCGAGAACAAAACAATATTTTCAAAAACGGATTGCGGCATTGTACAGCGTGGAAATCTAGTCTGTAATGATGTGTCACAACACCACATTCACATTAAAAAAAATTAACTTGTATCCAATATGGCGGATCCAAGATGGCGGCTGAAAATTAATACCCAATCAAAATAAAGTATTTGCCACCCAGCAACTATTGGTGGTGGTTTAAAATCAATACCTTTGGGAATATTTGTTTGGATACCACAAATACATATTTTTTCAATATCTGTTTCTCTATTTTCAGCCCTTTGAACTTTGACCTTCGATATTTAAAATTGCTCAAGGATGCCAGTCTGGCACCCGCCATATTCTTGTTCAGTACATCAAATAGTCCTAGAATCAGTCATAAAATTTGAGTCGGACCCTACTTCAAGGTGTCATGGCTTGGCGACTGGACTACTTATGGATATTTCATGCTGGAAGGTATAAATATGGAACTGTACTGAGTATAGGTTAGAGATTGATCACTCCGACAGACACAGGCACATTGAACAAACACATATACCCATACTCACTGATAGAAGGATCGATAAATAGGATTTTGTAGATAGTCAGAACAGTCCTCAATTATATTTATGGTTGGAACCTTCCTACAATACATAATTTTGTAAATAAGATAAAAACTTAAAAATTATAAATAAAAAAAAACTTTAAAATTAAAAGGAATAAAAAACACTCCTTAAAAACTTAATTTGGGCTTAAACAAATTTAATTGGGAAAAGATTTGGTATAGTAGAACAACAAAACCAGCTTCTGATTTTGAGCAGTCTTAAATTTCAAATAACTTTTTCTATTTCATTCTATTTTAAAGCAAACTTATTAATCTATATTTACAAAAGAGAATGTTGGTAGCCTATATTTGTATGTAGCTTACAGACTCAAAAACTGATGGACCATTTGCCATGAAACTTGGTATATAGCCTACATGTAAAATTTCACAGAGAAGGTTTATAAGCCATCCATTTCATCCTAACTCAAATGAGTACCTCCCCAGAGACTCATAAGGGTTCCCATATCAGCTTTAAGCAAAGATATTGTTTTTACATAGTAAAAGAAATGACATGTTTATTTGAACAGGTGATCTTTGTGTGAAATGCTTTTAGTTGGGCTCATTTCCCACACACATTGAAGAACATGTAAAAAAAAGATGTAAAAAGCAAGAAATGTTGTAGAATTTCAAACCAGCTCTCAGGAATATAACATAAAATAAGTCACTGACTAGAGATGAATCACTGACTAGACATAGTTTAAGGACATTATTCTTCTTTATAACAGCTGTTATTGAAGAAGTGTACTACTGTAAACTATTTATTTTATCTACAGCATTTTCAAAAAATGCTGGGGCGGCTTTTTCATTTGTTTTTGTTCAATAAAGACCCTAAAAACTTTAGACAGGATTTTCAATTTTTAGAAATTGCTGGAACGGCATTATAATTTTGTTTCGTTTAAGGTGTCTACTAGGTGCTGCTCCTATGTCGTTCCCCATTTTCATCATCAGGGCAAGTTCAGTTACCATGTAGTAAGCAGAAAAAACCATAAATGCTTCTTGGCGTTTGACTTGTGGGAGCCAGTCGTTGTAAACTCGCTTCACGAGTGTGTGTGAACTCAATCTTCTCCACCTCATAGCAAGATCGACTGAACAGCTGACACAAGCAAACGGCACTTGCCCTTATTGGAGGGAGCACCGCCCATATTGAAAATGAGCCTACCCAGGGCAGCAACACCCCTTGGGGCTTTGTCAGTGGGGCATTGGATATGGTCACAATTTTAGTATAGACAGGCCCTTTAGGCAGGAATAGAACACACCCATCACAGCAGACCAGCGTACTTAGCAAATTTTCAAAAACATTTTTCTGTTTCATGAGAGTACATTTGACATGTTTTAAGAAATAAGTTTTTACAACAAGAAGAATGCCTGAGAAAGCAAAACTATATAATTGAAGGGTTCTGTGTTTTTGTGAGTGAAGCCTTGTGTACTGTGTTAACAACAAATTAAAATAAGTAAGATTCCAAACTCATTATTCAATATTCGGTATTAGTTTATGGTAAAAGGATATTTTATACCTGATAGGCTCTTAATTCAATGGTGGCAACCTATAAATAACTTTACATTGACTTTTGTTTCATCAAGGAATATTTTTTGTCAAACTGGTAAAATCTGACTGGATCCCTATAGATGTAAGACAAATTTATTACAAGTTATCTTTTTTAGTTGATCAAAAGGTAGTTGATCGTTAGGAATGATGTTTTGGGCATTGCTTAAAAGGCTCCTATATTTATTCATTGTAGAGTTAGAATTTTTTTTCAACTGTTTTTACTGTTGAGAATATGAATATCTTATTCAAAGACTATACTTTATAGTATATGGTGATGGTTAAATGTGGATTATATATTACTACATTGCTTACTTATTTTGATTTTTTTTATCTTTCTTGAGTCATTAATTTTAATCCTACTATGAATTTGACAATATCTATATATTTACATACTCAAAATACACTTTGTTTTTTAAAACTCTACAAGTAATTACCTTGGACTTGTTCGTGCTTTGGAGAAATGTGCTGTCCAATTCTTTTGCTTCTCTATCAGTTCCCGGCTGTTGAGTCTCCTCTCTGGTTTCTCGGGTTTTTCTGGTTTTATCGGTTTCTCCCCGGCTATAACACCGTTGGCTACCGTCCTCGACACACTCTTAGACATTGCACTGTTGTCCACAACACTAACACCTGTTGCCTTCACCGACACTACCTTCGAAGTCAAAGTCTCTTTGCTTTTCACAGCCGAGGGTTTCACAAACCCATAGGGAGGTTCGTTGTTTAACACACTGTTGCTGCTGTCATGCGTACCATTTGTGGTTACCTTACTAGACAGACCATTTGTTGTTCTTGACACCTGCAGAAAATGTTTTGAAATTTAGGTTCGGTAATATTAGCAACCCGAACCAATTCAAAGTCTAGTATGCCATGCTAAAAAATAAATTTTATTCGGCCTAAATATATGTTTTAGTATAAGTTGTCATAATACTCGTATTGCCTGGTGTAAGCGCAATTGACTACATTCCACAATAAAACAAAACAGAATTAAAAAATAGATTTATTTCGAACATCCATGGAGGTTCCTTATAAGCCCTAGAAACAAATGGTATCAGCAAACTGACACATACTTTCTCCTTAAAGCAAGAAAATCTAAAATTAAATCAAAAACTTTACATTTATCCCACAGATACATACCAAATTTTATCGAAATCAGTTAGCAATTAACGACATCGTTTTTTAAATATTTTCCATAATAATAACATAAACAACGTACTGCGTTTACCACCTTGAAAATATCAATTATCTCCCAAAACAATTGATGTACTAGACTAATAATTCAAAAAACTGGATTGTTTATTTTTTGAAGCTAAATTTAATGGTTGCAAGAAAATGATTAATTATTATAATTTCAAGCATGTTTTAAAATTTTTAACTAAACACTTAAATCCCCATAACTTCTGAACCTGAATTTTCACAGACATTCACCATGGGTATTATTGCTTTGATAATTTTAGAAGTCCTCTGTAATTGTATTTCTTATCAAATAAACCTACTTTCTGTTTGGATCCAGTTTATCGGCCATACCTGTGTGGGGATGGCAGGTGAGGTGGTCAGGTTGGGGGAGGGGTCACGGGTCGCCCTGTTGGGTGAATCGCCCCCCACAGACGACGCTGTGGAACTCGATCTCGACCTCAGATCTGGTTTTTTGACTTTTGATTCATCTCCAGACCCTGCAAACCCAAAAAAATGGTTATTTTATTAACAACTAGCAGTTGCCCGTGGCTTTGCTCACGATAAAAACTATAATTCCCAATGCCAAAATGAGGATAGTGCCACATTCTAAGTTTATGAATAAACAGATAAGGTACAAAAACTAATGATGACTTTAATTTAATTAACTAAACTAAATTTAACTTTTATAAAGTTCTTATCACCTAAAAAAAATCAACAAAACAACCATAAAACTATTGTGAAAGGAGCCAAATTATAAATACTGGAAGGTGTAAAAACGTATCCGTATGTGAAGCTTGAACTATCTGCTTGATTGAATGAACATTGAAAAACTAAACAAAAGATCATCCATTATATTTATTTATTTATTCATTTATTTATTTATTCATTTTTATAATGCCATGTTACAGCAGATATGCCAATTACAACATAGCATTAATATCTAACACAATTTGAAGCATATAATAATTAATGTGTCCGTTATCTGTCCATTTTGTGACACTTCACATTGGAAAAAAAAACATCTATGGAGTAAAAATAACAACAAGCAAAGATTAACATTAACAAAAATATGTGCTTATAACCAGATATTACAAAATGTTTTCTATAGGCGTCTAACAGGAAAATAATTAATTATTTTTATAAATTAACAACAGTAAATATAACTCTGCTTATATGTGAATAAATATATTAATATGTACAGATAAAACTATGACCATGCAACAAATAAATAAAAATATCAATATATATTAACAACAAATTTGACACTTAACATGCGAATTGGTAATTAAGGAATTAACAATTAATTAGAATCCATGGCATCAAGCAACTGACTAGTTTTAAAGGGCTTCTGAAAAATATCAATTAAATTCGAATATTTATTATATAATCTTATCATTACATTAATTGGTGAGAAATATCCTGCATTGGTACGGGAGTAACGAGGAGTAAGGAGGAAGGAGCTGCGTGAGTTGTGCCGAGGCACGGCAAAGTCCAGTTGCGATAAGAGATCGCTATCGTCCCAAGCGCCGGTCGCCAACTTTTGTAAATAAGAAAGAGCAATTGCTTCCCTTCGTTTATCGAGGCTTGCCACTTTAAAAATAGTTAGTAACCGTGAGTATGATATGAAATTAGCAGAAAGTCTAAATGTCTTATAGTACAGATATCTTAAAAATTTAGCTTGGACTTGCTCAATTGTATTTGATAGATACACTGCATGCGGATACCATACTAATGAACCATATTCTAATCTAGACCGTACCAGTGAATTAAAAAGTAGACTTAGTGAGTATGGACTTTGTAAGAAACTACCAGATCTTTTTATAAACCCCAATGTTGAATACGCTGATTTACATATTGATATTGCGTGTTCCACAAAGGAAAATTTAGGGTCAAAAATGATTCCTAAATCTTTTATTGATGTTTTTCTTGACAACGTTTCCCCGTTCATTAAATAGTTAAACCTGATTATATTTGCGTCAGTCTTTTTGGAGTAAGTCACAACAGCACATTTTTTTACATTGAATTTAAGATTAAAATTACTCCAGTTAATCAGTGCATTTACATCCTCTTGCAACTTCAAACAATCATTTACACTGTCAGCTCTCCTGAAAATCTTTAAGTCATCTGCATATAGAAGAATATTACTATTTTTTACATTTGAGATTATATCATTTATGAATATTATGAACAGGAGGGGGCCCAAATTTGACCCTTGAGGGACACCTGACTCCACACAAAACTCTTTAGACAAAAACCCCTCATAACATACATACTGTTTCCTCATATGTAAGTAAGAAGCAAAAAACCGTATGCAATTATCTGTTACACCAAGGTAGTTAAGTTTACTCAAAAGGCCAATGCTACTTACTTTGTCAAAAGCTTTTTCAAAATCGGTGTATATAACATCAATCTGAGTGTTAGTGTCTATTTCAGATAAACAATACTGAGTAAAATTAAGCAAATTAGAATTTATTGATCGACTGGGAAAAAATCCATGTTGGTTTATATAGGAAAATTTACACAAAGTCCATGCAAATCTTCAAGGTTCTAAGTCAAGTAGTTTGGGCTGTGTGGTTATAGGTTACAGGTATTTGACAAATATAAATTAGATATACTTTCATGAACCAGAAAGATGTGTTTAAGAATCTACTTAGTTCACGGGTCTACTGTGATGGGAGTATTTCTATTGCTGCCCCCCCCCCCCAGAGGTATTTCTAGGCCTCCCTGTACTACACATGCGAGCTGATTCAGCATCCTGCCGACCAAGTCTCTAAGGGTGCCACTGCCCTGGGAAGGCTTATGCCCAATATAGTCGAATCTGCTCACATGTACAGTTGTGAGAGTAGCCCTTTAGCAGGAATATAAATCTCCTCGTTGCAGCAGACCTTGCGTGCTTAGCGAATCTTAAAGCAGTTTTCTGTTTCATGAAAGTATATGTACGTAGAACGTAGAGCATGCCTTGATTTTATGTCGAAAAAAAATTGTTTTTAGGGTCTATCTTCAACAACAAAAAAAAACGAAGCCGTCCCGGCAAATTTGGAAAAATGCTGTAGATAAAATAAATGGTTTATATCAGCTCTTTTAATAACAGCTGTTATAAAGAAGAAAGGTCCATTAAGTATCAGTCAGTAATTTATTTTAAGCTCTCTTCCTAACAGCTGGTTTGACATTCTACTCAACAACTCATCTTATTGCTTACTCTTATTGCTTTTTACATCTGTTTACATATAAACATTTCATCAATTTAAATTCTGCCATAAGGATTATATGGGATCTTTGAAGGGTCCGTAGCGGAGTTTGAGGGTCAGATCAGGATGAAAACCATTTAGTTGTCCGACTTTATGCCCAAAGAATGAGTGTACAAAATTTCAGTTTTCTAGGTGTATATGGGTATTAAAAGAATTTGTGATGAGTGAGTGAGTGGGAATTTGTCTTTTATAGGTATAGATATCAACGTTTAAGGTTAATATAATCAAGGTATATTTGTCAATGGTCCAAGCCAGGCAGACCTACAGTTCAGAGTTATGCAAGCTATAATTTAACCGTCACCCAAATGGTACCAGTTGTTACCTTGATATTTTATACCATTGCTTACTTTGTCAATTGTCTTTATAAAGTACAGTAGAGCGCCGATCATCCGAACGTCGGTCATCCGAACCGTCGGTTAACCGAATGCCATAATAACTCATATTTTGAACATGACTCTCAAGCTATTCAAATTCGCGTGCCAAAAAAAGTGTCAGGGCTAAAGCAAAAACAAATTTTGGACTTTTACTCTAAATAAAAAGTATACAGTGTACTGTATATATGTATGATAAATTGTTCTTTAAAAACTTATGTCCATGTATTCTGATCGATTTCATAATAAAATTACCTGAACAATTTTTGTTTGATAATTTTTTAGCCTTTTACTAGTAAGAATTACGTTACATATATAATTTTTAAATTTTGTCTTTTCATGTTCGATTATCCGAATATTCAGTTATCCGAACACCCCTTGTCCCCAATTAGTTCGGATAATCGGCGCTCTACTGTACTAGAAATACAGTGTAGTCAAGAAGTGATGCGTGTATGTCAATTTCTTTTGTGGTAAAAATTACCACACGACCTGAAGTAGTAATTAAAAATCCTTACAGTTGCCAAACTAAAATCAATTATTTTCACTTAAGAGATTGTCCTATGAAATAAAGCTATAAGATTAGATACGGCAAATCATTTAAAAGCAAGACCATGGGGATATAAGTTCAAAACTCATTTAATCATAATAAAATAAAGGATGTTAACATTTTTCTTATTTATTAATAGTTAAAATATAGAAACACAAAGCAGAATAAACAGTTCTGAAGGACAAAAAACCAGTGCCCTCCATAACTCAGTAATCAGGCAATAAACGTTAGCTCTCAGTTTGCAGCCACCCGTTAACCTCAATCCTCGAGTGATAACTAATAAAGTGCATTTCAGATGACCTGATCCCATAATCTGAACGAGCAAAAACCCTAAGTACACAAGTAATTTTCTTTCCACTTACAATTTATTTTTAACTACATAAATTTTTTTTTAAAGGCCTATATGTATCTGTTTTAAATATTATAACAGTTATGTTTCTCGACGCCAAGATATGTTTAATGACAGTTAATAAATTGAGGAATTACAACAATTTTAAGAAAGAATAATTCAGAATTAAATGCAGATTACAAAATAAAGCCAGTAATAAATTAATAGAGAGTTAAAAGAAAATTTCAACAAAATCTCCTTACAGTCTTCTTAAAGAAAAAAGTAGACATTTTTCATCTTTCTTTCACCCTCTAACACTGGGCAAAGTAATTTGAACTATACTAAAACATAATAACAGGTACAAATAAAGTATGCAATTTACTTGAGAAATTTTTATAGCAAAAAAAACTTAGAGAAAAACACTGACTGACCACTGCTCAAACTCAAAAACATAAACTCATTAACTCAGATGATACTTTAGATCCTTTTAAGTTCATCACACACAAACTTGCCAGATAAGGTTCAATTCAGAACCGACCAACTGAAAACATGACTACTTCACTGAAGCAGAACATTAACCAAGAGGATATTGCATGTCAATATCAACAGCTGTTGATTGCTGATCAAAAGATAAATCTTTCAATAGTTTATGTCCTCTAATGCAAATTTAATTGTGTTGTGACTAATTAAATTAACTGCATGAAACATACACACAATCAATACATCTTACTCTGTCTAATACCACCTGAATATTTACCACATAATGTACAGCTCCAACTTTCTGGATACAAATAATTCTTTCCATCCTGACTTACTTGTCAACAAACCATCCACCCCTCACAAGAATAACATTAACATTATGATCGTAAACATCTTAATCTATTGAATTCAGAACTCCCCCAGGGCAATATTAAGATTCCTCAGTTAAAATGAATGTTTGTCCACTTTCAGGTGCAGGGAACTTGTTTTAGTTAGAAGTAAACGTATATCTTGGTTCATAGCAAAACAACATCAAATTTAGACGTAAGTTCTGATAAGATATGTTTGTAATCTTCTAAACCAAAGTATAGCTGCTGTGTTATGTATATGTGGTGTGTACACTGGAACTGTTTACTCATAGAGCAGCTGGAGCGGAGTGAAAGTAATAAGGACACTACAGCTGACGTGCGAAGTCAAGCTAGCCTGACCTGTTAGTAAATTCAGCTGTCAGTTTAAAACTTTATTCACATTTGGTTAGGAATAAAGTTGATATTTTTGAAAAAATTTTAAATTAATTATTTTTTGACATCTTGAGCTTTTCTGGCTCTAGCAGTGGAGCAGACTATCTCGAGAAAACCACCAGGTCATTTACCAGGTCCTTTTATTCATTCACAAGATCCTCTATTCAAAATAGTATTAGAAAATTACACGATAGCCGAGGTGGAGAGCCTGGAAATGGCTGACATACCCTGACATGATTTTCCTGAGGGGTGTGCCAACCCATGTTTCCTATTCTGCCCAACAAAAAATTATGACCGGATCCTAAAACATATTGGGAGATTTATGAAGGTGCTCAAAAGATTTATCTAAGTACACCATGTTCCAAAAATATTAGAATAATCTTTTGTAAATTAATCTGAAAGTGTACCTTATTGCATTTTCATTTTAAAAACCTTGTTTTGAAACTGCTCTTTAATCTAATATCCCTCATTCCGTCCTTTATATGTTTGCACCCTCACAGATCCAGCTCTAATTTCTCCCATGCTAAAATGTGCCACACTCCCACATATAAAGGTATTTTCTCCTTTTTCTCTATAACCCTGGATTGAGCCACATAAGTGAATACAAAGCCACAATAATAAAAGGGTAAAATCTGTCTCCCAAATCTTCGAAAGATTGTTTTCGGAAGACTCGCCAACTACATACCGCACAAATTCTTCCATGCAGTCCCAATGCATGTAAGATCACAACATTTACCATTACTCTACACTACATATCAGAGCTACCATTGACCTTACTCACCTAGTTTCTCGAAGAGCGCCCTCGCGTTGTTGAAGCGTGCGACGTGGCTCTCGGTGCGCACGACCGTCACGCCCGTGTCCCCGACCTGTTTCGGCGTGTCGCCCGGGCTGCCCAGCACGTCGCCGGGAGACGGCGCCATCGCCTGGAAGATGTTCGCGATCTGGGAAACCTTAGAACCAACCATCCGGCCGCCCCCGCTTCCCACACCTTTCTTCTCGTCCATTCTGCACTGTAAACAGGAAAAAGGTTGGGTTGTAAAGGATTCTAGGATATCTCGGAGAGTACAAATTCTATATCTCTGAAGATTCCTTTAGGTTTTTTCCTATGGCAATTTAGTTTCACATCTCTACTCTTAGGATGGATGAAAAATATATAAATCATCTAATTAATAATATGCTGATTCTCAATCATCAACTATTAGAAAGATATCTCTGAATTTGCCTAATTTATTCCAAATTTCTAGATTGTGAGAAAAGAACAAATCATATTTGAGTAAGTAAATCTCATAATTTATGGGTTTATCAGAAATCAAAAATGTGGGTTAATCGGTTTAAGTCCACAAAGGAGATCAAACATTCAAAAGGTAATTTTGAAGAATTTAACTCAACCTTGCTTACAAGGAATAAAAACAAAGCATTGATCAGGCTAGCTAACCAGATTTTTTAGGTCCAAATCCTATTTTTCACACTGTTAAGAAAATGTATTACGAGCAGAATCTACTGCTAATACATTTAAAAAAACAAAACCCAATTTACAAAAACTTTAAAAAAAGTCAAAAAAAAAGCTATTACATGGCCTAATTAAAATTCACTTTAACGTAATGTCCAGTGGCGGTAAAGACAAATAGGATTTGGCGGTTTAGCGGTGGAGTGGACCCACGATTCATTAGCAGGAAGCCCCTGCATGAAGCACAACCGTGTAACACTTGGCGTAACCAGATCAGCCGACGGGCAGCTCAAGCTACAACCGCTCACATTATCAGTGACACATTTCTGGCTGCGACACTGATGACCACATTGTTATGTCATTTGGTTGACGTCGGGTCTCTACACACTTCTGTAAAGTCCGTAGTTATATTTGGTTTTTGACAAATTAAACGTCTGAATAAATACAGTTCTTCAATAGTTTGGAAAAGCCTAATAATAAATAACTAATTAAAAACTAATAAAACATTTGAAGTTTTTTAAAACACACTTTAAATGTATGATTTTGACACAAAAGATAGAAACAATTTAAGTTTGCAAGGAGTGTATTTTACATGAAAACATCAACATTTTAAAGAAACAACTTCAACCCACTTTATGCTTATGAAAAAATTACTTCCTGTTTTGGATGAGTGTAGGTTTTTCTCCTTTAAGATCTCAAATAGAATTCTTTATAAAAAGTTTTAAATTATTTGGTTAGAATTCCATAAAATGCTCTTAAAATAACATGGTTCCCTTAAAACATGATTAAATATAGCATATTTTACTGATTTATATTCTTACTAAAGGTTTAACTTGAAACTGGCAAATCCAGAGAAAAGAACCATTTGAAAAAAATATATAAAACATATTTGTTATTTATTTCATAAATTATTGATAAAGCAAAAATATTGTTATTTTAATTGGAACTACTGTATAAATGAAGATACTGGAAAGATCCATTTTTGGTTCCCAGTTCTTGTCACTAAAAATAATCATTTAACAAGTATTTATAGCTACTTAACTACTGCAATACTCAATACTGAGTCAAACTAATTTTATAAAATTTACATCAAACTTCAAATTATCTAAATTTTAAAAGATTGAAAACTGTCGAGACTACATTCTATTTACAATTAATTACCTCAAACCACTCACTCATACATCGGCCCTTCGGGTGAAACTCCTACAGATAAACTCAGTCAATATACTCTAGATAAACAAGTCAATACTTCCTCTGCTACACTGTCTAGTACTGGGGTGCAAAGTACTGACATTTATTTAAGCTATAACATTATTTTTAAGTAATAGAGGATGCAAAATTTAAGGGTTTACATTAATATCACAGACAACAATTTATAAAAGGCTCAAACCTTACAAAAGTTTCTATAGCTTGAGCCAAACTTGTGTACCGTACATGAGATGTTTGAACGTTTTGGATTGTGTGGAATCACATTTTAGATGAAAACATTTTAGATGAAAGTGTGAGCGCGTGTTTGTATAAAAAAATTGTTTACATACGGTAATTAAGTTTCATATTCTCCATTGTCATATAACACCCATTAATTTTAAATTAAATAACAGCATTTTCCCACATTACAGAAGCATCTCATAACATGACATCATGTGGGTTTGAGAAAGAGGTGTTCACTTTTCTATTGTTTAACTTTCTGGGCTTGTAATGCAAATAATTTTTAAAATAAGTTTTAGCAAGACAAATTTTATGGACAGAGTTTACTAAATTGGCTACAATATTACGAATGTCAAAAAAACTTCCAATATATCTTGATCAATTTTTCTCTAGGCCTATGTACTTTGAATCAACCCGAAATTCCTAATTCAAATTAATTCTTCCATAATTTGAATCACTTCCAAGATTTTTTCCTTGTTTTCATCAAGATCAAGATTCTAGATCGAATCAAGATTGTATTTTTTTGGACATCGAAATACACATCAAAGCTTTATCTCCCAAAAAGTGGTTTAATTTGTTCTATACTCAGTAAAACTACCACAAAATTTACAATATGAGTCAGTTAAAGTATAACTTAAATATTAGCGAATTTCCCCTATAGGGAAGAAGCTGTTACCGTAGGTCTCATGGTAAGACCTAAGCCTAAAACCATCATAACTTTTCTTTTTGAGGTCCTCAGATGCCAAAAACACCATTCGTTCACTTTCATAAATATATATATATATATATATATATATATATATATATCTATATTGATAAGATTAGTTTTCATAACAAGTACCCTTTTTTTATTTAAAAAATTATTTTATTTTTATTTATAAGATTAAATAAAATATAATTATTTTATATTTTATTTAATTTACTATTATATTTATTAATTTATATTATAAAATAAAATATAAAATATAATAAAAATAAAAATTATCTTATGAATAAAATAATTTTTTAAATAAAAAAAGGGTACTTGTTATGAAAACTAATCTTATCACTATATTAGTAGCCCTAATCATCCACAATTACTCTTTCCCGTGTTGGGCCGGGACAGAATGTCCAACAGTATCCCCTGCTTGTCGTAAGAGCCGACTAAAAGGGGAGGGGGGCGCACTGGTCCTTTTTCGCGTCTCCTTTTCACAATTCCATTCTCCGGTTCATTTCAATAGCCCGGTTGTTTTTTTTGTTTTTTGTTTTTTTTTTTTTTTTTTTTTTTTTTTTCTAAATCATTCCGGCCTTTTTTTCCGGGGTGACTCTGTGTTCTTCAGCCTCCATTGCGCTGGAGGTCTAGGACGAGCAGAGGGTACAGCTTAAAAACTGGGTTCTGCACCTCCCAGGCTGCCGGATAGTACAGGGGCCCGGGTCAGCCCAGCCAGCTGACCTGGCTGCCCTATCAGCCGGCGAAAATCCCTTTGGCCGTGGCGGTGCCGGTTGGCGACCGGATAGGGCCCTGCTGCGGTCACGGGGGGGCTCTGCCGAGGCCACTGCTCGTCTGGGACCGCCGGTGTTTTGGAGGCGGTCGAACACGGATATAGTTTCTCTGGTGATGGGTCGGTCTGACTTTCTCATCGGGGTACGTTTGGGGGGTCAACGCCCAGTCTTGGGGGCCAATCCAGACAACATGGCAAGTGCAGACAAAAAAACGATTCAAAAGGTGCACGAATCAAAACGGGGTACCCTAACCCCAAAAAACACCCAGCAGGATTCTCCTCTGAGTGGGCTTGACGACGGGGTGGCAAGCCCCTTCGAAAGAAGGTCTCGACTCACGAGATCGCCACCAGTCCGGGTCGCGACACCTGCCTCATCGGTGGCAAGAACATCCGCGGCCATTGAGAGGGCACCCACTGAGGACAACGAGCCGATGAATGCCGACTCGTCTCCCTTTGACGCGGTCATCGCGCTCGCCAGGCAGCAGGAGGAGGAGCACCTTAAAAAGTGCTTCGACACCCTGGCTGTAATGAAGGCTGCGACCGCCCGGCAGAAGAACATTAGCAAGGACGTGCAGGATGGCATTGTCCAATTGGAGGCCAGTCTGCAGCACATTGTCCAGCTGAGGAGGTCGTGGCAGTCTTGTGAGACGGTGGCCGCGTCGACCCAGACGACTCCATCGCTGCGGGTCAAGGCTCAGCCGGCCGGTGGAAAGCGAGCCGCTTCTAGCCCCGCCCAACCGGAGGCAGAGAAAAAGCCGAAGGGAGACGGTCCAGCGGAGAAGTCGGACTCCGAAGCATGGACCGAGGTCGTTAAGAGGAAGGGTAAGAAGAAAGACCCTCTTCCAAATCCTAGAAGCCAGCCTGGCACCCAGGACAAGAAGAAGGCGCCGAGGAAGAAGTCCCGCAAGCAGCGGCCGGACGCTCTTCTCATCAAGCCGTCGGAGGGGAAATCCTACGCCGACGTGCTGGGCGAAATTCGCAGTAAAGCGAAGCCCGATGAGAAGGGCGCCGTCATCAAGGGCATGAGGAAGACCCGAGCCGGCGATCTTTTGGTCGAGCTCGGTGACGCCTCCAAAAGTAAAGCTGCCTTCAGCGAGGACTTGCAGACCATCTTGGGGGCGAACGCGACCGTCCGCGTTCTCGAACCCAAGTCGACGCTGGAGGTGAGGGACCTTGACGAGCTGACGACTGAGGCGGAGGTGACTGCTGCCGTCAAATCCGCCATCGGCGACAACGTCGAGGTGAAAACCTTCCTCTCAAAGGCGAACGCTCGGGGTCAGAAGGTGGCGATCCTCACGCTGGGAGCCAGGGCAGCTGCGAAGCTCCTGGAGAAGGGCCACCTGAAAGTCTGGTACGTGAGCTGTCGGGTGCGCGAGAAGCTCGTGGCCTCCAGATGTTTTAAATGTCTGGGGTTCGGTCACGTAGCTAATCGCTGCCCTGGACCCGATAGAAGCAAGCTCTGCTTCAAGTGCGGCGGCCAGGATCACAGGGCCAGCGCATGCAATGCAGCGTTGTCATGTGTCCTGTGTACAGAAGCCGGCTTGAAGGGCGACCAGGTCAAGCATTCCGCTGGGTCTGGTCGTTGCGGGCAGTACAGGCGGGCCATCCAGGAGCTTCGCCAAACACAAAAGAAATGATCAGTGTTCTGCAACTTAACATGCAGAGGAGCAGGACAGCAAACGACTTGCTGTTCCAATTCGCCACGGAGCAGGGTGCTGACCTACTGCTTCTCAGTGAGCAGTACCAGAACCGACGCTCCGCGCAGTGGTTCTCGGATCCCTCCGGCACTGCGGCGATATGGATCTTGGACCTCGGGAAGGTGCCTGTTCTCGATTCCGGATCGGGCAACGGCTTCGTTTGGGTGAGGAGCAGGGATTTCACCGTCTTCTCCTGTTACCTCACGCCAAACCAACCGATCGCAGACTACCGCCACATGGTCGATTCCATCGAGGATAAGATCATGAACACCTCTGGCGGGGTCATAGTCTGTGGCGATTTTAACGCCAAAGCCGTGGAATGGGGTTCCCCGCGGACCGACACTCGAGGTCGTTACGTCCTCGAGTCGGCTGCCAGGTCGGGCCTCTGTATCCTCAACACGGGCGGCATTTCCACCTTTCGCCGTCCGGGGTGCAGAGAGACGATCCCTGACATATCCCTTGCCTCTGAAGGGATTGTCCAGCGGATCTCCGACTGGCGTGTCTGCGAGGAGTATTCCTCTAGCGACCATCAGGGGATCCTCTTCAAGGTCCTTCCCGAGGGTGCGCGCTTGCGCGCTGAATCTGCTCCTCTGGCTCGACGCTGGAACACCAGTCGTCTGAGCAAAGACACTTTTAAAGAAGTAATCAAAGACCAGAGCATTGTGAATTTCACAGGTGCCGAAGATCTGGCAGCATCGACGATGCGTCTCATCGCGACCGCGTGTGAGCAGTCGATGCCCGGAGTTTCCCGCCGCCACAGGAAGAAGCCGGTTTACTGGTGGACGCCTGAAATCGCGGAACTCCGGAGGAGATGCCTTGGTCTCCGACGAGTTGCGCAGCGAGCCAGGAACCGCCCTGATGCAAATGCCAGATCGGCTGAGCACAGAGCGGCCCGCCGAGAGCTCCGCGGTGCCATCAACCGGAGTAAAGTCAGGTGCTGGAAACAGCTGTGTCAGGATATCGACAACGACCCCTGGGGGATGGGCTACAAACTTGTAACCCAGAAGCTAGGGGCTCGCTCACCACCTGCGGTCATGGAACCACAAGCCATGGCCGCCGTCGTCGACACACTGTTTTCCAGCCACCCAGTTCGGCCAGTCAGGGAATTCGGAGAGGTAGGCGCCTTCCCAGTCTTCCGGGAAGAGGAACTCACCGCCGCCGTCCGATCCCTACGACCCAGAAGAGCGCCCGGTCCCGATGGCATTCCGGCGGAGGTGCTCAAGCTCGCTGCGGAGGTGAATCCAAGGCTTCTGCTCGATATGTTCAACGCGTGTCTGGCGGAAGGCGTTTTCTTTTCTTCGTGGAAGGTTGCCCGCCTTGTTCTTATCCCGAAGGCGAAGAGCACACCGGGGACCCCTTCTTCTTTCCGACCCCTGTGTATGCTCGACACGGCCGGGAAAGTGCTTGAGAAGCTCCTGCGCGTCAGGCTGACCGAGGCCATCGTCTCTGCGGGGGACTTGTCCCCGCAGCAGTACGGCTTCAGATCCGGCCGCTCTACCATCGATGCTATCCAGGAGGTAGTTGAGGCAGTGCGGAGGGCGGAGGATCACAACCATTGGTCGCGCCGCGTGGTCCTTCTCGTCACGCTCGACGTGAAGAACGCTTTTAACTCCGCCAGGTGGAGCGATATGCTGTGGGCGCTTGAGCATACGTTCCAAGTTCCCTCCTACCTCCTGCGTATGATAGAAGCTTATTTGTCAGACCGCGTTCTGTTGTACGACACGACCGAAGGTCAGCGGCGCATTCCCATCACTTCCGGGGCTGCGCAGGGGTCCATTCTCGGACCAGATCTCTGGAACGTGTCCTACGACAGCTTGCTGAGGCTAGACATGCCCGATGAGACCCGCCTCGTTGGCTATGCTGACGATGTCGCTGCCTTGATCGCTGCGAGGAACGTCGAGCAGGCAAAACTGAGGCTCAGCGTAGTGATGGCCAAGGTCAACGGGTGGATGCGAGATCACGGCTTGTCCCTGGCTATCAGTAAGACGGAGATCGTCATCCTCACCAAAAAGAGGATTAACACCGTGTTCCCGGTGCAGATAGGTGACGTCACACTCGAGACTAAGCCTGCTGCAAAGTACCTGGGAGTCATGGTCGACAGCAGACTGTCTTTCGGCGAGCAGATCCAGCGCGCTGCCGACAAAGCCGCTAAGGGTGTCGCTGCCCTTGGTAGGCTTATGCCCAATGTCGGCGGTCCTCGTTCCTGCAAGCGCCGTCTGCTCATGACTGCCGTCCAGTCAGTCTTGCTGTACGGGGCGGAGGTATGGGCTCACGCACTCGAGAAGCGAGTCTTCCGAGACCGGCTTGCCCGAGTCCAGCGTCGAGGAGCTCTGCGGGTCGCTTCGGCCTACCGCACAGTCTCCGAGCCTGCTGTGATGGTGATCGCCGGAGTCATCCCCGTCCTCTTCCTCGCGAGGGAGAGGCAGGCGATTTACCGGAGGAGGCCTGAAGTGGGCCGGGAAACAGCTGCCACGGAAGAGCGCGATCGCAGCTTCGACTCTTGGCAGCGCGACTGGGAAGCCGAGCCGAGGGGACGTTGGACCTTCCAGCTCATACCTTCCGTCCGACCATGGCTGGAGCGGCAGCACGGCGAGGTCGATTACTACGTGACCCAGTTTCTTTCTGGACACGGGTACTTCCGAGCCTATCTGCACCGGATGGGCAAAGTCGCCAGCCCGGACTGTCTGTATTGCCCCGGCATCCCAGATACGTCCGAGCACACCTTCTTTCAGTGCGACCGTTGGCACGTCCGCCGAGCCTCACTTTCATCTGAGATCGGCGTGATCGTCAGCCCAAACAACATCGTCGGAGCTATGCTCCAGGGAGAGGGCAACTGGAACTGTGTCCAGCACTACGTCCAGGCCATTCTTCGGGCGAAAAAGGTCGACCTCGATCGGCCTTAATCCTCAGCATTTCCCCACGGAGGTTGCCCTAGCGGCGTAATATCAAAGGCCTAGCCCGAAGTAATGTGTGAAACAGTTCCAGGCTAGTGTCCACGGTGCCGAGGGAGGTGGTTTAGTCGGTAGTTCACGGGACATCGAGCTCGTGGGAGTCCGACACTACTGAGGGGACAACGAGCCCCTCAGTGTGCGTAAACGCATTCCACCTCCTACCAAAAAAAAAAAAAAAAAAAAAAAAAAAAAAAAAAAAAAAAAAAAAAAAAAAAAATCCACAATTACTCTAATATATCTATATATAGATATATATCTATATCTATATATATATATATATATATATATATATAAATATTTAAAATTAACATGAGTACCCTTTTGTTTTCAAAAATAATTTTATTTCACTGACGCGTTTCGACTATAATAGTCATTTTCAAAGTGCGACATGTTTTACATAAGCTCTTATCAACTGTAAATAAATACAATATTTTATACTTAAACAGTAGTCAGCTGTCCGTTATTCTTTTGTGGTGCAATTGGATTCTGTTTTAAATTCATGATTTTATCAAATATAGAGTTCTTGTTTTGAGCCGTGTGAGTATTTTTGCTCACGGCTCAGACGACAGTTGGCCGCCTGTATAGTTGCACTGTACTACTGTCTCGTTTGTGGAACCGTCCAGAACTTTCCGGCGGGTATATAAACGGCCACCCGCCGAAGCCTCACTCTCCTTTCGCTGTGCCGGTTCGTGTTGTCGTCCAAGAAGAAATGTTGTTGCGAGTTTATGAAATTTTGAAGAGAGAAGACAACACCAGCGTCATGGAGCATTAAATTATTAAGACACCAAATGCCAGGGTTCCTGTGTTCCTGTCTTCCATGACCTCCTGACTGACCGACTTAAGATGTGAAGCCTCGTTCAACTTCAGTGGCTGACACCTACGGGGGTTTCACCAATGGCTCGTAGCTACCCGGACCGAACCAACCTAACCTCACCGCCAGCTACGGTTGATGTTCCTAACTGCTGCGTCCCATGGCTGCTGCGTTGAGGCCACCTACTGCTTCCGGTTACTCAGGTGCTATCAACTCTTTTATTTTATATGCTGCAAGAAATACCAGCCCAGAAGATTTATTAGCTAGACTGAGCTTTTCCAACCAACCACAGCCCTTTAAATTAGTCAATCTAGTAAATTCAAGTACAGCATAAAACCAGTATAAAATCAATAGTTTTTTGTCAACATTAAATTTCCTACCGCTGCGAGCCATAAAATTATGTCAGAAGCTACGGCCTACTATGGAAGCAATTATTTTAATGCTGTTTCCATGCATACATAGTATGCGTTGGAGTCTAAGTGTGATTTTATTTTTGTGTAGAGTATGTAAATGATATTTGTATTGATCTGTGATATGGTAGGTTAAGGTTAGGGTTAAATAAAGATCTTTGGTCTATAGACATATTTCGGCATTTTGTTCAAAATTCTAATTCGGTCCACACCAGAGCTAAACTCTGTCTTATAGGCCATATAGATTGCCACGATTATTAAATGTTTTATTTCAGTTTAATACTGCCCTTGCAATAAATGTCCTATTATTGTTTAATATTTTATTGTTATTTTATTGTGTATGTATTTGTCAATTATTTTATTTTGTCCCTTGTTTATATAAATATTTTATCTCATGCCCCCTTTGATAATTTATTAATTCTAAAATGGGCTGATTTACTTTATATTTTAATATAGGCCTAACTTGGAAATATTTTGAGTACAAAAAAGAAATTAGTTGAGAAGCCTGTATATTTAGCTAGCCATTTTCTTTAATGGTTATGTGTGAAGTAGAAGTATATTAAGACTGATGGTGATTTATAATATGATTTAATATTTATAATAATAAACCTCAGTTGTTGATTAACTTGTGTGTTTAATTTGTCGCCTTCAAACCTCAACTTAGAAGCAGCAATATTTTATTTTAAAGTTTCACGGTAAACTTTGGTTATGGTAACCCAGACATGTTTCAAATGGTAGCAGTGAGCGTGGTTAATTTCAATTAAACAATTTAATTGCTGTTTTTATGAGGTTTGAAAGCAAATTTCAGGTCTAGGCAGGTCTTAGTCTTGTTGGATTTCTGCGGAGAGACATTTGTTCCTGGATGGCAAACCACAATTATTTTGTGATAATTAGTATTAATTGTTTTGTGTAATTAATTGTTTGAGATTATTTATTGCCTTGTTGTGTTAATATTGTGTTGGTAAAATATTTTATGTAGGCCAGGTTATGATAGGTGAACCCGTAGGTTTTGAGGTTAGGTTAGTGTAGGAACCCTGGCATGGTGTCGTGTTGGTCATTAGATTTTGTTGTATTATTTTGTTGTGGTGTAAAGGTCACTTGTGAGAAAAACTGTTAGGAAAATGAGTGCATTGAATCCAGATTTTTTGTTGAAGAAGGAACTTGTGTTTGAAGTTGCCTGTAGAGGAGAAACGCCTGCTGATAAAGTTGCAGATTTGAGAAAACAGCTTAGGGCATTATTGAGAGCGAATAAACCTTCAAATGTACCGGTGGAAGGTGATGCTAAACAGGAGTGGGAAATTTGTAGTGATTTGGCTGAGGAGTTATTTCTGACACTTAGTGACATAGGTGATACTGCGGATAGGAATTCAAATGCTGCTCTGCGTCTTAGGACTCGGCTCGAACATTTGGAGCGACGTATAGTTGCAATTAATCCTATCGAGGCTGTTGGAGAAAAGAATGAAGCCACAGTCTCGATGTTGCTTCAACAAGTTAGGGAGGCGCTTCAAGTTATTATGGATCCACCTAAAGGAAATAATTCCTATGTTGCTCCCCAGTTCACTGATCCACCACCTCTATCAAATGAGTCATCTGTTGATTCAAAAGTTGAGCAGCCTTTGGAGCAATCCAAGGTCTCAACCGAGTCAGGTCCAGAAAAGGTTGTGTCGACTGTTAATGTAGTCCAGAAATCTTTAGAAGCCGAAAGAGTACCTGTCGCCTTGCCATCTGTTCAGTATAACCGACTCCCCAATCCTATTGGAAAAGAGTTAGAACAGATTCCTATAACAAATGGATTAGAAGTCCCTTCTTTACTCAAGTTTTTGAGCTGTCTGCTTAGGTTGAAGGAGCTTCCTGGAATGAACGATAATACCTTGCTTAGGTTAGTGTATCCCTATTGCAGGACTCCATTGAGTGAAAAGGTTACTTCTTGTCTAGATTCAGGTAGCTCTTTCGAGGAATTTCATCGAGGTGTTCTTGAGTTTTTTATCCCTGGTAGGTTGTTACAACAGTTACGTCAGGAAAAATTTTATCGGCTACAGGATCCTAGGGAGAGTTTGGCCTCTTTTGCGGCTGACTTAAAACATGTTGCCCGTTTGCTGCGAGTTGGTTTGAGTGAAGCCGAGATCGTGGATGTTATTTTGGGCGGCCTAACTAGGGAGGAACGTTCTCGACTGGTGTTCTCAAAGAAACCCACATCATTCGTGGAGTTAGATGAGCTGAGCATTGTGTCCAGGAATGCAGCTTACACAGATAGTCTTAGAGCCCAGGGTAGCCAAGCTAGAACTCGGGGTGGAGATTTCCCTCCGAAGGTTATGGCTATTAAAGAGGAGCCTCCAAGAGAAGCTAACAGACCGTTTAATGCTCGTACTTGTTATCGATGTGGAAGGCGAGGCCATGTTCAGAAGTTTTGTAGAACTCCTCCCAATGATAATAGAACTCGTGCTCGGAGTCAAGAACCAGTCAGTAGGCCTACTCCAAAAAAACGGGATAGGCGAGGAGGCAAAGTAAAGCAAAATTTTCCTCCTCGCAAACGCCTCGGAAAATACAAACAAAATGATTTCGTAGGACAACTAGCACAGTTGGGAATTAATAGTCGACAGTCCAAATGCCCTTATATTCTGGTTAACTTTGGCAAGATTCGTTGTGGTGCTCTTGTCGATTCTGGCTCAGCTAGAAGTTTGATATCTTGGGATCAGTATAGTAAATTGTTGAAAGAAAACCAAATCAGATCAACTGAGGCTGCCAACTTTCAATGTCTGACTGCATCTAGGGAAATTCTCCCCATAAATTTGGTGGTTAATTGCAGAATTAAGATTGAAGGATTTTCTTGGCCTTGGAAATTTCTGGTCTCTGAGAAATTAGGTGTAGATTGTATACTGGGTGCAGATTTTATAACCCATTGTGGCCTTATCCTTGATTTAAATGGGAAAAAAGGATTTTTCACCTTTAATCGTCGTGTTGTGGTGCAATTAACCGGATCAGCAGATGAAGCTACTCAAGCTCGGGAGATAATTTGTGAAGAAGAGAAAGAATCTAAAACTGATCCATTTGGTCATTTGGAAGGTGAAAAGAAAAGAGTTCTGTCAATGTTGTGTGATAAATACCCTGATGTCCTCACTAGTAAGTTGGGATTAACGAATGTCCTCGAATATACCATCCGATTGACTGATAATAAGGTTGTCCGTTCGCATCCATATCGGTTTGCTCCCCCAAAGATGGAATTGTTACGACAGAAGGTGGACGAGTTACTGAAGCAAGGAGTCATCGAACCTTCGACATCGAGCCATGCCTCTCCGGCTTTCCTTGTGCCTAAGCCTGGTGGGAAATCCAGAATGGTGATAGATTTTCGAAAGGTGAATGCCTGCATTGAAATAGACTCTGTGCCTCTTCCAGATTTGCATAGTGCTTTTGATTGGTTCAGTAAGGCTCGCTATTTCACCATATTCGATCTGAACTCGGCATATCACCAGATCCCTTTGGCCAAAGAATCTAGGCCTATCACCAGTTTCTGTGTCCCTTGGAATTTATTTCAGTACACCAGGGTACCAATGGGCTTAGCTGTTGGAGCGCAAGCACTCACACGTCTCCTTGATACCATCTTTCATGATTTGAAATTTAAGTTTCTATTTAATTATCTGGATGACCTTCTGGTCTATAGTGAGACTTGGGAGGAGCATATGGAACATTTAGAGGAAGTGTTGAAGAGACTTAGGAAGGCTGGATTAACCATCAATCCTGAGAAAGTGCATTTTGCGCGGGAAGAAATTTCCTTTCTAGGCCATCTGGTTTCCGCTAAGGGGATCCGTATTGATCCAGATCGCACTCAAGGAATACGAGATTTTCCCCCTCCCCGAGACGCTAAAGGAGTTGCTAGATTTCTGGGCATGATTGGCTTTTATAGGAAGTTTATTCCCAAGGTGGCTGAGTTATCTGTACCCCTAAACATTCTTAGGAAAAAGGGAGTAAAATTTGTCTGGGGTGAGGAACAGCAGGCAGCATTTTTAGCACTGAAAGAAGCCATAATGTCACCGCCCGTTCTGAAAGTCCCCGATTTCTCGAAGCCTTTCATTTTGCAAACTGATGCATCGTCCCACGCGCTCGGAGCAGTATTACAACAGGAGGTGGATGGTACTAGACAGCCCGTTGCCTTTGCATCCAGAACACTGTCGCCTCAGGAGAAGAAAGCTTCCTCGATTTATGAGTTGGAGTGTTTAGCTGTTGTTTTTGCAGTAGATAAATTTAGGCGTTATCTGGAGCATGCAGAGTTTCTTTTGGAAACTGACAATCAGGCCCTCTCGTGGTTGCTAGCACATCCTCGTCAACTAGGGAAAATAGGAAGATGGGTAGTCAAGATATCAGCTTTGAAGTTTAAAGTCCAGCATATTCCTTCAACTCAAAATTTGGTGGCCGATGCCTTATCTCGAATGTTCAACCCAGATCAAGATAGAGACCCGACGCCAGAAGTTTCATGTAATATGTTGCTCTCGGAATTTCCACTGGCTTTCACTGACTTGCGAAAGCACCAGTTGGAGGATCCTGAACTTGCAGATGTTTTGACCAGGCTCGAGGTTGGAGAAGAGATTCCACCTTATTTAATATCTAATGGAGTCCTTTGCTGTCGTCCTCAACGCGGCGACAGAAGCCCCAAGGTGGTGTTACCCAGTTTGCTAATACCGATGGTATTTTCTTATTTTCATCAGTCACCTGTAGGAGGCCATCTGGGTATATTGAAAACCATCTCAAAAATCCGTCAGGAGTACATCTGGAAAGGGATGGATCGAGATATCGCCAATAGAGTGAAAAGTTGTAATCTCTGTTCCCTGAGCAAACCTGCTCAAAACACCAAGTTAGGTTTGCTGGCGTCTGAGGTTGCAGAACGGCCAATGGAGAAGTTATTTATGGATTATGTTGGGCCCTTTCCTCGAAGTAAGAATTCCGGCAATACTACCCTTTTGGTTGTGGTGTGTGCTTTTACTAAATTTGTCTGGTTGTTTCCACTCCGGAAAGCTACTGCCCAACTCACTGTGGAGGCCTTACAAACTAGATTATTCCAGCATTTTGGACAGCCTGTGAAGATAGTTACGGACAATGGTTCACAGTTTACGTCCCATCTGTTCAAGAGGATGTGTTTTGGTTTGGGTATTCAGCATGTGACTACATCGCCATATTATCCTAAGCCCTCTCACGCCGAAAGATTCAATAGGAACCTGCGTTCAGCGTTGATAGCATATCACGCTGAAAAACAAGACACATGGGATCAGAATCTTAGGTGGTTGCAACAGGCGTTTAATACGGCTCTTCATGAAGGACATAGGGCTGTTCCTTTTGAATTGATGTTTGGTTTTAAACCCAACAATCCTCTGTCAAATATCTGGAAAATCAATGATTTATTGCCCTCTTCACCTAACAGTGACATTAAGGCAGTCTGGTCTGCGGCTTGGCGTAACTTGAAGAAATCTCAGGAGAGAGTTCGCCAAAGATATAATCAGGGACGGATTAATAATCCATTTAAGGTTGGACAGTTAGTTTATTGTTTGGCCCATCCTCTTAGCTCAGCGGTAGATAAACGTGCCGGAAAACTGTGCTATAGATGGAGTGGCCCTCTGAAAATTTCTCGATTTCTGTCTCCTGTTACTGCGATGTTAGTTGACCCCAAAACAGGAAACAAGTTCAGGAAGGCCCATATTTCACATTTGAAGGAATATAAAAGAGCTCAAGATATTGTTCCTGAGCAGTAAGTTACTGACGGGGTTGGGATACGAGAGGACTGATCACCCTCTTGACCTCGATTCCCGGGATGCCTTACTCTTTGTCACTCTTTAGAAAACATATCCATCTGTCAGCGCTGACACATCCAACTATCCTCTGAAAAAATTGAGTAGGCATCGATTTGACGTCGCTCTGAACAATTTTTTGGGCTAAGGAGCCCTTTTAGAGGGGGAGGTTGAGCCGTGTGAGTATTTTTGCTCACGGCTCAGACGACAGTTGGCCGCCTGTATAGTTGCACTGTACTACTGTCTCGTTTGTGGAACCGTCCAGAACTTTCCGGCGGGTATATAAACGGCCACCCGCCGAAGCCTCACTCTCCTTTCGCTGTGCCGGTTCGTGTTGTCGTCCAAGAAGAAATGTTGTTGCGAGTTTATGAAATTTTGAAGAGAGAAGACAACACCAGCGTCATGGAGCATTAAATTATTAAGACACCAAATGCCAGGGTTCCTGTGTTCCTGTCTTCCATGACCTCCTGACTGACCGACTTAAGATGTGAAGCCTCGTTCAACTTCAGTGGCTGACACCTACGGGGGTTTCACCAATGGCTCGTAGCTACCCGGACCGAACCAACCTAACCTCACCGCCAGCTACGGTTGATGTTCCTAACTGCTGCGTCCCATGGCTGCTGCGTTGAGGCCACCTACTGCTTCCGGTTACTCAGGTGCTATCAACTCTTTTATTTTATATGCTGCAAGAAATACCAGCCCAGAAGATTTATTAGCTAGACTGAGCTTTTCCAACCAACCACAGCCCTTTAAATTAGTCAATCTAGTAAATTCAAGTACAGCATAAAACCAGTATAAAATCAATAGTTTTTTGTCAACATTAAATTTCCTACCGCTGCGAGCCATAAAATTATGTCAGAAGCTACGGCCTACTATGGAAGCAATTATTTTAATGCTGTTTCCATGCATACATAGTATGCGTTGGAGTCTAAGTGTGATTTTATTTTTGTGTAGAGTATGTAAATGATATTTGTATTGATCTGTGATATGGTAGGTTAAGGTTAGGGTTAAATAAAGATCTTTGGTCTATAGACATATTTCGGCATTTTGTTCAAAATTCTAATTCGGTCCACACCAGAGCTAAACTCTGTCTTATAGGCCATATAGATTGCCACGATTATTAAATGTTTTATTTCAGTTTAATACTGCCCTTGCAATAAATGTCCTATTATTGTTTAATATTTTATTGTTATTTTATTGTGTATGTATTTGTCAATTATTTTATTTTGTCCCTTGTTTATATAAATATTTTATCTCATGCCCCCTTTGATAATTTATTAATTCTAAAATGGGCTGATTTACTTTATATTTTAATATAGGCCTAACTTGGAAATATTTTGAGTACAAAAAAGAAATTAGTTGAGAAGCCTGTATATTTAGCTAGCCATTTTCTTTAATGGTTATGTGTGAAGTAGAAGTATATTAAGACTGATGGTGATTTATAATATGATTTAATATTTATAATAATAAACCTCAGTTGTTGATTAACTTGTGTGTTTAATTTGTCGCCTTCAAACCTCAACTTAGAAGCAGCAATATTTTATTTTAAAGTTTCACGGTAAACTTTGGTTATGGTAACCCAGACATGTTTCAGTTTTCTATTAGCATGGTATTTAAAATATTATTTTTATCTTTTTTATGGTTTTCATAAATATGATATTCTTCTTGGATGTTCATTTTGTTGCCTTTCTGTACTATGTCAAGAATAAACATGTTATTTTCGTAATTTTTGTATTTGTGGTCTGTTTTTAATATGTGGTCGGCAAAAGTAGATTTTTGTGTAGTTTTATTGTTTGATTTTATTGCCTGTATGTGTTCATTATATCGTTGTTTGAAACTTCTGCCAGTCTGGCCTATATAATATTTTGGACAATCACTACACTTTATTTTATAAATGCCACATTTTTCGTATTCGTATAATGTTAACCTTATGGGAAATAAGTAAAATTCTATATCTCGCTTATTTCTCAACATATCTTGATAAAACTTGGTAAATGGCTTCTCCTAGTTCAGATCTACTAAATATTGAATTAAAACCACCCAGTTTTAATATACCTGTAGCAGCAAACCTGCATACTCATTCCCCATGTTATTCTTATGGAGCTTACAAAAACATGTCAAATCTCGCTATGTTTGAGCGAAACATGTTGTTTTGCACTTGAAATTCGCTGAGTATGCAGGTCTGCTGCAACGGGGGTATTTTTATTGAGTACTTTAAAAATAACCTCCCCCTCAAAAACAAATTCCAAGTGAGCTGAAGAGGAACAAACCAGTTAGGCCTACAATTGCCACCTACAAACAGGAATTCACCGGTGCAGTAGTCTAACCCTTCCCCTTCCTAATAACAGCCCTGGAAATGTCAGGGACAGCCCCTGATCAATAATAGTGTTAATAGCTGAGAAATCCCGTTACACATCTAGAATATCCGGGTCACAGTCAGGACGGTATACTATAAGACCAGTTTGGTAATCAAGATTCTTTAACAAACTCAAGATTCAATTCATTTGAATCGTCCACAATTCCCCATTACCGCACCTTCCATTTCTTCATCGTTTGCAATAATATTGTTTGTTTAGATTTAAAATATTACCAACTTTTTTATAATATTAATTATTTTTCAGAGTATTGTAATATTATTACATTTAAGCACCTTAAAATTCATTAGTTAACATCTATCTACCAGTGTCAGTGTTACCAACTAAAGAGTGCAAGATAATTTCTCATAGAATTAAAAAAGACTGAGTTTAAACACAGTTGTTTAAATTCCACTAAGTTTGGTTCAATTCAACCTATTACTGTATGTAATTAAATACGTTTAGTCATCAAAATAAAACTATTTAAATCACCTACTTTTTGTTACCCCTCTAATGTCATTTAGGATAAATAATTGAACACAAACAATAAGTGCTTAGTGAGCATTGTGAATTAAAAACTCATGTGTGCAAATGTAAGTGATAAAAATCAATTCTTATGAAAACGGTTATTTACTCGATTCTTAAAATAATTGATTCTGGATTTAATTCGACGAACCCGTCCCTGCTAAAAAGCAGCGAGTGTCTGCTGCCAGTCTACTGCGGCTGATGTTTGAACTTGTTATTGTTGACCAGCTGTAGGCAGCGGGATGTTTGGTGGGAGGGGGAGGGGTGTGAATCAGCTGACGGGGTCAAGGTCAAACGGACACGCCCAGTACCCGAGCGCTGCGATGCCGAGTGGCGAATTTCTGCACCATATTCGCGATTGTTGCCGTGTTCCTGATGACGCTGCTCCGGCTGCGAAAGACCAATAATTGTGCCCTGCTGAATGCCAGTCTCGTACTGTAATTCAATATGAAAGTCCGTATAGTTTTAACATTTATTACTAAAATGTATTGATTGATAAATTATATTTTAAACATTATTAAAACTATTGTTGAATTTAAATTAAATGATCGATATATATGTTACAAGGAAAAAAACATCGCTGTAAATTAAATTTCATGTACTCTAAGAATATTTGTAAATTGTGACTTATGGCAAAAGATAAGTAACTTTATTACTAACTAGTGGAGCAGATTAAATCCATTACTTATACTCTAAAACAAGCGTGTACAGTTGTACTGCCTCAACTAAAAAGGCCTGAGGACAATACAGTCAACAACAGACAGACAGACATGCAGACTGCAGACTGACTGTCAGTTGAGAATGAATGAGTATTTTGTCAACTCTGTCGAGTGCGAGGGCGGGGACGGGTTGAAAAGACGTTGACGATCAAAGAGGGTCACAAGAGGAAGGGGGAAGCTATTCAAAGGCTCAAGATGCTAAACAGGGGAGGGCGGGAGAGGAAACGTTTACACACTACCGATGTGCGCCTTTGACTCCCGACTGTTTGAGGTTCAACTGTAAATAAGTGTTGTGTGCAATTTAACGAGTAGACTATATCAACGGAATGTGAACTAGCAAACGAGTTTTGCTACCAGCAACCCCTTAACCCCTTGAATTGATTGCGAGTGGGGAGGAAGACAGCAAGATGAGTAATTGGTTTCAGCAAATCGTATGAAAATTGAATTACTATGTTACTGCACGTAAGCAAATTACTCAAACATTATTAATTTTGTTAATCAGTTCAAGTACCCGGTGGACCGAGCTTTGCTCGGTGTTATTTCATGTTTACGAGTTCATCCAGTTACTATAAAATATTTCATTGTCATAAAATTGATAAATAGAAACTTTTGTTATTGCTCCATGGACTCTTCATCCCACTCGCTGTATTTTCCCTTGATGGCTGTAGATTCCAAACAGCTGTTATGATTACTTCATTTGTTTACACTTTCCTTGTTTATTTTCGTTGCCATCACGGCAACTCATAAGGTCAATGTTAAAATTTTACAACTTTTAAACTCAATTTATTACGTTAATAGATTTTCTCCGGCCAAGTAATCTGCGTAAAAGACGTTTTTGAGACATAAATTTCTTATTTCTAGACTTTGAAGGAAATCCTCGGAGCCGTTTTTGAGATCGTTGTGCAAGCAAGCAAGCAAGCAAACAAGAACGGACGATAACATTGCTCATATAAGAGTATAGGATTTGAACACTCTTGACAACAGAGGGCATCATTATTAAACGGCTTCATTACAATATTACAAGATTTGTTAGCGCTTTAAAGTGTCCAAGTTTTCTACAAACTCTGAAAATGTAGGCTATGACAATAATCTTTAAAAAAATTGTCCAAAAATGTGGGATAGTTCAACTTGCTTTCATAAGAACTCAGAAGTACAAATAGTCCTTCAATGCACCATCTTAAAATCAGCTAAGATCAGAGACTCACGTATCTGAAGATAACATTATTGGCAATTCTGCATGCGTTAGCCACGAGTGTTTAATTATAACTTGGTATGAATTAATAGTAATATTTTAGGAATTCAATCACTCTTTCCTGATAAAATTTTGTCCTCCAAAAGACGTCATCGCCCCATCGAATGCTTTCTAACTTCATCTTATCACAGTAATTAAGGCACTATTTTCAACACGCCGCCCGATAAGATATAGAAAGCCTGACTTCTAGTACTTGACAAATTGTCCCTGGTTGGGATATATCCCAGTTACAATACGTATTGAAAACGCCTAGGTAGGCATAAGACTACATACACTGATTCTGAATTGTTAAATATGTAGCCTCCAGTCTCGAGTGTCAAACGTGAGAAACAAGAGATATTAAACAACAACAAAAAGAGAAACGGCATTGCGCTGGACGAGCATGTTGGACACGTCTGACCGCCCCTTCTCCACAGAACGATTGTCTGATGTCTGAAGACGAGCAGGCAGGTCAACAGCAGAGAGGGAGGGGAGGAAGTGGCAATTGTGAAGACAAGGTCGTAAACTAAACACTGGATGTCGTCCATTGTCTTCACTGAACCGACCAATCTACGTGCATTAACAATTCCTGACGGAACTGGCGAGATCTGTTGCCGTAGTAATTCATTTGGGTTCTTCTATACCCACGGCTGCTTCAATACAATTTATCAATACATTAAATACTAATGTGGAGATGAGATCCCTTGGCTAAAAAGTGAACCGAGGTTCTTTATTTCGAAAAAAGTCTGTTAATGAGTCATGTGGTACTTAATTATTCGTTTATTAAATAAATGATTTAATGTAAAATCAGACTGACCTCTCTCAGAGTGCCGCTCGGCAGGTGCTCCTCACATCTTTCCCTCTCCCTGAAAAAAGGAAAATCAGTCAACCAAAGGTAAAAATTAGGTTGTCACAAATTAAAAAGTGTATTAAAAAGGCAATTTTTAATACCAATCCAACTGTTAAGTTTCAGGTTAGCTTAAACATGCCGTCTATGCGTCTATAAAAAATTTTAACCAGTCATAAGTTTTCTAAAACTTAATGATGAACGAAATAAAGTGAACTCAAACAAATAGCCTAACTTTCGTAAACATTTCCTTAACTGCTATCAATATAATCCAACAAACCAACAGCAAATGAACAATAAAAAAATTCTGAAAGATTATCTATTTTTATCTCTAATAGACAAGATATTAATCCACGATCAATTTGACAAGCGATCGCACTAACGATCGAACCAAACCAAGTTAGCAACAGTTTAATCGATGTCATGCGGAGGGTGAAAATGGGGAAGTTAGAGTTTGTTAAAAAGCTCCGAGATATTAGTCAACGCCCGCAAGCGTTGGGAAATGTGAAAAACGGGGTGCGTGAAACGAGGCTTTCTTCCATTCCTCTTCCACAGTGTTCCACCCCTCCTCCCGAACCACCCTTTACCTCCACGAACCGCCTCATCTGCATGCATGGTGCAGTAAATAATGTATATGTCCGTTTCGCTACTCGACCAATCCGTTTCCGGCTTTGCCGCCCCCCTACATGTACTATGAATAGCACCTAATTTTGGATTTTGCTTTTAAGAGGGGAAAATAAAGACTTATTAATTGGAGCCACGCCCTTTACCCATTCAACAGAAATTTGACAACCACTACCAAACGGATTGCCATGGAGGGACTTTGGCCTTTGGGCCCTTAGCACTACAATGTTAATCTACTGTGACCCCAATAGGACCTCACCTTATACTGTACAGTGTAAAAATTAATGTGATTAGGAATGAAATGGATATTTGTTTTAACTCAAGCTTATGATTCGTAAAAGCTAATTTTGAAATGCAGTATTTTTAAAACAACCCAAAATATGGCACTACGTGCTTCTTTTTCTTATTATTCTTTCTTTGAGAAATTCTTTGATAAATAACGCATTTAAAAAATCCTTTAGAAGCCGGCATTAACACATAAACATACTCGAAAAGTTTTGAAGTTTTTATTCAGTCCCTTTAGATTCGCTTTATTATGAACTATATTGTTTGTATTAAGGTTAACTGTACAATAGACGTCTACAAAAAAGAAAGTGACGTTGAAAGAGAATTCAAATCACGGAGATTATTTTGTAACAAGCCCCGGTGAAAGGAAATACATAGATGAAAGTTGAGAAGATGGTTGGTATTGGATTCTGGAGTTCCTATTTTGTCTCGAGACAACAATACTTTCATTTCGAAGCACAATGGATATGCTGTTACCAACCGTTCATATAAATAATTTTATTATTATTTATTTATAACAAATATTATCTTGGCCACACGAAAATGTTCACCATTTATAGAAAGTATTAAACCTAAATAAAAGATGGGCCAACGAAAACGTAACGAACATTTTATTTTCTAATATAAAAAACATTATAAACGTTTTGGATTTTTTTCATATTAATTTTTTACGATGAGAAACTGGCGTAACAAGGAGAATAACTGGCGTTGAAGGAGAATAATTTAGAGAATTCAACGATCATTCAAACTATTACATTTACAACTAGTACCACTGGTTCAATTTCTGGTTATTTTTTTGTGCTAGTTTGCTAACAGAAAGAAATAAAATGTACATTGAGTAAGACAAAAAATTGTTATATCTACAAATAAGATGTATGTAATTTTTTATAAGTCCCTCCTTGCCTTACAATAAATCAATAACTTAATAAGAATTCTAATTATATCATTCTTAAGACCAGGATTCCTACACATTATTCTAATTATTAAATCTTTTTCAAAGACCAGAGTCCCGACATATCGCCCCCCACCCCCCCGCTTCAGGACCCAAACATGGCGAACAAAATAACAAAGGAGCTGTCCGGCAGTCGCAGTGTAGTACAAGTAGTTGAGTAGTGTTAGTGGACTATACAATGGGGGGTGGGCCGGTGAATGACGCGGTGGGCGCGGGAGGCTGACAGAAGACGGACACAATTAGCGTGGCTAGCGCCTCGGGGGGGGGGGGGGGGGGGGCACGACACTACCCCCCCCCCCAACCGGGGAAGTTGAAGCGGTTATGACTCTCGAGATGAATATCGGACACGGCCGCCGCCTCGCGATACGGGATCTGACCTTTACACCATTACACTTCACTGAGAGAACGGGAACGCGAGTCTTTACGCAATAAAACGGTTATAGTCGTGCTATAGGGCCTACAAGCGGTAGCGGTATTGGACGTCTAGCATTAAATTGAGTTAACAACGGACGTCAAAAAATCTAAATCACTTAAAAAAGTATTTTTTTACTTTGAGCATTTGAAGTTTAATAACAAGTTCATTTACAACTTAACTAAATGATGGAAGGCTTTTGGGCCATTTACAACAAAAAAGTATACAAAAGCACAGAACAGAAACAACTGAAACTCGATTTTTTATTTTGCCACTGGGTCAATTAATGCTGAATGCTTGTTTTGTCTTTCGTGACTCAGGAAACAGTAATGCAATAGGCCTCCATATTGAAACAATGGACAATAGATATGCTTGCAATATTTAGATTAAAAAGCGATGACGTTATTATTTTGTATCCCAGCAGAAAAATATGATGGCTCTCATTATTGAAAGTACCTGGTGGACCGAGCCTTGCTCGGTGTTATTTAATGTTTGCCAGTTCATTCAGTTACTATAAAATATTTCAATGTCATAAAATTGATCAAAATAAACCCTTCTTTATTGCTCCATGGACTCTTCATCCCACCTGCTGTATTTTCCTTTGATAGCTGTAGATTCCAAACAGCTGTTGTGATTACTTCATTTGTTTACACTTTCCTTGTTTATTTTCGTTGCTACCACGGCAACCCATAAGGCCAATGTTAAAATTTTACAACTTTAAAATTCGATTTATTACGTTATTAGATTTTCTCTGGCCAAGGAATCTGCGTAAAAGACGTTTTTGAGATAAATCTGCAAGCATACAAGCAAGCAAGCAAGCACGATAACATTACTCATATAAGAGTATAGGATAGGATTATAAGACAATCAGACCTTCGTTCTACATTATAATTAATACTCTATACAGACGAAACTCCCCGCGTTACCTTTAACTACAAAGACAGCTTCGTAACAAAGCAAATAGCACAAATCAAATCGCGTATCTTCGTAACCCATTCAAATCTCATTAGCATTGTGGCATTAGGAACACCGAGGGCGCCTCTCGCCTCGCTCCACATCCCGCGGACGCGAGGACTTGTACCATGTCTAATCCAGCGGTGGGGCAGGTGTGGCAGAAGTGTGCCGGAAGCACGAGCAGTTGGCGCCAACAATAAGGAACAGCTGGACCGGAAGCGCTTCTGCCACGGTCAGAGCTTCTTCATTACTGTTATGTTATACACTTCTCGTTCTCTACACTCTACACCAACGCCGCGCCGCGCCGGTCCGCTACGAAGAAATCGTGTTGTTCAATACTGAACCACACGCTGCTTAACGAAGCTAACATTTGCACCAGTGAAAATATACATAAGTAAAAATTGGTTCATCAAAGACGATAGGTTGGATTCCAAAGCATGAAGATTGGAACGAAAATATCATAAGTGGAACTTAGACGTTATTGTGAGATTTTTAATATCCTCTCTCGGTGGTGTGGTCTGATACCCAGGGTTATAAGAGTGTCGGAGAACTTCAGATTGCTAATTATTAGGGGTGTGTAAGTAGTAATTTTTGAAGTCGAGTAGAGTTTTAAAATACTCGCTCGAGTTTCGAGGCTTTATCGAGTCGAGTTTTTTTAGTAACAAAGATGTCCAAAAGTAATAGTTCTCCAAATTCTGCATAATTATAATCTCTATAATAATATTATTATTCAAATACAATTTGATACTGTAATGTTATTTGAGGTGTTCTTGAGATAAAAGCAAGTGTATAAAATTATCAACTAAATTAAGACAACTTTTTATTAGCGAATTTCCCCCTATAGGGAAGTAGCTATTACCGTAGGCGGCATGGTAAGACTTAAGCACGGGACCACCGTAACTTTTCATTTTGATGCCCCCAGACCCCAAAAACACCGTTCGTTCATTTATATATATATAGGGATATATATATATATATATATACCTGTCCGTAGGCGCGATAACTTTCGTAAAAACGGTCCGATCGCGATAAAATTTGGTACATACGTCTAGAGTAATATTTATTACTTCGAGTTCGAAAACCAGCGCGATAAGTTAACTCTAAGGAGGGTTTTTTGACAAAATAAAATTTATTTTTAGGATTTAATATCTTTATATTATATTCTTGTAAATTTAAGTGTCAAAATTGGATTCAGCTTAAAAAAATGAACAATTTAGCATTTTGAATTATTATTCTACATCAATCCGTTGCTGAGATATTGAAAGTGCTAAACACAGTACGTTGTCCAATATTATTTTAATTTTACCCTCCAAAAAATTCTGAACATATGATCAAATTTTCAGGTGATGAATATTTTATTTGTGTTTATTTTGAATAGTTACATTTAACTAGGTCGGTAGTTACGTTTAATTCAATATTTAGTAGATCTGACCTAGAAGAAGCCATTTACAAAGTTTTACCAAGATATGTTGAGAAATAAGCGAGATATAGAATTTTTCTTATTTTCCCATAAGGTTAACATTGGGACAACGTACTGTGTTTACCACTTTCAATATCTCGGTAACCAATGGACATAGAGCAGTGATTCAAAATACTAAATTGTTTGTTTTTTGAGCTGAATTCAATGGTGCTAACAAAAATTTGATAATTTTTATTTTTATATGTAAAAAACTCAAAAAACTCATTTTTGGGGGGTCCCTTGGGGGGCCCTTTACCCCCCCTTCCGGTGGTCCGATCGGGCTGGTTTACGAAGTCGTCCGAATAATTACTACTTTACACGTCCATGCCAAAGTTCATTAAGATCGGACCATTTTTACGGCCGCTATCGTGCTTAAAGACACACACACACACATATATATATATATATATATATATATATATATATGTGTATGTATGAAAATGAACGAATAGTGTTTTTTGCTTCTGGGGGCCCCAAAACGAAAAGTTATCATGGTCTCGGGCTTAGGTCTTATTATGACTACTACGGTAACAGCTTCTTCCCTATAGGGGAAATTCGCTAAAAAATTAAAAATACGCCTGGAGATACCACGGCGTTATACCTATATGCCAAAGTTCATGAAAATCAGTCTACTGGTGTCGTCTCTAGCTTTGTTTACATCCACGCGCACGCGCACACGCGCGCGCGCACACACACACACACACACACACACACACACACACACACACACACACACACACACACACCACGCCAAAAACCACTTTTTTGATTCAGGGAGCACTAAAACGAATATATCCACTAACAACTCAAATTCGAAAATTTTTACGAAAACAAAAGCCTACTTTCTCCAAATAAATTGTATGGGGGGAGAAAGTAAAAAATCAATTAGAACAGATTCTATAACATTAAGCCTGAAGTAGAACAGTTCTACTTTGTTTACTGAGACAACCCTCTAAATTAGGGATATGTTACATTGACATTGACATACCGTAACATATTTCCGAAAGTGCGAGCAAAATAAGTGAAGTTCACCGACCTCCGACCACAGAATTTTGCGAACACTCAATCCACGGATGTTATCCGTGAGCTTATCTAATGAGAAGATTTGCGTGTAGTTCCCGGAGGCTATTGTCACGGACAAATTGAGTAGTCATGCCTACTCATTTGTCTGTGCTATTATACATTTAAGTAGTAATTAATTTTAGTCGTTTTATTTTGAAAGTTATAAGTATCAAAGTCGTTAGTAGTGAGTTTAGTGAGACACAAAACTGATGCGTGAACTAAACAAAAAAATAGCAAATCAATTCATTATTCAAAGAGCGATTAGTTGAGAAGTGAAACATGTCATTAAATAACAGATTCAAAAGTAATAGGACATACGTCCTAAAAGAAACGAACCCCCCAAAACGCAAACTGAAGCTGATACCCCGGAAGCGGATCTCGTTTTCCCCGACGCACCTCCTGCTTAGTATCAGTATTAAAGGATCATGATCTCGGGAATCCGGGAAAAGGAAGGTTTAAATGATAATATAACACGAAAAACTCAAGTTTTTATTGAAGCTGTTCAAATCTTAGGTCGAACTTCATTCTTGGTCCATTTTACAGTAGATTAATACAGTAAATAATAAAGTAGTTAAAAAATGTTCATAAACGAGATAGGGTACCAAGGAATTCAGTTCGTGATTCTGACGTGCGCTAACGTTCTCCATAGTTCGAAACATTTCTGTAGTCGTGTGTCTCAGTCCCAGTGGGTGCGGGCGGTAAGCAGAGCGTGCGGCCGCGATGGTACAGCCGTGGTCCGGAGGTACCGGCGGCGTGGGCGCAAATGACGCAACATGTAGTGCGTGCGAACCACCGACCTGCACCCAAGAGTTCTTTATTTATACACGCGTTTTCGTACATGAGGCAAAAAACGTACCGTAACATTTTTTGTACGTTTCGATTTTTTCTCATTGCGTCTCGAATTCTTGGTCAGGCGCTTGCAAAGGTTGGGAATGACAGAACTAACGATCAAGTTCGATGGATCCCATTGGCTTATAATTAATTTACACAGCTCTTTACAGGTTTAATAGGCTAGCACTTTAAAAATTACGGAGTTGGATGTAGTCACAAAACAATTTTTTACTCCGGTCATACACTTATGTTTTTTTCTATATTATTCTCAAAATTTCTGCATAATCTTGCAGAAATGGAGGGAGGCAATAACGGTAATAATAAACTAACTACTGTATATGACTATTTTTTTCTACTTTAGTATATTGATGAATTAATTGCAAACTGTTTCGCTTACATGCAGGAGGCAGCCATTCCTTAAAGTCTGATTTTAAAAATAATTTTATTTAATTATTGCAAAAACAGTACATAAAAATTAATAACTCTGACAACAAAGGGTTTTTAACAAAGGATTTGTAATCTCAGAAGTGTTAAAAATGGCTTCTGTGTCTCCTTGACCCAGCCTTGGTTCAATATTAATTCTACCCATTTTACATACTAATCACAAGAGACAACAACGTGGTTAAGTGACAAAAATTCCATAAAATAAAAACAAAGTTTTTAAGGCAATTTTCTTCGTAATTACTTTTTTACATTCGCTCTAATTTTATAATTTATGATTTTGATTTCATACAGTATCTACGATTTCCTTTAGTTTTTTGAGGTGTGAAATAAATAATAACTCGGCAGTTAGACAGATTTAACACTTCTATCCCTTCTTTCATTTCACTAATTCACTGACATGGGACATGACCACTGCCACCAGGAAACACCTGAGCAGATCAATGCTCCCCTTTTAAAAGGAGAAATACTAGCGATTTCAGTCAGCAAAACACACTCAGGAATAACAAAACAAATTACAGTGATAGAGTGATATAAAATTTTAAAAATTTCAACTTTAATTAATTGCATATTTAACTTCATGTCTGTAATATAACAAAATTAACAATTATATCTTTTTTTAATGAATCATAATTCTATTACTTTTAGTGATTGGTAGAGGCAAGACTGAATTTTAAATGAATCATCCATTCTATGGCAAACGAAAAATAATATCCCCGTTGCAGCAGACCCGCATACACAGCGAATTTCAAATGCTCAAATAAATCATTTAGACAGAGCCTCAAATCAAGTAAAATCAACTTAAATCTTAAAATGAGTATACAACAATTTTCTCCAAAAGAATAAACATGAGAAATGAGTATGCATGTTTGCTGCCATGGAAATATGAAATTGAGAGTTTTTTGCAACAATCCAGTAGATATCAACTACATGAAGCCATATACCAATTTTCATTCAGATTTATGTTGAGAAATAAAAGCAAAATATAGAATTTTATTTATTAATCATAAGGTTAACATTGGGACAACGTACTGTGTTTACCACTAGCAATATCTCGGTACCAATGGACATAGAACAACAATTCAAAATACTAAATTACTTGCTTATTTTTAAGCTAAATTCAATGGTCCAAACAATAATTTTATAATTTTTTTCTACGTAAAAAATCCCAAAACCTCATTTTTGGAGGGGGTTTCCCCCCTTCCAACGGTCTGACCAGGCTGGTTTTCGAACTCGTCCAAATACTTACTACTTTACATGTCTGTGCCAAATTTCTTTCAGATCGCACCATATTTATGCGAGTCATCGTGCTTAAAGACATATATATTTATTTATAAACATGAACGGAATAGTATATTACGTTACTAGGCCGGGAAGTAATGTTTTGCCGGACGAGCATGGTAGTTCCCGCGCGAGCGAAAGCGAGTGTGGGATTTTCATGCGAGTACGGCAAAACTTTCCGGCCGTGTAACGTACGATATTTTTCATCATACTACACAGAAAAAACATACCTTCAATCATAACGTAGTCCTTGCGTAAATCATACGTTTCTCAAACCTTCAAACCTAACCTATAACAAACAGAGGAACATTTGCTACGGATGCAGTGCTGCCACTACATTCCTCTATAAAGAAACCAATAAAGAAGCATTAAACGTCGGTTTACTACAATCAGCTGATTGTTTACTTCCGTTCTTTCCGGCCTAGGTCGGATAAGAGTTTATCCGGCCTAGGCCGGCTATGGGTAACTTTCGAGCCAACAAAAAGGAACTGAAAACATATGTTTCTGTGTTAGTATGATGGAAAGTGTTTTTGGCATCTGGGGACCTCAAAATGAAAAGTTATAATGGTTTTGGGCTTAGGTCTGACCATGAGACCTACAGTAACAGCTTCTTCCCTATAGCGGAAATTCGCTAAAAAATCTCGCTAATGACACCCTTACAATTACCCACCACATCATCACCATCAACCAATCAAACATATTAATCAACCACCCATGGAGGAACAAATTGATTGACAAATTAATAGCAAAAGTATTGTGGTTTAAAAGAAGGGTTTTCAACCTAACAATCAAACTATAATTTTGGCAAATTATTTATTTTCTTCAATAGAATACTTAAAACATTGGAGCTCTTATTGTATGTTTTGATCACTGATAAAAACACCGAAGTCAATGTTTACAACAACTGCCATGCTGCTCTTAGGCTAAATGAAAACTCTTAGAATGAAAATAGAGTTTCACCCCTATTTCATCACAGTGATCCTTAAATTATGAAACCTATAATCCAAATACAAAGAGGACAAATTTGCCCCCACAAACACTTGATAAACTTTTAATCCTTCAGCATAAAAAACGTCAATGTTATATTTCAACTTCAACCTTCAATACAAGTCTATGACCATTTATTTAATTCTATGAGAAGTTTTAAATATTTCCTCAAGAGAAAATGTTTGTTTTTTCAGTAGACCTAAATATTTATTATTTATAGTAGCATAAAAGAACATCAGTTTGAATTTTCTTATTTTAATTTAAGTTAGGCCTACATGCATTTTTTATTTGTAAACAAGTGGAAAACTTCATTAATACTTAAATATGATACATTAGGTACTTGAAATGGTGACCTACCAAGGTAGGTATTTTAAGCCAAGTATGAATGACAGGTGAGCGAAGGATGATTGTGGCGCGATCTTGTAGTCTTGATACTGACTAAGGCCGACATGTTCCTTAGACAGGACTGTTAATTAATAGCCCCAACAGCCAATGGCATTTAAGGGACCTAAATTTTAACGTGGAATCAAAACCACAATTTCCTCGGTTAACAGTTTTACAAACTGGTCTAAATATGAGGACGGTCCTATGAACATAGTATTCTAGGCTTAGCTACTTTAAATTAAGGGTTAACTTTGTAATTCAACATTTAAAATTCAATTCAAGATTAGTTTAGTTTAAAAACTGGTGATAAAAACTAAAAATTTTACAACAAAAATTTAAACAACCATAAATATGCTACTTTAATTTGCAAGTTTTCGCATAATTTTTTTGCATTAAGTTATGGTTCCAAGAATTTTGAACTTAGTGCTGCCCTGGGTAGGCTCATGCCCAATATCGGCGGTCCTTTATCTTGCAAGTGCTGTTTGCTTGTATCGGCTGTCCAGTCGATCTTGCT
The DNA here is from genome assembly GCA_035578135.1 of Flexamia atlantica. Taxonomy (NCBI): domain Eukaryota; kingdom Metazoa; phylum Arthropoda; class Insecta; order Hemiptera; family Cicadellidae; genus Flexamia; species Flexamia atlantica. The sequence goes on from JAQJVK010000005.1 coordinate 21,471,491, forward strand.
ATCAGGTGAAGAGGATTGAGCTCACACACTCAAGAAGCGAATTTGCAGAGACTGGCTCACCCAAGACAAACGCCGAGAAGAATTTATGGTCGTTTCTGCTTAACACACGGTATCTGAGCTTGCCCTGATGATGATCATGGGGCACGATATAAGGAATGGTACCCTTGGCTTTTTCGACGGCTTTGAATCTGCTCGCATATACAGCATAACAAGGCCACACTGTGGGGCCTTGAGCATAATTACCCTTGATTTGAAATTTATTGCACCCCCGTCGCAGCAGACCTGCGTATTAGAAATCCTATTTCTTTCCTTCATGAAGGCATACGTGTTAAAGGAACCATAGAACATGACTTGAAATTTTATTCACTGTAAAAGATCATTTTCTTAAGGTTTTAGGGCCTACCTTGAACAAAAAATTACAATTCCACTCCAGCAATTATTAAAAAGTGCTGTCTTACGTTTTTAGGCTCTATATTGAACAAAAAGATTGAATGAGCCGTCCCAGCAATTTTTTTAAAGTGCTGTAGATAAAATTAATACTTTACAGTAGCACACTCTTCCTCTTTAAACAGCAGTTTGTTGTCATAAAAAAGAAGTCCTTCAAGTATAAGTTATCAGTGATCACAGAAGTCCTTCAGTAATATCAATTATTTATTTTATTTTATACTACATACCAGCATTTTACATAGTGTATTGCACTTAAAATATATTCAAAAGTCTTAATTCATTAACCATCTGGCACCAAGTAACGAATCCTCATGTAAACAAATACAATTAAATAGCAGAAAGAAATACCATTAATTTATATCACCTGTTTAAATTTTACTTTCACGTGTTTTGTTAGTAAACAAATCTAACTCAAATTCTTTCAAAATCCCTGACATGGGTACCTTTGAGACGGTCCCAGGGCTAAGCCCTGAAAGTTATCACGAAATTGAAGGTGTATAAACCTTCTCCATGAAATTCTACATGTATCTACCAAGTTTCGTGGCCATCGGTCCAGCAGTGTCTGAGTTTATCAATGCTATATATGTACCAACATCCTCTTTTATACTTATAGATAATTTGAGAGTTGTAAATAGCTAAGGAGGATTCTCATTGCTCATTGCTAATTTGAGAGTTGTCATTTCCTGAGGATTCTGTAAATACCCACAAAAACCGCTGAAGCATAGGACGGGGATTATTTTTCAATTTTCAATAAGCAAATTTATAAGGATGACAGGCACAGTAGCTTCCAGCATCTGTGAATAGAAGAGAGTCAAATAAAAAGAGTTTGCGCAATATAAGATATACGAATTTAAACTGAGTTGAGATTTGTAAAGTGATTATTTTATGTACAAGTACTGCAATCTGTGAGTATCTTGGAACCATCAACCGAGTCATGTTTAAATGTAAAAAAAGTGAACCAGTTTGATCCAGTGTCAAAAAAAACACTGCTCCAAAACTTCAGACCTGATGCTCTCTCTAACGACTGGGACAATTGGCATATCTACATAAAAAAAACTTTGATTCAATACCTAAAATATGTCAAAATCCATCCAACCATGATCTGAGTTATGACTTTGAAGAAAATACTTTTTATTAGAGTGTAAGTAATATAAGCTCTACATACAAATTATTTTTACGCTAATAACTTCAATCCATTCTACCCATTGCAATTTTTCATTTTATTGAAACCAACATACTGTATAACATTATAGAATAAGAATAAGAATAATGTTTATTTCCAAAAAAACATATACCGTACAAGAAATATACATTTATTATTTGGAAAAATCTTCACCAACTTTATCCAGTTCTATTGGCTGCTAAAAAACCAAATACATCCAAAACTATGTAGGGGAAACATAGTGAATCCAATTGTGCATGTGCGCACATTGCCCTAAAATGAAGAGGCACCAGAACATCCGGTTAGAAAAGGTGAGTGAAAGTTATGATAACATACTGGACTGCAGCCTGCACTCCCAGTCCTGACTACTTTCTGTAACACGACCAGCCACCAGTCTAATAACAGTGACTTATTTAAAATTCCAACTGAGTTTTAAGACATCTTTAAAACATTTAGATATAATAATCATGATATTTTATCAAGCTAACTTAATTAATATGATGAGTAACGTAATGTGAATTTTGCAAATTCAGCCAAACTGTTCATTAATTTATGACTTCATTGTGACTATTGTGAGTCTTATCTGAGTTTTGCCAGTACAACTGGGAGATATTGCTGTTTTCGTAAGAATGACAATGAAACGTGTTAGCATTCATTATCAAAGGATTAGATTCAAGAGAAAGCTGCAGACAATCTTTTACAGAAATTAACATACTGACAGTCTTTCCTCTATATATCAAGGAAGTGATTCTGTATGTGGATGGAAAACCTCTTCTAAAGGGGTCAGACATCCACTGCCACAACACCAGGCATGCATCCAGATACCAGCTAACACATCACCACAGCGCACTGCATGAGAAAACACCTTCATGCAGCTGAAGGAAGTTCTGCAATGTCAGAAACCAAACATGAAAAAACTGAAGACCGCCCTCATCAACTGGCTGACAAGAAACAAGAGACCCTTTTTACTCCTTGGATGAGTTCCTGAAATGGAAGGAAAAAACTCAACAAACACTCATGTACCCTGACACCATTATAAAATCGTTATGTTTTGTTGATAAAGTGATTTTGATTTAGAAGATTTATTACAAATCCTTTCTGAAGATAATTTGAACTTACGTTATGTAAGCCTATCAAAATTTAAATTCAAATATTTTCCTGTGGCCTAAGTTATTAAATAGTATATTATGTTACTAGGCCGGGAAGTACTGTTTTTCCAGACAAGAGTACGGCAAAACTCCCCAGCCGTGTAACGTACGATATTTTTCATCATACTACACAGAAAAAACATACCTTCAATCATAACGTAGTCATTGCATAAACATACATTTCTCAAACCATCAAACCTAACCTATAACAAACAGAAAAACATTTGCTACGGATGCAGTGCTGCCACTACATTCCTCTAAAAAGAAACCAATAAACCAACAATAAACAAGCATTAAACATCGGTTTGCTGAAAATCAGCTGATTGTTTACTTCCGTTTTTTCCGGCCTAGGTCGGATAAGAGTTTATTCGGCCTAGGCCGGCAATGGGTAACTTTCAAGCCAACAAAAAGGAACTGAAAACAGATAGTTCTGTGTTAGTATGATGAAAATTAAATTTATGTACCAAACATTTTATAAATAGCCTACCTTGGTGTATTTTGCACTAGATCTTTATCAAGTAGCTACTAATAAACATAAATTATAAATATTAATATTATCAAAATAAAAATTGAGCTGCAGCAACGATGATGTTTGATCATTTTGTGTGACTTAATAGCCTAAACACATGAGGGGTTTTCTAACGAATATAGGTCCTAACCATACATACTGGTTAGTAAAGCAGTACAACTTGAGCAGTACAGGCACATGAGTGGCCTGTCAGACAGACCATAGATGGACAATCGACTTTCACCCATCTCAACGCCACTCTCACACTTGCATCCTTATCAAAGTTAACCTAAGTTAGAAAAAGTCAATGTTGCTATAAAAAAATCCAAATAAACATTTTTCATATGATTTGTCACGTGTAAAATAAACTTAACCTACTTATACTCAAAAAGGAATCAGTTTAGATAAGGTTCAAGGTTTTAATCCATACTCAATTCCACATTCACACCTTATGGAAAAATTAATAGTTCCCGCCGCCGAAAAAGGGATAGCGCCACTTTCATTTTTTAGTCCAATTGGAATTGTAGGAGTTTACGGATCAAGCTGACTTTCGAAAGTCAAGCAGCTGGTTGTAATTATTATTACAGTTTTATGTTTTTGTTTTGTATTGTTGTATCTTTTACCATAATGTTTACCTGTTTTGGTTTACAAACATTCTCATTTTGACGTTTTGAATAGCGAGTAGGAGGCGCGGACTGTACGGAGCCAGCTTGAACTATCCTATGCATCATCCGTAATTTCTCCTCTGCTTTTCGCGGTAGAACTAAAAAAAATTAACATTGGATGTCCTTAGAGGGTTCTGTATACATTGTGTTTAATTGAGTATAGTTTAGACATCCTTGAGATATGGTACATTGCTGCAGTAGAGGTGAGGTAAAACAAAATTTATTTAATTACGGTGCTCACAGTTTAATATAGTGAGATCATGAGTGTGCGACCGAAATTTGGTGGGGCTAGACAGAACCCTGTTGTTGCTACGGGATGCTCTACAAATTCATTGTTTTGGTTCCCCAAACATGAGCCTTTTTGGCTGCCATGTTTGTAAGGGAATAATGACAAAATGTAATCAAATCATTCACATTTTTGATTGCAGCAAGGAATGAAAACAAAACCTAAATAGGTACCATAGTTTTGTGTTTAATTTTGAACAATATCCTATGTCCGGTAGGCCTATATCATTATTAATTAATGAAATAAGTTATGGTTTAGTCAGATAACGGTCTAAAAAATAACAGTCATGTCACTTACAATGCACTGCCATTGATGACCTACCTGCTAATATTTCAGGACCTACTCAGACTATACTGTATGCGGATGACATCACCATGTTTTCAGTTGACAATAACTTGAATCAAATGAATGAGCAAGTTAACATAGCCTTGGAAGAAGCAAATACCTGGTTTGAGGCTAACGGCTTGAAACTGAAGGAAAGTAAAACCCAACATATTTTATTTAGCTGCAAACGAATACCAGAGGATGGGACTAGTGCTAAGTTTCTGGGAGTTGTTACAGATAGCTCAAATAGGATTCTCACATTGACCAGGTACTGACCCGACTCTCACGGCCGGTCTATCTGTTCAGAAATCTTAAATTGTTGGTAGAACCTGATTACATAAGAATGGCTTACTTTGCACTTTTTCAGAGTGTTTTTAGGTATGGTCTAGTGTTTTATGGTAACAATAGTAGAATCAAAGAAATTCTCCTCCTCCAAAAAAAAGTCGTTTGGATCATAAGTGGATCATCATTTTATGCTCATTGTAGACCTCTTTTTATAGAATGAAAAATCCCAACAATAATTGACTTATACCTGTTTGAACTCTTTGTATATTCAATTAAGAATTTACCTAGTGCAACCCGTTGTTACAATGTTCATACCTATTATACTAGAAGCAATAACAATATTAATAGAACTTTTTGTAGGTTAAGTAAGAAACTCAATAGCCATGCTGAAATGTCCATTAGAATATTCAGTAAATTAAGTAAACAATTTCAATCTTATTCCGATAATCCAAAAGAATTTCTCTCAAAGTTTTATGAATGGCTAATTCAACATCCCTTTCATAATTCTGTTGATGAGTTTTTCTCAGAAAAAGTAATTGATCCGTTTCAGTAAAGTAGTCGGTTTTGTACCTTGAATAATCATTGTTAGACTATAATTGTTATGTTTTTGTTAATTTTCATATTCTATATCTATGTTATGGTGATTTAGTAATTTTATTTGTTTTTTAGCAAATTTTCTCTACAGGGAAGACGCTATTACCGTAGGTCTCATGGTAAAACCTAAGCCCGAGACCATGAAAACACCATTCGTTCGAATTTATATATATATATATATATATATATATATGTGTGTGTGTGTGTGTGTGTGTGTGTCTGTCAGCACGATAGCGGCCGTAAAAATGGTCCGATCTTAATGAAATTTGGTACAGACATGTCAAGTGGTAATCCCTCGGACAATTCGTGAACCAGCCCGATCGGACCACCGGAGGGGGGGTAAAGGGGGATAAACACCCCCAAAAATGGGTTTTTTCTACATAGGAAAATAAAATTATCGAATTTTTGTTGGCACCATTGAATTCAGCTAAAAAAAAACAAATAATTTAGTATTTTGAATCACTGCTCTATGTCCATTGGTTACTGAGATATTGAGAGTGGTAAACACAGTACGTTGTCCCAATGTTAACCTTATGGGAAATAAGTAATATTCTACATCTCGGTTATTTCTCAACATATCTTGATAAAACTTGGTAAATATCTTCTTCTAGTTTAGATCTATTGAATATTGATTTAAAACCACCCAGTTTTAATAGGCCTATACCTGTAGCAGCAAACCTGCATACTCATTCCCCATGTTATTCTTATGGAGCTTACCAAAACATGTCAAATCTCGCTATATTGGATTGAAATATGTTGTTTTGCATTTGAAATTCGCTGAGTATGCAGGTCTGCAGCAACGGGGGTATTTTCATATTTTATATCTATTGTTAATTTGTCTTATACAGTTTATTCTCTGTTATTCATCCATGTTTTAGGCTATAATTTTATTGTTGTTAATTTCATAGGCGATATATAATTGTTGTTGATAAACTAAAGATCACTGGTAAGGGCTACCATTTGGATTTAACCCTCGAGCGGGCGTACGCGGAGTTTTCCTCGGCACGTGTTTTTTATGTTAAAATAAACAGACATAATGGGTGTCGGCGGTCGTGTCCGTCTCCGTACTTTATGCCCCTCATTCCAGGAATTTCCTAAAGCTATTTATACACCCCACCCCCCCTTGGTACCTCGTTATATGCAATTCAGAGATGCCGTCTCAGTTTGCGGAGCACCCTCTCCCGTTACACAGACACTGATATCTTTTTTTAAACTTCATATTAGCAATGGATTTGTAATTATTATTAATTTTTTGGACTTTTCCTTTTGCTTTCGAAAAAAAGAAGCGAGAGAAAAAGTCCAAAAATGTAAATAATAATTAATACATATTTTATACTAGAAAATTACTTACTATATTTAATTGAAATATTATTAAGTTGAACAATTAATTGAATCGATGATGAAATGTGATTCCTAATGAAGTTTGTCAACATTTAAATTACAATATTTCGTTATAAAACAAGTAAAATAGGTTAAATTTGTGCAAACTAGTGTTGCGGAGTAAAACTCTGCATGCGCCCGCTCGCGTTTTGTCGGTGAAGCGCCCCCTCAAGGGTTAATATTCTATTACATGTTAAAATAGTTAATTGTTGTTATATCCATTATCTAATTTTGACCTTCAATTAAGTTAGGTTAAATGCTTGTTTCACAGAGATCCCCAGGACATGTCATTCCTGTCTTTACTCTCAATCTTGACCGCAGCTAATTGCCTTATATGGCTCCTGCAGACTTTGACAATTGCCAATACATTGTAACTTAACTAGGGCTATATTGTCAACGGCAAATAAATGATTGATTTTGAGTTGTCTGCAGGGTGACAACGATAGCTTGCTAAATACTAGAAGCGATAGGAAAAGTCCAACAAATTAAATAATAATTACAAATCCTTCGCTATTATGAATTTTAAAAATACAGGGGAGGGTATTAAGATCAAAATTACCTCCTCCAAATCACAGATTAGAGCCCAAGATGATTCCCTAAAAAATATAGCAGATCAAATGCAGATAAAAAGAATCAATCAAAAATATTCTTAGGCTATGATAAAACGACTAAACAAGAAACGGTATAGCCTATGAAGAAAAGGATCCCATTTATGTACAAGATGTTCGGACCAAGCACTATCATGATAAAAGTTGCTTAAACTCCAAGTGGTCATATGTAGTGCAAAATAAAAATGGGAAACAATTGAGGAGAAACTCTATTTTCATAAGAAAAAGAAAAGTTGAATTTGTTAAAAGGGAAGATATTTAATATTCTATGCTTTTGAATTAACATATGATTTTATTTTATCTTACAACTGTTTACTAATTCGAACGAAGTGAGTTATACTCGACTTGAAAATCACTCTTTGTGAACTAACTCCTCTTTTATTATTTGATGAAAAGTCATGAAATTTGAACTACATAATATTTATACCCCGAAGATTGTTTTAATCTATAAATGAGTAGTTAATTATATGTTTAAATACTTATTTTTAGTTAATAACCTTCATTTCATTTTACCACGCTTCGTTCGACCTATACGCGACATAGGAGCGTACTCATAGTAAGGTTGTTGTTAGGCCTATGTTTTTGAAAATAGAAACTTTTACTTTTGCTACAAAATGACTCCTTTATTTAAAACTGGTCATTAATAGTTAAATACAGTCAATTTAGCTTCTTTAAATATTGAATAAAGGGAAATTCGCCAAAATGTAAAAAAGAACCCTCGTTGCAGCTGACCTGCATACTCAGCGAATTTGAAATGCTTGAATTAATCATTTAGACCTATTTTCTAGCTTAAGTTTTAGTTATTTGCTCAAAAATTAATACTAAGCCTAAGTTAATTGCAAAAATATTTTATAGGTAACATTATACACAATAACTAACCCCACTGCTGAAGACTTTCACAGAAATACTGCAGAAAGTCTGAGATGCGATCAGAATCTGGGGTCAAACCAATATTGTCAGTAACCTATAGGGGGGCCTACTATCAGTCAATATAGGTATGGTGGCATGTCCTATAATCCAGATACTTGGAAGTCACGAATTGTGGATAGTTATAAGCGATGGCTAAGTATACGATATTCCCGAGCTATACAATGGCTATGAGCGATGGTGATGATATTCCCAGGTGGGGATTAGGGTCAAAATCTGAAAAGGGTACAATTGCAAAGTAGGAAAAAACTAAAAAGTTATTACTTGGTATCTAAATGACAGTTACATTTTTTAATACTTTGAACCCTATAGAATATGAGAAAATATAAAGAAAGCACCATTACCCATGTATGTCAATGAGAGAGGCAGTTTTATATCGGAAACTCCCATTTTTCGTAATAGAGGTCACACCCAGATAAATCAATATTACATAATGAAATAAAAGGGAAAACCCATGGTATTTCATATTTTTTGTTGCTCACATATACTTTTTTTAAATATATTACAGCCCTCTTACTTTTGATTGACCTATATCTTAATAATAGCTTAGAAAATATGTAATTCACCTAAAAATACAAGTTTTGGTCAGGTTTTTTAACCTCACAATGTGTTTACTCCATTCCATTTTCATGAAAATTATTGTGTACCAACTTGAAACTGTACTTAATTGAAAAAATATAACCATTTATATATTTTTTGACCATACATATTTTTAAATAAAAAATTTTAAATGTGACATTCTGCTACAACGCATGACCTCAGTTACATGGATATGACTTCCATTACATGTTTGTTGTTTAATTTTTTTAAAATACAAAATCTTCATCTGTTCCATTCATAGTCTGAAATAGGAAGAATTTGATTTTTAATATAGGCCTTTTTCAGTAATTACAAGACAATACAATAGTGTTAAAATAACCTTAACTGAATCATTAGGTGCATAATACAAAATTTTTAATGACTTATGATGTATAAGATGTTCTATTTCCAAAATCATTCATTGTTATTACTTAGTCATGAAAAATTATTTTGAAATTCTTCAAAATTACATTTAAATGATCACGGTATGTTTAATGTGGTTATGTATCAAAACGTTTCAACGATTAAATGAAGGCTTCATTACAAATTTCTAAAAATAGGCTTAGGCCTGAATAAGTTATAGTTTAGAGCATAAAAATAAACACATAAGTAACATGAATAAGTAAATAAAAATAAAATTAAAAAAGAAGTTTAGCTATTCTTTGAGTAAGTTCAAACACATTAAAATCATTATATTTTTCAAAATGTATTAAATTGCTTTTTAAACTGCAGCAAAAACAGATGACCAAACGGAATTAAAAATCTTTTCATTAAAAAATTATTTGTCATAATTAAAAATGCTACTTACAAAATAAATTTCAAAATTAAGATATACTGTATTTTAATTAATTAACTTAATTAAAAAATGTTTAGAAGCATTTAAAAAAAATTTGTTTCAATGTTGGACATGTTACATTTTTTATGTATCCAACATTTTAAACAAAAGTTAGGCCTAGGTGACAAACGTAAAAAAAGCTATGGACTTAATAAATTAATCTAAAGCATATATAGGCCTAATACAAACTTAAAAACAATCAATCAAAAACTTTCACCCAAATTTGATTTTAAATATAGGCTACATTAAAATACCTTTATCATTATTTTAAAAACTTATACCGTAAAATCAGAAACAAGGGCAAATACTCCTAAAAAGAATAAGCTATGAAAAGAATATAAAGAATTTCTATCAGCTAATTTCATTTTCAGATTAAATAAAAGAATGTATAACAGTTGTAAAAAATTGCTTCTGGAACTAAAAATGCCCGCACAATTAGATTTTCCCTGTTGGTGGCAACCCTGCATCATTATTTTCATAATTAACACATTGTTTACTAATTCATTTTACTCAATTAAGTATTAAAATAGGCCGTAATATAAAAAAATACATCACCATTAAGAATATAAGGTATATCAGTCAAATGGAAAAACCGGTCACAAAATGTAGCGGATCTCACGTTAAATTAACCAAAATTCGCGACCGACGCTTCCCAGACCGACGCTACAATTTCGCTTGTTGTGTCTGCTAACCTCAAAATGGCGAACGCTATCGCTAGTGACGAATCGGCATTTGAAACCGGGCCGTATTACGCACGAATTAAACTATTACGATGGACAGCGATTTACTTTTGATTAAGAATAAATCATGTACCGATGCTACATAAAAAAATGAGACACGGCAATTTTAATGAACAAAACTATTTTCCTCCACGTCCAAATTCATTTAACACGACGAATTCCGACATCCGTCGTTGTTTGCCGCCATGATACTCCTGAATTAAACTCGTTGTCGGCTGCTACTAGCGCTAGTGTCGCTGTACGATGAGAAACAGACGACACTACCGACGCTACTGCTTAAGGTGGAGACACGACTTTTAACCTAGCTCGGCGTCGTAATAACATAGTTTCATCCGTAATAAGCGCTATTTGATTATCTCCCTGTATCCGACAATATAAACGTGGGTTTTATATTCACTTATTTGATTGGTGAACTTGTTTAAATCGTATCTATAGCGGTAAAACTGGGATTGGGGACACGTGACCGTCACTACTTTGGCCAGTTTTTTCTCAGAATTTTGACCCAACCTCTTCTTAATTCATGATTTAAACAGTATAGACAATAAGATTAAGACCTAAACTTCAAAAATAAAACATTTTTAGCAATAATTACAGTAGGCAACATTATTTTTTTATGAAGGGACAGTGATTGTACCCTTTTCAGATTTTGACCCATTAACATTTGCACCAGTGAATACTATGTCCATCCATAAGACCATTCTCAAGCAATTTCGTAAGTCAGTGAAGTGGGCGAAATTGTGGTTTGAGGATCCCACATTAAACTGTAGGTCCATAAGTTTCCATTGGCTGTTGGGTTATTATTAATTAACTTAACAGTCCTGTCTAGGCAACATGTCAGCCTTGGTCAGTGACAAGACTGCAAGATCGCAACACTCAACTTTCATTCACACTTGGTTTAAAATACCTTGTAGTTTGCCATTACAATAGAAAGTCTGCAATATTTGTACAGTGTATCAGCTGATCTTTTTGTTTTGGCAACCTTTGAAAATGTAAATCATTTTTTTTACATAGAAAAAAAGTACAAATTTCCATATTCTTCCAACACTATATAGGTTTGTCACTGACTTATTTGCTATTGGCTAAACAAACAAAATCCAAATAGTTTTGTGTTTCCTTTTTATCACTTAGGCCAATATATTAAAAAATGACATCGTCTAAGAAATTATGTTAGAAGTGGATTTAATGGCTCATCGCAACGAGAATGTTGAATATCAAAATAAATCTGGTTTATTCGGTCAACTAGGGACGAAACCGGGCTCTGGATGATAACAACTTGGCTGGTAAAACCTTTACGCCCTTAAAAACTAAATCAAATCATTAGTCTGAACACACTACATTTGCCTGTACCATACCTAGGCTACTAAGTTTTAAGTATAACTTAATATCAAATTAGGCATTGTTAAGGTTTCTTACTTAGGCCTAGGGGAATAAGTTAGCCTATGTTGTAGGTCATTGGTCAATATTGTAGGTAAGTTATTGGCCCTACTTCCTCCTCATCTGCCAGTTAAAACAGCGCTGATAAGATTTGGGCCTATTAATAACGATGGCTTGTGGACACAGTGTTCTCTAGTGTGGATTAACGTCCGCACTATTGATTACTACGTTCATAAGACCTTCCTCATAACTAGACCAGTTCGAAAATTGTAGATAAACCAGGCGAAATTGTGATTCGGATCCCACGTAAAAATTTAGGTCCCTTAGTTACCATTGGCTGTTGGGCTATTAATTAACAGTCAGTCTAAGGAACATGTCGGCCTTAGTCAGTAACAAGACTACAAGATCGCATCACAATCATTCTACACTCATCTCTCATTCATACTTGGCTTAAAATACCTACCACAGGACAGGTCGACATTTCAAGTAAAAGTACAGTAGACGCCCTCTAGTTCGGCTTCGGCTGGTTCGGCCGCCGGATGGTCCAGCCGGTCCAAGGAGGGTGACTCATATCTGTCATATCGCCACGCCGCACCATGGAAGAATGGCTTTCGACAGCATTTATCCTAAATGTTTAGTTTCCGGCCGTAGAAGTAAACTATTTATGTCAGTTTCGTTTATGGGCAAGCTTTTAACTGATGGACACACTTAACCTCAATTAACAAACAATGTTGTTATCCTTTCAATATAAGGACTGTACAGTAAAATTTGATTTGGGATTTCGTTTGCATAACAAGAGAAAATAACATATTTATAATTTGTATAGGTTATGATTCAAGTAGTACGTGTAAATTAATTTGATCAAATAAATTTCTAGTGTGTTTTTACAGTACATAGCTAGTTTTTTTGTTCACTTTATATCCTCAGTACGGTATCGTTAAAAACGTACCTATCTACGAGTGACGCAATATGACAGTTTAATATACAGTAGACACGTCAAAATATTTTCTTTGTCAATTAAGCACAGCAAACATATTTAAATAACGAGTTTTGTTGATTTATAAGCGTAGGTATTGAGTTTAATAGGGCTGTTTTACATTTTGATGGTACATCCGGATGATCCGGCCATTTTGTAGTCCGGCCGGTGGTCCGGTCCCGAGGTGGCCGAACTAGAGGGCGTCTATTGTATAAAGTATAGGAAAGTACCTATAATAGAAGTCACTTTTGCAGAGAGTAAACTGGTCAAAAAAATGGCTGGTTCAAAGGGAGTCTACTTATTATTGTAAGGAGCTATGAGTAACGAACATGGTATTTGTAGGGTTTACAATACAGCTGTTCCAAGGCTCCTACCCAATTCTACGACAGGCACAACTTCGTTTAAAATATATATACTCGCACTAGGCCTATGCCTAAGGGCTTGTGATTTAGGCTATAGTTCCGCAGAAGGGGCACGCTTCGCCTCACTATCTAGGGGAGACGGTGGGAATCGGGGTTCTTGGGTGGGGAACAATCGATAGTCAGACATTCTTAGGAACGATATATCGATAGCGACAATCGATATATCGCTTCGCAATCGAGATATCACCGATTTCATTTCCTTAACTATCTAGGGGAGACGGTGGGAACCGGGGTTGTTGGGTGGGGAACAATGGAGTCTCCACGAGTGTAAACAAACGATATATCGATATTTCCTATCGATATCGTCGTTTACCTTTGCATTATAACTTTGTGAAATGGGGGGGGAATACAATCGATGTATCGATATCCATCGACACCTCGTATGACAGCCCCACCCACTTGAGCGGATCAGCCAATCATGGGCAGCCCTTCATATTTATGTTCCCTCTGATTGGTTGTGACGTTTGACCGCCTAATGTTTTTTGTTTATGTTGTTTGTGTTGCTGTCTTTTTTGTTCACCTTATCTATGTTTCCTTATCTTTATCAGACGCTTGCCTCAGTTTGGTGGAGGATTTAGTTGCGTATTGTGCAATTCGGTAGTTTTGAAGAATTATTTTCTTAAGATGTCGTCAGGAGCTTGATCGGTTGATTTTTTTCCTGGACTTTATTCTCGCGTTTTACATTCGCCTTCAAAGGAATTTTGGAAGGATGCAATTTTCCGCCATTGGAATTTTTGCCGGACTACAAATTTCCTATATCTAAGAGCTTGGCCGCTGCTGCAGCCGCGGCGCCGAAGGCGCCGTGACGCCGAAGGCGTCACTGCGGGCTGCAGCAGTCGGCCACTGGTGGCGCCCCCGGCGCCGCACGGCGCCGGTGGCGCCGCAGGCGCCACTCCGGGCGCCACCAGATTGGGTACCACCAATTTACCGTTATATCTTTTCCCCCTTGTTCTGTATTTCGACCGGGTATGGAATCGGTTGAAATATCGATATTTCGGATCGATCGATATATCGATTCGGTTGTACTATCGATATATCGATTGTATTCGGTTGCCGGCTTCTTTTAGTTTCTCCCCCACCCAAAACCCCGGTTCCCGACCGTGTCCCCTAGATAGAGAGGGTGTGCTCCTTCTGCGGAACTTGTACCGTGATTTATTTGACAGACAACCCTATTTTATAACTTGAGGGAAGTCTAGGTAGCCTACTAAGTTTATAATAGGATATCCTTCAAGTGATAGGTAACTAACACATTGGAAACTTATCTTGTTCAAATAAGCTAGAAATTAAGGCATTTATAACAATGAGCAATATTAATTATGTATTGATTCACTGTGATAAAATTTTAATGTCCTAAGACTACTTAGTAGTAAGTCTACTTAAGAGTGCCTATTATCTAAGTTGTCTGTTCGTGGCGCATTTCATTTCAAAAAATGCAAATTTAAAAATACTTCATTAAAACTACTATATTATATTGGATTTGGATTGATGTACTCACAGAACATTTCACTAGTGAAATTCCAGTTTTCCTTTGATCCCAAGAACAACAATGAAATTCGCCAGATTTTATCACTAGTATCCTAGCTGGCACTTGTCACTTGGTGCACTAAACAAAACAGGTTGAAATTTCAATATGAAAGAACAAAAAACACAACTATAATTGAAACTAAGTAAATGAAACAATCGCAATAGAGTTTTATTCAACCGATGCTTAATTTGTAAAGCTGAGCAAATGATTTTTATGATAAAGAGAATTAATGTCACTTAATACAACAGCAGTCAACAACCCGAACCGAAACTCACCGGTTTTGCACTCGCCAGGTGGCATTCACATCGCGAATGAACAAAGAGGTAACGATTGAGGTCTACATTGCTATATTATTTCGTAGATCGTAGAGTAGGTACTATGTGAAAAGAGAGGATAGTTGAACCATAGATAAAGGGATATGTGGTGATGTTAAAATCATTACCTGCTAATTTAGTCATATGTTTTGTATTATTTATATTTTGTTTTCTGTAAACAAACATGACTTGTGTTTTGAATGAATAAAAGCCACACTTTTGGTTTATTTGGTTTTTATTTTTTAACAATTTTATTAATTCATTACTAATCAGTGCTACATTCACCATGGAGAAGTTCCTTAAACCAGATAAATTTGAAACTGACCCGGAATATCCTACTGCCACAGAAGAATGGACGCATTGGTTGCAAACCTTTAATGATTTTCTATCAATGACAGAATTTGTGGACACAAAAGACAAACTGAGGGTTTTAAATAATCGACTATCTTTCAAAGTATTCAGATTTATAAAAGATTCAGAAACTTATGAAGCTGCCTTAGAAGTTTTAAATTCAGTTTACATCAAACAGAAAAGTGAGGTATTTTCACGATTTTTGTTAATGTCAAGAAAACAACAACAACATGAAAGCATTGATCAGTGTGTATCAGAACTCAAACTTTTAAGCCAAGATTGTGTGTTTGATGCAGTAAATGCCGCACAGTACAGGGATCAGTATATACGAGACGCTTTCATAAATGGGTTGACTTCGTCCTATATAAGACAGAGATTATTTGAAAATAAAACTCTAGACTTAGCTGAAGCTGTTAAGCAATCTAGGACTCTTGAGATGGCTCAAGCTCAAGTTGAACGTTATCCTCAAACTGATGGAACAATGCCAACCTTTGCAATCTCTAACTCTACAAAGCAAAATAGCCAAGGCATTCGCTTACAATCAAAAGAGGAAGAAACAGTTTCTGCTATCAAAAAGTTAACTGGGAAATGTTATTTTTGTGGGCACGACAGACATTCAAGAGACCGTTGTCCAGCTAGAGAAGCAGCATGTGGAAAATGTAATAAGATAGGACATTATGCTAGAGTGTGTAAAAGCAATATTAGACAAAACTTGAAAATAAATGAAATTCATTCTGGAACTTCAGCAGCACTGTTAGCTACTGCAGCTAATACATCGTTTTTACATGACTCTTTAATTGTAGCCAATGTGAATGGTTTGTCGATAAAATGCTTAATAGATACAGGAAGTACCTCAAGCTTTATAAATTAAAACCTCGTTCAACAAAACAAAATGAAGATGGTCAGGAGAAACTGGGCAAGTATCACTAGCTGCTTCTAATCTGAAATCTGTTGTTCAAGGATACGTTAAGGTGAATTTAAGTCTTCTGGGACACAACTACAAAAACTTAAAGCTGACAGTTCTTGAGGAACTATGTGCCGATGTACTCATTGGACATGATGTTATGAGACTTCATTCGAATGTACAAGTTTGGTTTGGAGGTGAGAAACCTCCTTTATTAGTGTGCTCTTGTGCCAAAGTCGACCCGCCTAAACTATTCTGTAATTTAACTCCGGATTGTAAGCCAATTGCTACAAAATCCCGAAGATACTCGGAAGATGACATGAAATTTATTAAAGAAGAAATCGACAGACTACTGGCTGAGGAGATCGTTGAACCAAGTTCATCACCGTGGAGAGCTCAGGTTCTGGTAGTAACAAATGACAAAGGAAAGAAGCGCATGTGTGTAGACTACTCGCAAACTATTAACAAGTTTACTCTCCTCGATGCCTACCCACTACCAAACATAGACGAACTCGTATTCTCAGTAGCTACAAACAAGGTGTTCAGTGCCATTGATCTGAAACAAGCATACTACCAGATTCCGATTTGTGACGACGAAAAGAAATACACTGCTTTTGAAGCCGCTGGTCGCTTCTTTCAATTTAAAAGAATTCCATTTGGTGTGACTAATGGTGTCGCATGTTTCCAAAAGACCATGGACCAAATCATTGAAAAAGAAAAGCTTAAAGGAGTGTATGCTTACTTAGATGATTTGACTGTCTGTGGTAAGGATCAGGCGGATCATGACGAAAACCTGAAGAAATTCCTAGAAGCTTTGACCAAGTATGGCCTTAAAATGAATGAAGAAAAGAGCAAGTTCAATCAGACTTCAATTAACTTACTTGGACACTTGGTTTCTCACAATTCTATTCGTCCTGATCCGGATCGACTAAAATCACTAGTGTCCCTTCCTGTGCCTGTGCCCAACGACCAGCCTTCATTCAAACGAGTTCTTGGATTTTTCGCTCACTATTCAAAATGGATTCATAGATTCTCAGACAGAATCCGTAACCTGACACAGGGAGAGTCCTTCCCTTTGTCACCCGAAGCTGTTAAGGATTTTGAAGCTTTGAAACTTGACATTGCAGACTCTCTCATTACTCCTAGGAATGGCTTAGAGCCACTAATTGTCGAGACAGATGCTTCTGATATAGCCCTGGCAGCAAATTTAAGCCAGAATAACCGACCCATTGCTTTTTTCTCCAGAACTTTGAATAAAAGTGAGAAACTGTATTCAGCTGTTGAAAAAGAGGCTGCTGCAATTAATTGTTGAAGCCCTTAGAAAGTGGAAACCGTTTCTTATTGGGAGAGAATTTAAACTATACGTTGATCAACAAGCTCTTTCATTTGTCTTTGACAGGAAACACAAAATTAAAATAAAAAACGACAAACTTATGAAGTGGCGACTAGAGCTTGCACCATACCAATATGAAATTGTATAACGACCGGGGAAAGAAAACTGTTAAGAAAATTTTTTTTATATTTTGATTAGGATTTTTGCGGACATTTGCCATTACTGATTAGTAAAAAACAAGTATCACGACGTTTCGGGATCTGGAATCTGATCCCGTCTTCAGGTGGAAGAAAACCTAGAACATAACAAGATTAGTAACACATAGCCAGGAAAACCTGGACAAAAACACAGCTAAAACAGAGAACTGTAAAAGCAGTCACGAAAACACTAGCTGAAAAGAAAAACAATAAGTTTATTACCTTATTGTTTTTCTTTTCAGCTAGTGTTTTCGTGACTGCTTTTACAGTTCTCTGTTTTAGCTGTGTTTTTGTCCAGGTTTTCCTGGCTATGTGTTACTAATCTTGTTATGTTCTAGGTTTTCTTCCACCTGAAGACGGGATCAGATTCCAGATCCCGAAACGTCGTGATACTTGTTTTTTACTAATCAGTGATGGCAAATGTCCGCAAAAATCCTAATCAAAATATAAAATCACCATCACCAACAATGAATTTCAAACAAAGAATGTTAAGAAAAGTTATTATTTTTAGTGCAACAGAGATTTTAGTTTCTTTTGATTTGATTGATGGACTACAATAGGGAATCCAACCCTAAAACACTAGGCTCTAATCTTATTTCCAATATGTAATGTTGTATGATTTCATATCAACTGTCTATCTTTAATCAGATGTTCTTTAAGATTGTTTATGTTTACAATGTCATGTTTATTTTATAACAAGAAATGTAGAAGTTTTTTATAGTTAAAACCATATATCAATTTGGTTTTTAACTTATTTTCTCTTTTACATTCATAACAATTTATTCAACTATATTTTTTTTTGTTTCTCATATTAAAAGTTCTTCCTTTATTCAAGTTTATTTAAATAATCTAAATGGATAAGTACTTTAAACCTGACCGCCTATCCTTGGACCCTAATGACCCACACTCGTCGGTGGAAACATTGGAAAACCACATTTGAGAATTTCATGGAAGCTTCTAAAAAGTATAATCTTACCCTAAACAAAGAAAAATGCAAGTTTTCGTTGACCAGCATTCCAGTTCTTGGCTATATCGTAGAAAACATGTCAATGCGTCCTGATCCTGACCGCTTAAAATCACTCTTGAACTTCCCCATTCCTACTGACAACGCAAGCCTCAAAAGAGCTCTTGGCATGTTATCTTATTACGCAAAGTGGATCTCTAAATTCTCTGAGAAGGTTCATTGCCTTACTTCTGTCAAATCTTTTCCATTAGGCAGTAACGAGATATTGGCTTTTAAAACTTTGAAGGAAGAGATAGCAAACTCCAGTATGTCCGCAGTCGAAGAGAATATTCCGTTTACTGTGGAAACGGATGCGTCTGAATCAGCTATAGCAGCTACTTTATCGCAAGCTGGAAGGCCAATATGTTTCTTTTCAAGGACTCTTACTATGAGTGAACAACACTTGCCTGCAGTCGAAAAAGAGGCCCTCGCAATATTCGACTCGATTCAGAAGTGGAGGCATTTTCTGATTGGAAGACGATTTAAATTGATAACGGACCAGAAGTCGGTCTCTTACATGTTCAATCAAAAACACACGGGGAAGATTAAGAACAACAAGATTTTGAAGTGGCGATTGGAACTAGCGCCTTTCTCTTATGACATAGTGTACCGTTCCGGAAAAGAAAATGTAGTAGCGGATGCATTTTCACGTGTTTCATCTTCCCTTTCTTGTAGAGATTCAGAAAAACTCCATAAAATTCATTGTGACATAGGACACCCTGGAATCGTACGGATGGTTCACTTCTTGAAATGCAAAAATCTTCCTTACTCTATCGAAGATGTCCGGCGAATGACCGCTTCGTGCTCTGTTTGTGCAGAAGTCAAACCTCGATTCTACCACAAACCCACACCATCGACACTAATCCATGCAATGGCTCCTTTTGAGAGACTTAATATTGATTTTAAAGGGCCCATTCCTTCTGTGACAAGGAACAAATATATCCTAACGGTTGTCGATGAGTTTTCAAGGTATCCGTTTGCTATTCCGTGCTCAGACACATCAGCATCTTCTGTCATTAAAGCCCTTACATCAATCTTCACCATCTTTGGAATGCCTGCTTTTGTCCACTCCGACCAAGGTTCTGCTTTTATGTCAAAAGAACTGAACGATTTCTTGCACACCAAAGGAATTGCCACAAGCCGGTCTTCACCTTACAACCCTCGAGGTAATTCTCAAGCTGAGAGATACAATGGAACGATTTGGAAGACGGTATCTCTCGTTCTAAGAAACAAAGGTCTGAAGACAGAACAGTGGGAGTGTGTTTTACCGGAAGCTTTGCACTGTATACGCTCTTTACTGTGTACAGCTACTAATGAGACCCCGCACGAACACCTTTTCAAACATCAAAGACAATCGTTTTATGGCACTTCTCAACCACAAAGGCTCATGAATCCGGGGCCAGTATTGGTTAGAAGACACGTGAGAACTAACAAGTATGAACCTTTAGTAGAACAAGCCCAGTTGATAGAAGCCAATCCAGACTATGCTCGAATCAAGTATAGAGATGGAAGAGAGTCTCTGGTATCGGTGCGCCATCTCGCAATTCCTCCTGAAGCCATCCATCAAGAGGATGATCTTATGTCTCAATTATCGCCAGACTACGTTTCTTCGAAAAATCTCACTCAAGAACAAAATCCTGTTTCTCAATACCGAACACAAGAAAGTACTCCACCTCAACCTGAAAATGAAGTTCCCATTCAGTCTGAAATTGAAACGTCCACTTTACATGAGGCTGTAACCCCTACTTCAGTGAAGAATGATCAAGACTCAAACTTACGCCGTTCTACTAGAATCAGAAGACCTCCTGCCTATTTAAGTGATTATATGTAAAAAAAGAAGGTGGGGTGAATGTAATGTTGTATGATTTCATATCAACTGTCTATCTTTAATCAGATGTTCTTTAAGATTGTTTATGTTTATGTTTACAATGTCATGTTCATTTTATAATAAGAAATGTAGAAGTTTTTTATAGTTGAATAAAACCATATCAATTTGGTTTTTAACTTATTTTCTCTTTTACATTCATAACACAATATCAGTTTACAATCCTTTTACTTTAATTCCAACCCAAACCAAGTTCAACCATCACCTACCACCCATCTATTAAAGAGTTTAAATCAGTTCAAATTTGGCACCATTATTCAAATGTGGAATCTACAGTCAGCTGACCAATAGCCTGTGGAACAAACTACTAGACCAGTTCAAGTTGGCATTCATCTTTCAACATGTAAGGTACCCTCTCTCTCTCTCCTCATTATTTTTACCTTACTGTGCCCTACTTTGCCAATTCCATTTTTTCTCAACCCTTAACAAAAACAATAAGGCGGATACACTATCTCGAGTTAGTGCAATTCGCTGGGATAGCGCTAAACTTTTTGAGTTGCATAAATCACTCTGCCATCCAGGGATCACCAGAATGTTTCATTGGATCAGGACCAAAAAGTTAAAACTACACTTTAGACGACGTGAAAAGAATGACTTTGACTTGTCAAACTTGTGCTGAAATAAAGCCGAGATTCCATAAAGTTCAGGGGAAATTGATAAAAGCTACAGCTCCTTTTGACCGTATAAATGTTGACTTCAAAGGACCCCTTATTCCAACTAAGACTAGAAATCGTTATCTTTTAACGATGGTTGATGAGTATTCTCGCTTTGTATTTGCTTACCCTTTATTTTGATTAGGATTTTTGCGGACATTTGCCATCACTGATTAGTAAAAAACAAGTTTCACGACGTTTCGGGATCTGGAATCTGATCCCGTCTTCAGGTGGAAGAAAACCTAGAACATAACAAGATTAGTAACACATAGCCAGGAAAACCTGGACAAAAACACAGCTAAAACAGAGAACTGTGTGACTGCTTTTACAGTTCTCTGTTTTAGCTGTGTTTTTGTCCAGGTTTTCCTGGCTATGTGTTACTAATCTTGTTATGTTCTAGGTTTTCTTCCACCTGAAGACGGGATCAGATTCCAGATCCCGAAACGTCGTGAAACTTGTTTTTTACTAATCAGTGATGGCAAATGTCCGCAAAAATCCTAATCAAAATATAAAATCACCATCACCAACAATGAATTTCAAACAAAGAATGCTTACCCTTGTAAGGATGTTAGTTCTGAGACTGTTATCGACTGTTTTTCGGATTTGTTTTCGATGTTTGGAGCTCCCGCCTACATACACTCAGATCGAGGGTCTTCTTTTATGTCCAAGGAATTGACGGACTTCCTTCAATTATGGAACAGCTACAAGTCATACAACGCCTTACAATCCCCGGGGGAACTCCCAGATTGAACGTTTTAACGGTACAATTTGGCGAACTATCTTGCTGGCATTAAAAACTCGTAACCTGCCAGTCACTGATTGGGAAAAGGTTTTACGAGAAGCCCTTCACTCTGTCAGGTCACTATTATGTACTGCGACGAATAGCACGCCCCATGAGAGGTTTTTCAAACATAGCCGAAGAAGTGTGAATGGAGAGTCATTACCATCATGGCCGACTACCCCTGGTCCAGTTTTGTTGAGGAAAAATGTTCGGACCAGTAAGTACGATGATCTTGTAGAGCAAGTCGATCCCCTAGAGTCAAATCCACACTTTGCTCTGATTAGGAGAAGAGATGGATCAGAGTCTCAAGTATCATTGAGACATCTTGCACCTGCGGGTCTCCCAAGTGATCTGCATTTTGAAGAACAAGGTGAATTTGAGGGTGAGCAGACTGATGCTTTAAGTTCAGAAGTCGGAGACAGACAAGACATACAAAACAAAAATCAGATATTGGAATCCCCTGCTGGTGAACCCTTATATTCTCGACCCAGGAGAAATATGTTAAACCTCCAGCATACCTCGGAGACTATGTGTGCTATACATATTTTAAAAAGTAGTGGGGGAGAATGTGGTGATGTTAAAATCATTACCTGCTAATTTAGTCATATTTTTTGTATTATTTATATTTTGTTTTCTGTAAACAAACATGACTTGTGTTTTGAATGAATAAAAGCCACACTTTTGGCTTATTTGGTTTTTATTTCATAACAGGATACAAATTCATTTTAAAACACGTATAAATTCTGTTAGCGATTATTTATCTAAGATTTTTTTAGGCTATATCGTTCAAATGTTTATGTTAAATATGTTCATGAATTTTTATTCATTTCTACCGACGGATAAAGTATTTATTACGATAAAAGTCTGAGCATGTCCTTTTTCCCTATGCTTAACGTGGGGCGACCAAAAATTTCTTTTGGACCTTCAAAATGGATGAAAAACTAGAAGTATACTGTTATGATCGATTTATCTCGGTCGTTTAGTTATTTTTCTTCATTTTTATTCAGGTTTCACCTCAATAATAGTTTTTTTTACTCCATAAAATACCGAAAAAACTAGGCTAACTCGGAAAATGACCTGTACGTATATCTTTTTGAGGCCGTTATTCTGATAATAGTAGACCTATTGGAATAAAATTTCTGTGCGTATAAGTTTTCAACCTAGAGAATATTCTAAATTTAGCCATAGCCTTGTTGAGCCCCTCAAAACGCATTTCATTGAGGAATTAGACTTTCCCATAGAATTAAATGGAAAATTTCGTTTTTCAAATATACAATGAAAACTATTAACTTTAGAAAAAAATGTTAAATGCAAAGAAGTTTTATTTTAAAATTATTTTTCAAACAAAAAAAGGTTTATCAAGATCGGAATACTATTACCGGAGTTATAGAGCAATTTATGAATGTAATGGCGGCCATATTTAATGACTGATATGGGGGTGTTCTACACGAATTCAAGGTTGGATCTTCGGACAAAAATACTTCTACAGGTATCTTCTATACACATACCAAGTGGCTAATCTGTATCAAAAAGTGCAAGGTTTTTACGCTAACCACACGTACAAGTTATGTTCGAAATAGGGCGGGCGGCGAAAATTGTAAACTCATTACATCGACATGGTCTGCTAAATCTCAGCTTGAAATGACTATGTTAAACTGTCGAAACTTTTTTACGTTTTTCAGGTGTTTTAATTAATTAAATCCAAATTATAATGAGTACGATGTGAGATATTGGAATTGGTTGGACCAAGTTGGACAAACCCAGGCCACACTACGGATAAACCCCCACCCCCCAAAAACGATTTTAGAGGGTTGAGCCTTGATGATTATAAGAAGAAATTATTATTTTTGTATCTTTTAAGTAGTTAATATGTGTTCTGGTGGTTCTTATTCGATTTAAATGTGAATTGCCGAACACAGAAAATACTCAATTTTACTTGATGGAGGCATTTTTTAATATTTGAATGGCCGCCATTTTGGACTGGAGCATGTTATCGACCTCCGGTTTGCGGCATTGTGTTTCTTTCAACAAGTCCTTTAAAATTTGCAGTTGCACGATGGGAGTTTACATTTGAAATTTTGGGGCTACCCCCCTCAAAATCAAATTTTGGGAGCAGGGGCAGAAATTACACAAACAATAAAGGCAGTTTTTTTAGTACTAAAAGGTATGCAAAATATCATTTTGATATCTGGCTTACTTTAAAAGATATTAAACCAGTCCGGGACTTTTGGCACACACAGTATACATATGAAAATTAATGAATAGTGTTTTTGCTTCTGGGGCGCCAAAACGAAAATGTATCATGGTCTCGGGCTTAGGTCTCACCATGAGTACCACGGTGACAGCTTCTTCCCTATATGGTAAATTCGCTTCAATTTCTGAGTGGACTGTCAGGCTGTCCTAAAAAATGATTTATTTTCATCATGGGTCCAGTGAAAAATTGCTTCAATCGCTTAAGGCCACATCACATTGGTCAAATAACTCGGCTGAGATGCTAGGATTCCTATAGATGAGAATTGTCAACTCACCCATTTGTCAATGGCGGTTAAGATTGGTTGTGTTGATGGTAGAGTCCAACTCACCCTCCAACCAATGTGACGTGGCCTTTAGACCTCCCTTTTTTAGAAGGACAAATCTTTCTTCAAAGGCTTAAAACAAAATCTAAACATACCATAAATGACAATATCCCCACAAATGAGACTTACAAAAAAAATGTGATCCAATAAGCGAAGGAGACGTACAAAAAAGAATGCGATCCAATAATTAAGTGCCCCCGTCTCAGTAAACCTGCATACTTGGCAGGCAGACTTTTAAGGTCGTCCTTCTTGTTTTAACTCAAAAAATATTTTAGGAAGTATTTGTCAATTTTTATGTATAGTTCAGCAAAACTGTCCGGCTTCCAATCAAACCCAGAAACCCAACTATCTATTAACTTGAGATAAATATTTGGTTTGATTAGGATTGGCTGGAACAAGAAGTAACCTGTACAATCACTTTTTTTGTAAACAATATCTATCCATCTATCTTCTATTATACTAATTTGCTAAGGAATTTCTTGTGTACAGCAAAACTCCTTTATTTCTCAACCGATTTTGATGATTGAGGTGTCAAATTAAAGGAAATTTTCTGTAGAGGTTATGGAATAATTTTTGTAATCCTATGTTCAATGTGCTTTGCCCCACTGGACTTTAAAGTCCCCATGTATTTTAAATGGAAGTATATTTTACCAAACATATGGTTTATATAAATTATTTTTAAATTAACAGCTGTCTTGAGAAAAACCTTATGTCTACCTTCTGTCACTTTGATAATTATTTACATTTTTTGGTTTTTTTTAGTTTACAACAACTACTTTATGAAAGCATTCATATCTTGGTGGATTATTAATATTGAAATATAATATTCAAATAAAATGTAAATCTGTTGTAGAGAATCAGTCACATAAAATAATTTTTAAAAGTGGGTATAAAAAAGGTAATAAAGTAAACCAATAAATTTCATTTCACCAATACCAAACAAATAGATTCACTTCACTGCCTGCCTAAAAAAAATTCCTGATCAGTTCTTTGAAGACGGAGACAAACGAATAAGAAGTTCTATTTAAAAAAAGTGTTAACTTCCAAGTGGTACTTCAAGAAGGGTTTTACACTCCAACAAAAAAATAAGAGGGATTAGGAATAAGGAGGATAGCTTGGGAGATATGATTAATGGTTCGCTTAAAAAGGAAATATACCTTATGATAAAAGTAATTAGTTATCCATAACCAATTATTCAAGTTTATAAGGAGACAGAGTTTTAACTATAGGCCTCCCAGCCACGAAAACAGAAAACAATATTTTTATGTACAAGCAAGTCCTAAATGCCAAGTGTTGAAGATGTATAGACTAAATGCAGGGAATGGCGGGATTGCCTGAAGACGACCTGCAACGGTGAAAGTTGCCAGAGGCCCAATAAAATTGTTGCAGACATTAGAATGCGTATGTGTACAAATTAAAGAAAGAAAACTGTAAACCATATGAAGAGGAGAAGTGTGCATTTTGTATATTGGGAGTTCAAGGAAAAGTTGATGATAAAGCGAAAATAAAAAGGAACAAATAAAGGCTTAATACGTGTAGTTAATCTCACATTCAGGTTCGAGACCACTTCTACACAGCCCGGAGAAATTCACACATGAAAAATCTATAAACACAACAACTATACTGTACCTCAATGGAGAGCAAATATTGATTATTATACTTCATTTTAGCCCAAAACAAATCTTAAACAATTATAATATTCCATTTAGGAAAAATAAAAATTCTTAAGGCAGCAGGCAAAACTTCAAAATATTAGAAATCATCAGAAAAAATATGAAAATTAAAGAGAAACCCAAACTAAAATAATAATAACGCTAAGATAACATAAACTTATAAGAATTAAACTAATAATGATATCCAGTATTTTGCAAACTATACTATATGTGCCTGCTCAAAGTTGACAAAATTTTCTCTCATCATTTAAATAGTTAATTTTATTAACTGGAAACGACTAGTTCTTATCTGAAACTATAATTAAATGGTAAGAGGGATACAAAGATTAACATTTAAGGGTTTAGTTTATCAAGTATTAAGGGATAGTTTAGGGCTAGTTTTAGTGTAGCTATTAAAATTAAAAAAAAACTGAATACAAAAATCATAGTTTGAAACTTTTTTATACTTTTTAAAATATGGGTGGTCTAGCAAGATTAATTAATGTATCTAAATACAACTCGTAATGATGTCAACCGAGTTTTGTACGAATATCTTTCCTGAGAAAGGCTAGTAAAAGAATACCGTGATGACCTGGTGGGAATTGTGAGAATGCTATATTAGGATCATTGGGTTTTAATAATGCTATATTCAGCCTTATTTCATGATCAAACAAACTTAGTGAGATTATATCCCTAGGTAATGATGCAAATGTCATGCCCAATGTTTCTGTGATTTTAAATCAACAGTCCTAAATTCTAAAACAAAATTTATTTCTAACAACTGGCACAATTATATGCCAAGAATGAAAAATCTAGGAGAGTTCCTATATATAAAGTCTTTAAGTATAAAAAATATATACATCCGCTAAAATACAAGCTTTAAAATAGATTCGATCACTTTCATATAAAATATTAAAAAACTTCCTGAGATCAGTCCCACTGAGATCACTTTAAAAAACTCACTAATGAGATCTTGAGTTTTTGAATACCCGTAATTCAACTTATGTAGTAGTTTGCAACAATACAATAATCAGTCTATGGATGCAATTATATCTAATGATGTAATTTGATGGTAAAAAATAATAGCAATCAATATCACAGTTCATGAATAAGGAGGTGGATACCACCTGAACCCAGCTTCTAACAAGACCATATAGTCCATTTTGAAAGAGGAACTGATAAATAATACTAAGTCCTGCACAAACACAAACAGGGATTGGGATAGCGTCCATTTTGCACATAGTGTAGAGAAACACAGATTTTGCATTTAATGAAGTCCTTCCAATATTGTAAATCAAAACATGTATATTTCACTTTGAACATATTGGAAAGAAAATAATGTCCCTTGTAACAGTGTAACATACAAAATTTGTATCCTTACTGCTCATCTAGAATAATACTACACAATGAAATTTGAATCAGTTCAAAAACAATAATACTGCATCTGTCCTTTTACAAATTATTTCTATGGAATGAAATTAAAACACAGACAGCAGAATCAGTGGTAAAATATTAGCGTAAATCTACAAGCAAGGAAAAAACACAGTCAGTCTTCTTCATCGACGATCACGGTAGCGGTGGTGGTCTCGGTCTCGATCTCTTGGGCGTTCACTCGTTCGCCACAGGAACTCATCAACCGAGCGGTCGTAAGAGCGTTTGTCTGAGTAGCCATTGCTTCGTGATGGTGGAGGATACTCAGGGGGTAGAGGCAGTCCATCATAATAGCGAGGAGGAGGTGGCATGCCATCATATGAAGAAGATGAGAACACAGTGGGCGGAGGGGCATATTGCATCGGATGTAGTTGATGCAGGCTTCTCATGTAATCAGCCACGTATGCTTCAGCTGCAGCCGCTACTCCACCGTAAGGTCTTCCCCGTTCATCTCTTGAACCACTGAACCACAGTGACATTCTTTCTCTACTACGAGACGAAGAACTTTTGTAAACTCCTCCACTGCTACTGAGTCGGGTTCTAGTGCTTGGAAAGAACTTCCCACGTGGCCCTCTGCTGAATGAGTTCCCCCTTCCTCTCCAACTGGGGTAAGGTACAGACCTGGTGGAAAATCGTGGGCTCGGCCGACTGTAACCTTCTCTTCTGTACCGCGAACTACGTGGTCGTACGTGCTTGGCTGCTTCTTTTGACTTTCGCAATATAGGGGTTAGTTCTATACCTTCATCTTCAGGAAATAATCTACATAACTCTTCTGCAACTCTAGGTTCTATTTCTTGACCATCTCGACCGATTTTAACTGGTTTACCTTCATTCCATGGATTGTAAAGATGCATTGTAGAATTGAAAGGTAATTCTTTCCGACAAATCCAATCGACTTTGAAAACACCACCAAGTGCTTTCGCAGACAACCCAGGCGGAAGCACCCAAGAAATCGGGCCAACATCTCTCCTAGATTCACTACACAGTCTCGCAAATCCAGCAAACTTTCCACTCTCTTTAACTGAAAATATAAGAATTACATTCCTTGACTCCTTGAATGCGGTGTTCAACTTGGTTTCATTTTGAGGCAAGGTTGACCACACACCTTTGGCTTTTGACAAGGCCACGTTTTCCGCATTATTACTCTTGATGACAAAAAAACGGGCATCCCTAAATAAATAATTTAACTTGGTAAAATAGTCGTAAGATTTGGATGACTTTTCCCGCGATTTAGGGCGTTTTTGCTCAACTGAAGGACTCTTCTTCTCTCTGGAACGACTTCGTTTGTGCCTCCTTTTGTGGTCCAGTGAAGAACTTGAGCTGACTGAGCTGATGCTAGGTTGAGAAGATTCACTACCACTCGAGGATGAAGTCACTTCGCTTCTTGTGTCATATTCCACATCTTCAAGTTTCAATTCATCGCCAACATCATCTCCAAAATTTAAACTTAGATTCTCTGCATCTCCAGTATCCATAGCCTCCATTTTATCAAGGTGATTATGCTCTAGCACTAGTATTCAATACCTGTAACAAAAAGACAGTATTAAAACACGTTCATTTTAAACCTAAAGAAAACTTGTTCTCTTCATGTATTATTTCTACTGGCATGGAATTCTTTTCAAGTACAGTAGCTGCTCTTAAATCCGGCATGTTCTGGACCTTTGAAAGTGCTGAATTAGCAAAAGTGCAGGATTACCAAAAAACTTTATAAAAAAATAAAGTTCAAATAATAATAAATTTATGACGGTTAAACTAAAGGGAAGAGCCCTAGACTCCTTAAAGTTTCATATCTGTCTATAAACTTTAACATTGAAGCAAAAATTTCAAGGAATAGCTGATATTAAACGTTGGTTGAGATCAACAGACCATAAAAAAAATTAACTGCTGGGCAGTGTGAGTCCAATAACTTAGTATCTGTAAACAAATTTGCAAAAATACTCAACATAAGAATAACATAAGAAATAATGAGTGTGAAGGTTTGCCACATGTAATCGTTTGCCACTTGCAAGTTTTATTCAGAAATGCGAGGTATAAAATTGTGTTTTCCCCAATAAGTTCTAAATTTCGACAATATACTGTGTTTACCACATAGATTACAAATAGATGAGGCCACATATCAAGTTGTAAAGAAAACTTTAACATCTTCAGTGTGGTAAAACTATTCCCAGACCTTTATTCAAGTTTGTCACTAGTAACGAATACTTTGTGCCTATTATAATCTGTAGGCATCAAGAGTAACCGGTTACTTGTGGCTTCAGTATTATTCCGTGTATATCTCAGCTGACAGTGAAGACTGAACACTCAAGTTGCCATTACAGAAACTAAGAGGACCTTGTCAATTATATTGCTGCTAAGGGTCAATTCGTGATGTCATATAAAGAAGAAACCACGAATAAACTGATATCTTTTTGATATGGATTTTTGCGGACATTTGCCATCACTGATTAGTAAAAAACAAGTTCCACCTGAAGACGGGATCAGATTCCAGATCCCGAAACGTCGTGAAACTTGTTTTTTACTAATCAGTGATGGCAAATGTCCGCAAAAATCCAAATCAAAATATAAAATCACCATCACCAACAATGAGTTTCAAACTAAAAACTGATATCACTCTTACAGGACTAAAAAATTTATGAATTAAAAAGTGGTACAATAACATTACTAAAGGTATCAATAAAAATGTGTATATTGTGTTTTATGAAATAATTAATATAACAAGAACTAAATTTAACATTATTTAAATAACCACAGTGTACCACAAGAAACCAGTTATTCATTCAGCATTAATAATAAAATGGAATTCTCTGAAAAATTACAAATTCAGAAATAAAAAAATTTATAGCAATCCTGACAGTCAGTTATTTTTCAGTCATGACAAATAACTGAAAGATACAAAAAGCACCAGATTTTGGCCGCCGCACACCTTGAATGAGCGGCAAGAGTAACCATTTACTCATGACAAAGTGAACAAGTTGAATAGGTTTCTCTTATCAAATTTAGGAAGTTTCCTTAATTTTGAAAGAGAAAAACCTATTCCTGAAGTTTACATACTTACAAGACACTGCATAACTTGTTAAGAATTGGATTTACTCAACTATGAAAAATTTTAAACTTTCCTTAAGTAAATTATGTACTCAAATAAATATAACATCCTTTAACACTGCATTGGTTGGTCCAATAAAATTGAACCGCAGTAGAAAAAGAACAGTAATATTGACCATTAAATAGTTAGTCTATTGATTTATATAAAGAAATGACTTAATGTAGGCGTAGGCTGTTGTTACAGGCATTAAGTGATGTGTCTAGCAATTTTAAAGGTTGATGAATTATTAATGTTTCAATCCATTTCAGTAAGAGGGTTTCAATTTGTTATTAGTAAAACTAAGTTTGCTACTGATATTTATTCAAATAGTAAGATGGTAGTAGAACACTGATTATCTAAAATGATTGGAACTGAGGTCAATTCGGGTGGGGAAAAAACCCAGGGTGGGATAAGTATAGCGCATCAAGCAAAACATAAAATTAAATCATATAGGCCTATTGAAAACATAAATTGTTAGGGTGCTTCAGTACATCGAACAATTGGAACAAAGTTATATAATAATGTTGAAAATAAAAGCATAGTAAACTAAATATTAACCACTATTGTTGCAGAAACTGATTTGGTGTATTTATTCCAGGCAACGAAAGGGTATAGAGGGAATTGCATGGATCACAATTTTTGACTTTGTAACTTTGTTTGGACTAGTTAGGAGTAAAACATATCAAAAGTCCCCGCCCTTAGCCCTTGAGCCAGCTGTGCTGAAAGGGCATAAAGGTACAATTTTTTGGTTTTTCCTAAATATCTTGGAAACTATCAACTTTTAGTATTCCCTATTAAATTTGAAAATTAAAGAAAATTAAATTTCCTGTAAGAAAAATATATAATATGTCTACTTTGGTCCAACTGTTTACAAGGTAAGCACTAATTTTAGTAATATTAAAAAAATATCCCTTCCATAAGAAATACATGTAAATTTGTGGATAAGTTAGATGCTCAATTGGGCAACGCTGTTTTCACCCAAAGGAAAATTAACAGCATTCAGGAAATATTGACGAAATTTCCAGTAATTTGACACCTCAATCATAAAAATTGGTCTAAAATTAAGGCGTTGGTGAGCTCACAAAAACGTTATTTTTCAACAAATTATTACAAATTATAATAATTTCTTTATAAATAACGTTTTTTGTGAGCTCGCCAACCCTTTTATTTTGGACAAATTTTTATGATTGAGGTGTCAAATTACTGGAAATTTTTTCAATATATCCTGAATGCTGTTCATTTTCCTTTAGGTGAATGACAAAGTTACAAAGTCAAAAATTGTGATCCATGCAATTCCTTCTATACCTCTTTTTGAGCATTCATTGCCTGGGTTAATTGGAATCCTAATGTTTTTTAGTTAGTAAAATGTACTGGACTGTTAGGCTTAGAATTGTGATTCAAACGAGCAAATTTAAAACTTTAAAAATTCAGCCCAACTTTTCAGAGTGAAAACTTGATAACGGCCACACAGAGTAATATTGGAGGCAAAGGATTAACATCCGGATCAGCTAGGACACCGATCCGAATAGCAACAAATCTGGATGATCCAAGGTGCAAACATTTCATTAATAATAAAATGGAATTCTCTGAAAAATTACAAATTCGGAAATACAAAAATTTACAGCGATCTCATGACAAATAACTGAGAGATACAAAAAGCACCAAGAGAACATTTATTGATTTTGGCCGCCGCGCACCTTGAACATGCTGAGGATGATCGATCGATCATCGATGCTACAAACAGCGAATTAAGCCTGTACAACATATTAGATTTATGCCCACTCATTTTGAAACTTAATGTCAATTCAGACAAAGCTTTCATAACTATAAAAAAAAAAACAAGAAGTGACAGTAACAAAGTACACAGCGAAACTGATGTAGGTTACACATGTGGTTGATTACTGCTAGCACTCATACCGTCATACCAAAAAATTCGTCTGACAACAAAATGCTGTAATTTACTGTTCAGGTAATGTGGTAACTACAATTTTTGGGATACCAAATGTGTGTATAGTGATGTATTTGTTGCATCTTACTTCTGAAGATTCTCTTTACATGTAAAACTCGCTATAATCACATTTTTGCCATCATTTTAATACATTTACATCATGGATAGATAGATCCGAATAAATGTGAGATTCAGATGATCCGACGTTTACTGTATTTAGGAAGTACTCATGCATTACATTGACATGGGGGAGCAAAATTTCAATTTCAGGGTTTAAGATGCCCATTTTATACTTGAAAACTCCCTAGAGTTGGGATTTTTGTCCCTGATAAATGGATATAGAAGCTTTCAGATTTATTCTCCCAACTAACTAGCCAGTTCCCCCACTGGGATCCTAACTGGCTTTTGCTGATTCGGATACGAATACTGGCCGAATAAGTTTTTATAGCTTCTGCTAACTTGTAAACGTTTAGGCCTATGTGACAATAAAGAGCTATTTACTGGGTACAGTAACGAAAGTTGTCATGATTGGAGGCAGTGTTGTAGCTGTCTTTCCGTTAACTTAAGTTCCCTGCCAGGGGGGCTGGGATTGACAGCAGGATGGGCGAGGGTATCCTGGTGACCAAAATGAGGGCGACATCAAATATACCAGATATTTACCAAAGATAACCTGTTCCAGTAGAATGTCATAAGCTTTTAAGTAAACAATATCTTTGTATAAGGTTAATATGGGAACCCTTTTGATACTCTAAGGAGAAATCCGATTGAGTGAGGACAAAATGGATAGGCCTAGCTTAAAAACCTTCTTTGTGAAATTTTCCATATAGGTATGAACAAAGTATCAATAGACAATGGACAAATAATCTTTATTGACATATTCGTTGAGAATAGTGTTGTCGTCAATACAATGTTTTTTATTTAATGGTCAAAAATCTGTTGATGGTATTCATCCAAGGAGAAGAATGGACGATCTGTGAGCCATCTTTGCAGAGCTGGTTTGAGGTCCTTTTCATTGTTGCTTCTTAAATCTGGAGGTTGCTGGTTGTGAAGTCTCCTCCCCATGTATGATGGTTTTCTTTCTGAGACATGAGGTGTTGTGGAAGATGAAACTGTGGCGTGTTTCTGAGATTGAGTTGGTGTGCTCCACCACGCCTGGTGAAGTTATTTTTGACTACATGCATCACAACTTTCTGGATGTAGAGTGCTACAACAGTAAGCACTTTTAATGATCTGAAGGCTTCCCTGCAGCTGTCGAGTCTCTGGAGTTCAGCCAGTATTCTGACTGTTTTTTTCTGTTGTTTGAGAACTCTTTGCATGTTAGTGGTAGAAGTTCCACCCAATGCTATCAGTCCATATCTCATGTGGGACTCGAAAAGTACAATATAAGCTACTCTTGTTGTATTGTCATCAATTGCATTTTTTATATGCTTAAGTGCATAGGCCTAAATGCTTGAGCTTAGTTTTTTTGCAGAGATTATCCAACTGTGGGGTCCAGGCTAAGTTCTTGTCAAGTATGATGCCCAAAAACTTAGCTTCATTTTTACCTCTACGTCTGGAATTTGGGGCACTTCAATGGGTTTTTTGCCAAAAGCTATTTGTGTTATTTTAGAAGTATTGACTGTTGTGTTGTTCTTGAAGAGAATAAAAAGTACTGGGCCCATAGCTGATCCTAGGGGATAATGATACAACTGTGCAATCTTAAAATAATATTTTATTTTATCAACATAATTCACCCTAGTCAAGACCATTTTCAAGATAAAACTTAAAGGGTGCAACTATACAGATAACAGTAACCAGAGATTCCGCACAAGAGAGAATCAGCCAGATAAACTGAGGACTGGTAAAGCCGAGACCAGAAATGAGGCTCTACTGTACGTGGTTTCATCTAGTTGAGATTTACTAAATTATAGCCTAAAATATGCCGTTTTAAAATTTGTTCCAAGTCAGCAGATCTGCATACTCTTTCTCTATTTTTTTTTTTAATAAAAACAAGAAGTGTAATTTACTTGGAATGAATCCTTCATCTAGTTGATTATGAACTAAAATCTGTAAATCTTTTAAGATTTAACTTGCTTACTCACTTCCCAAATTTTAACCTTCAGAGAAATAAATAATTCTTTAGCTTCCTTACTTCTCTATATAACTTGCTGGTTGAGATTAATAATTGGGAGCACGAAATAAAGCAGGCAGCAAAAATTGTAAACTCATCAAATAGTCTACTAAACCACAGCTTGAATGACTTAAGATAACATATTGTTGTTAAACTGTCAAAACCTTGCTTGTATTTTTTTGCCTTTTACAGGCAAATTTGTGTTTGCTTTATTAACATGATCATATGAGTCACCTTAGTTGAGTCACCTTAGTTGGCTAAAGCATGTACTAATCATCTCACCAGAAAATTTTATACAAGTCGTATTAAAAACTGTTGATTTCATAAGGTGTTTGTTGTCTTTTTCATCAAATGGCAAATCGCCACATTGTGCCTGTTTACAATACTGTTTTGTTGACTTTCATGACAATCATAAAGGTTAAACGTAGGACATTTACATCATCGCCCATTTTAGCGAATTTCCCCTATAGGGAAGAAGCTATTACCGTAGGTCTCATGGTAAGACCTGAGCCTGAGACCATGATAACTTTTCGTTTTGGGGCCCCCAGAAGCAAAAAACACCATTCGTTCAAATTTCTATATATATATATATATATATATATCTATGTGTCTGTAAGCACGATAGCGCTCGCAAAAATGGTCCGATCTGAATGAAATTTGGCACAGATGTGTAAAGTAGTAATTATTCGGATGAGTTCGAAAACCAGCCCGATCGGACTACTGGAAGGGGGGGTAAAGGGGGGTAAACCCCCCCAAAAATGGGTTTTTTGGGTTTTTCACATAGAAAAATAAAAATAATCCAATTTTGTTTGGCACCATTGAATTCAGCTCGAAAAAAAAAAACAATTTAGTATTTTGAATCATTGCTCTATGTCCATTGGTTACCGAGTTATTGAAAGTGGTAAACACAGTACGTTGTCCCTATGTTAACCTTATGGGAAATAAGTAAAATTCTATACCTCGCTTATTTCACAACATATCTTAATAAAACTTGGTTTGTGGCCTCATTTAGATGAGATCTAATGCATTTTAGTCTAAAATCCCCGATATTTCCATTTTTATGGCAGCAAACCTGCATACTCATTTCCCATGTTATCCTTATGGGAAATAAAAAATTCTACATCTTCCTTATTTCTTAACGTATCTTGATAAAACTTTATATGTGGCTTCATCTAGTTGAAATATACTTGATTATGGCCGAAAATACCCTATTTTTACATTTTCATGGCAGCAAACCTGCATACTCATTCTCTATGTTAACCTTATGGGCAATAAAAAAAGTTATGTAGTTTGCTCATTTCTCAAAATATCCTGATAAGAACTGGCATGGGGCTTCATACAATTAATATCTACTTGATTATGGTTTAAAATACCCAAATCATCAAATTCCTGAGGCAGCAAACCTGTGTACTCTCTTTCCCAATGTTAACCTTATGAGAGGTAAATAAAATTGGATAGCTTTCTTATTCCTCAACATATCTCGATAAAACATGTTATGTGGCTTGATATAGTTTAGATATATTGGATTGTAGCCTATGATAACTCATTTTCAAATTTCTGTGGCAGCAAACCTGCATTTTTCCATACTAATCTTAAGGAGAATAATTTATTTTTGAATAGCAATTGTGGGCATTAGGCAAGTCACAGGATGAGGGAAAAGGGCTCAAATTAAATGTTTTAATATCAGGGACTCAGGAAAAGTACTGTAATTTCTTAAAGTTTGCTAGAAAACAAAAAATAACATAAAATAACTGTCATTATTTAAGTAGCATTGGGATCTAAAACGTCTGCTTTGTTTACATTAAAACATGTGAGCTGATGTTTCATTCAAAGCCATATGGTGTATACAGACATATGGCTTATTCAAAGGCCAGATAACTAACTATGTCAAATAAATGTACTATATCGAATACAGATTTTTACTGATGATGTTTATGAAATTTTTTACTCAAACTTAAACAGCTGGTCATTTCTCTATATGATTAAATTGGAAAAGCCAGCTGTTTTGAAGTTTTGAACATTGCATTTTCGTGCCAAGTATAGGCTATTATTTTTGTATAGCCTTTTGCTCCTAAAAGCCACTAGGAGAGTATTTTTGCACGCTTTCTTTTGAATGTATATTGATTTTAATTGATGCGAGACTTCATTTAAATTATTTATTTATGCACTTGAAATTCGCTGAGTATGCAGGACTGCTGCAACAGGGGTATTTAAAATTTTTAGCGAATTTCCCCTATAGGGAAGAAGCTATTACCGTAGGTCTCATGGTAAGACCTAAGCCTGAGACCATGATAACTTTTCGTTTTGGGGCCCCCAGAAGCAAAAAACACCATTCGTTCAAATTTCTATATATATATATATATATCTATATTTAAAATTTTCCGTTTCCATTTAACATTTTTATATAGTGTAGTTTTCTTTTATTATATTTCCTGATTAACATTTATCTTAGTCTGTTTAGCTGTTTTTTTTTCTCCTGGGCCAATTTTTATAAGTTTTGAATGCAATATTATGAAAAAATCTTTCTTGTCAGATGATAATGTGCCATATATAGTAATGGCCATACATAAACTCACATATTTTTTTCTCTACAGGCTATAAGTTTATGAAGAAAATCTTGAAACTATTAATCATGCCGCATCCATCGCACACCCTCTCCGTGTTAATAGGCCAAGGCCTACTTAATTTGAAAAAGCCTATAATATTTTAAGTTGTGCAAGAGAACTCCTCGATGCATTGCATCAGAACTTTCCTTTTAGTACTGCAAGTGCTCTACTAAAAAAGATATTCTTTGACAATGTTTTCAGCATAGCTGAATTTTATGCTTAAGTTCTTAAAAATATGACAGTTTGTTTACTTCCGTTCTGACCAACTTAGGTGGCTCCTACCGCGGCATTCGAACCGGCAACTTTGCTTTGCACGGGTTTATAATACAGAAATCACTATCCGCAGAGTCAGCTGACTTAAAAGTAAACAACAGATGGTGCCACAAGAGATAATGTTCTTTGAACCATTAGGGGTGTGACATTGCCACTTACTAGCGTCACGGCCTTGTTACTAGAGATGGTTATGCTCCTACTCTACCTCGCTGATTAAATACTCAAACAAATAATTTCCCCAGCAGCGCACTCACCCACCTTACCTAATTGGTGCTCCCAATAGCAATTTATTATGGATTAAAATCCTCCTTTCACTGTTAAGTGGCAAAAAAAACCTGCATACTTCCTTTCCATGTTATTATGGATAGTTTTTGCATGATTATATAAGGGCATATATACGTTGAGTTTACTTGATCAGGCTTCATCTCAATTTTGTTTTTCTAAGATGTGAAATCTAATTAGAGCATGCAGGTCTGCTGCAAGGGGTTTTTATCAATTTTGGAAATAACATTTCATTTAACACATTGCACACCTTCTCAAAATTTAGTATTACCGTATTCTCAATATAAAAAATTTGTGCTTTTTAGAAAAGAATTAATTATTCATGTTTGTCTTCTTCATATTTTAAACGCCACAAGTTGTGAAAGGATGTGATAGGCTAAACTAATTGATTAATTTATGGTTAGGCAGATTTAAACTGTAACAGTGTCGTACATCAGTAGGCCTATGTCTCTTCAACTAGAAAGTATACACAGTTTCGAGACAAACTTTCACCCTCTTCAGAGAGAAGCCAACCAAATTTTCATATGTCCATATAATGTAACTGTTAAAGCCGGCCAACACGGTAATGGGATCTAGGCACTATGAGAATAAGGCTAGCGGCTGTGGACGACAGCCCTACTTGACTTTCTGCGCGGCAACTGCATTGCTACCTCTGAGCATTGCTGTCATTCACAAACATAAAAGGCCTATGCCGTGTGGAAACACTTTTTTCAAAACATCTACACTTTTCAAGGCTGCTCATCCTTCAATTGATAAATAAAATGGAATCATGAATCGAAAAAACCCAGGCTAATTTATTACCTATTTATTACCTAAGTTTAACTGTCGTTAGATCGTTCGATATTTTTTTCAAAGATCAAATGTTCAAATACAATTCAATCGACTGCTATAGGGACAAACTCGTACCATTATATGCTCGGTTAAACAACTAGTCAACTAAAACACCCAGGCACTGACGAGGGTGGCACTAGGCCTACCTGGTTGGCAAAAATCCGGCTCTAATAGTCCTAAGTTTATCGCTTGTGCCTAAATTAACTGTGAGTTATAAAACAAGAATTAAAACCATGTAACATACCTTATCTGTCAAACAGTTTCCCTTTGTGTCCAACTGATCGACAGATAAGGTATGAAACTGGTACAAGTTTCGCAGAAGGTGCACAATTCACTCTACTACCTCTAGGAGATTCAGTGGGAATTGGGGTTATCAGGTGGGGAACTATCAATAGTCCTCATACGAATGATATATCAGTAGTTCTTTAGATTGTATATACCAATATATCGCATTTAAAATTTATAGGGTGACACTGCGCTGGCTCTGTAATACGTAACATTCTTTGTTTCCCCCGCCGTAATTCCACGATCATCACTAACGTTGTATGAAAACAAATTAAATAATCACCTAACCCGAATCCTACCTCAAAGGGCCACAGCCTTACTGCAGGGTCCCTATGAGCAAAGGAAAGGCCAAGATCCTTGCCTGGGCGGAAGACCAAAAAGCACAAGCTTGGAGAAACAGGCCAGGGCTCAGACAGTCGAAACTGTCAATAATCCCTTCGGGAAGGAATGGAGAGGCATATTGGGCCTCCAAAAGAAGGAGATAAGCCTGCTGATAGGGTTACTCTCGGGTCATGGCCCGTTGAGAAAACCCTAAGCACAATGGGACTTAGCCAAACAGACCAATGCAGGTTCTGCGTCACACATGTGGAATTTGCAGAGCACATATGGCTGGACTGCCCAGCTTTAGCCCAAAAGAGGTTGAAATACCTGGTAAAGGCATTCCTGGTGCCTGACAAAATAAAAGAAATGGGTGTCAACCAGCTAGTAGGCTTTGCCAAAAGCTGGGAGACTGAACAGTGGGGGCTACAAAAGACCTAACTAGGTCGAAGTAGCTAAGAGTAGCTATATCCTAGCCCCCCCCCCCCCTAAAAAAACCCGAAATAGCAAATAATTCTGTCAAATAGTGAATTAATTTTTCTAGTGCCTGTTTAAGTTATTTGGTGGTACTCGTTTTGGTGATGCCCTGGTGGCGGTACGAGTTTCATATCTGATCTTCTGCAGTTCGTTTCTATAGCAGACGATTCAACATCTAATTTTTAAGAAAACATATTGAACGAGGTAAACCTACCAAATACCAAACACTTAAGGGTCAAGTAAGGTTTATGTTACTTTTAAGGGCTTTATATTTGCCATTTTTTTCAATAAAAACGATGTACTTTTAAACCTTAATTAATCCTCTAATAAATTAAATGTGTTATACCTCAAAAACCTGTCAATTAATTTTTAAATAGCTATATTTTCATCACCCTACATAATCAGACCAAGTGCCTAATATCGGACACCGTCTGCTCTAACATCAAATTTCAACTTCGTCACATCGAACGGCTGTGAAATGAGGAAGATTTAGTCTGTTTTTACATCTCTATTAACATTTTAAATATTACATTTAAGTACCATGAATTAACTCAAAACTGATTATTTATTCCAAATATTCAAAGGTATATCACTTTAGGGTCTATTATAAATGAAAATCCTTGATAAACTTTGTTGACCTGCTTGGTCTGACGTCAGGTCACTCACTGATAAACAATGGCTAGACGTCGCCGTTGTCACTGACTGAATCCACAAATTATTCCGAGTTAAAACTTCAATCCAATTCGTCCAAATGAGATATATTTTGGAATGAACTTTTTTTCAACTAGGCAGACTTCAAAATATTTCATGAACCTTATTCTCAACATAAGTATTGTGTAATAATTTTCAACAGTAGGCCTACCAAATAAAACTTGAGTGAAGGATTGAAAAATATCGGAGTACAGATATAAAGACCACCACGCCTATAATAACTTACATAATGAGCAAAAGATTGAAAGATAACATCAATTATGCCATTTGTTGTAAAGAAATCAATGCTATAAAGAAGAAGGAACAACTTACCCAAAGACGTAAGTCCCATTTAATAATGACTCAAATACAAGCTCACCGGGTCAAGACGAATGCTTACATAAACACCGTGATAAAAAACTGTATTCAAAAACCTTATAATATGTGATAAGACATTATTAGTAAACATAAGAATCCACAAATTTTAATTTACAGGAAGTTAAAACACGAAATTTAATAAGTATAGGAAAAAGTCAAAACACCTCGTTCAGCGTAGTTGAAACTGTACATTGCAGACGACACAAAGTCCGAACACCTTGGAAATAAATCATATTCTTCAAAAACCTTCAATATTATAATCTTAAAACAAAAAATATATTCTCCATCGAAAACATTCATCACAATGAAATACTTCTCAGACTAACAATATAACTTATAATTGAACTTGACCAGTTCCTTAGTGAAAACGCTAAAGAAATCGGCAACTCCCGTCGAACTGCCAACTTGCCGATCGTTCACGGCCACCTAGATTATGATGATTTTTAATTACGTCTGGCACTGAGTATGTTTTCAAAAACCAAAGACCACGGAAAACATTAGTGTATTCTCTTTGACGATCCCTTGAAGCAGAGGCTCATAATTTCTGTTCAAAGTCACCGCGTTCGATATATAGCAGTGTTCGACGATTGGTAGGTTTACCTTATAGCAGTCTTTGATGAAAATGAAATACTTTATTTGTCACATTGAGTTTACATACTTTGTGACGTTTCACATATAAACATATGACACGTCATGTTAGAAAGCTTAAAACTATCCTGCCACATATATATAAACATCTAGATCTGTCCTGTCTGTCTCTCTATCTGTCCTGTCATAAGTATATGTCTGTCCTGTCTTGTTACACATCTCTCCTATCTCAATGACATGGATGAATGGTAGGTTTACCTTAATTACGTCTGACACTGAGTACACGCTCACCGGGTCATGACGAATGAATGCTTAAGATGAACACCGTGATAAAAAACTGTATTCATAAACCTCGTAATGTGTGATAAAATACTTTTAGTAAATACAGGGCTTGTAACAGTTCTTGAGGTTGAAAAAAATAAAAAATAGCCTAACCAAATATATTTTCCATCGAAAACATTCATCACAATGAAATACTTCTCAAGGCCTAATAATATAACATAGGCCTATAGAACTTGACCAGTTCCTTAGCGAAAACGCTAGCGAAATCGGCAACTCCCGCCAAACTGCCAACTTGCCGATCGTTCACGGCCACCTGGATTACGGTGCTTTTCAATGACTTCTAACACTGAGTACATTTTCAAAAACCAAAGACCACGGAAAACATTAGTGTATTCTCTTTGACGATCCCTTGAAGCACACACTCATAATTTCTGTTCAAAGTCACCATGTTCGATACAGGCCCATAGCAGTGTTCGATGAATGGTAGGTTTACATTAATTAGGCCTAGTATAAACATAACCTGTAGAGGCAGAAGATCAGATATGAAACTCGTACCCGCGTGGTTGCAGCAGCGGCCAAGCTTTTAGAAGTAAATTAGTAATCTGGCCAAATTCCCATTAACCCTTTTAAGGCCAGCTCCCAAACTGTGGAACTTGCGAAAAAGGCCAAGCCATTTCATATGTCCTGTGCATAGCTTTAGTTAAAGGGCTATAATTTCCACAATTTTTGTCAGATATTCATAATTCTTTTTTTTAAATTGTTCCTAATTAGGGTAGAAAGGGGAAATTGGGTACCGGGGGTAAATGGGTACTACTTTTTTTTAAATTTTTTATTTAATCAACCCTTTATGTTCGGAAGGATTGAAAAATATGTAAGGAATGGCTAGTTATGTTTTTTACACCACCATTTTTTTTAAAGTTGTTATCCTTAAATATAAACAAGTTAAAAAATAATTTGTTCGACCCTTACGTTTTTCGATTTACAAAGTGCCTCACGAACTTTGTCCGAGTAACCATAGAAACATTATAAAATTTTTAATTTATGCAAAATATTTATACTCACCTCATAAAACCAAAGTATACATACTAATCCATGGCAGTTTGCTAGAGTTATGGATTTTTTAAATTATCCCTAAAGGGTAGCTTTTAGGGGTTGAAAATTTTAGTACCCAATTGCCTCCCTACGGGAAAATGGGTACTTATTTTTTTATGGTTATGACAAAGTACTAGTTTTAAAGTGAAACCCTTAGGCCTAATTTGTTTTTAGAAATATAGGCTACTTTCCCAAGTGATAATTCAGCCATTTATGGCTTGCCTATCCTGGAAAATAAGATAGCCCATTGAATAATTTCGGTTCTAGATGGTACGGACTACTGATTTTACTTTTATTTGTTAAGTTTGAATTTAGACTATGAAAAAATAAGTTTTTATTTTATTTACTCAGTATTAAGTAGGCCTACCCTACAGTGAGCTAATTTATAAAAAGAATTGAAGTGTTTTTATTGTTTAACAGTGTATGATTGTTCGAGGCAAACAGGTTATCGCAAAATTTTTTCAAAGTTTTAACTACTTGTAAATTTTTTTCTGTAAAAGTTAAAAAAATCTAATTTGCATTATTTTAAAGTACCTCTTATAAACTACCTAAAATACAATTTTTACTATCCTAGGTCATAAGGATTAATTATTATTAATTATCTAAAAAAAACTGTAAAGTTTTCTGAAATTTAGTTTAACATTCTATAAAATTGTCAAAAAAAATATTTGTTCAGCAAAACTTGTCTTAAAATGTTCCTTTATGTTTTCTTAATAACCCCCCACTATTTTATATATGGGCTTTTTTATGTCTTACAGGTGTAGGGCCCTTAGGGGCAATTGGGTATGAAAAATATTT
Organism: Flexamia atlantica; assembly: GCA_035578135.1. Lineage (NCBI taxonomy): Eukaryota > Metazoa > Arthropoda > Insecta > Hemiptera > Cicadellidae > Flexamia > Flexamia atlantica. Next base: position 21,515,396 of record JAQJVK010000005.1, read on the forward strand.
TTATTTTTATTAAATAGAACCAAAAAAGTTACAGATATTTAAGTTGGTGAAAAGATGTCTATTAGAAGCTTTGATATGAAGGCATAAAAACTAGAAAGATATTCAATTTGGTTTAGCCTACAGAGTACATTTTCCAAAACCTAGTACCCAATTCCCCCCTTCTACCCTAAATGGGCTTAAAAATGCCCTAGAATAAATTGTGAAATTATCAGAAAGAAATTTTATTTACGGATATATATAAGAAAATGTTAATGAGCTAATTTATATTTTTCCACTTTGACGGCATTATAACTTTGTTTTACATCCAAAAACCATTTATAACTATAAAGTAAAACTTATTTACAGGAAGTATGCCAATTTTGAAGTATTTACCTTAATCACAGATGAAGTATACTACAGATAAGCAAGCATATGGGACATCTGGTAACCGGTATTATCGCTTAGTACGTTACGCCAGCTACCGGAGACCTTGGGAAACAAGCATACTGCTTTACCACGGGACGGAAATAAACATTGCCAAATCGTGCGCGACGCGACGTTGCCGCGTGTTATCACTGCCTCCTGTCTTGTCGCTGTCACAACAATATTTGGGTCTGAGTGGTCCACTGGAATGGTTAGACTTCTGTGGCATGCCTCAGTGCGCCATAAATTGAGTGTTTTGGCAAATACTTGGATGCCGTTTTCTACATTACACCGTTTATAATAAAAAAGTTTTTTCTTTAAAAAGTACCTAATTTCTCTAAAGTAAGAAAAATTACAATATATTGTTGTTTTGATTTATTTTACTTTCAACTGAAGATAAATATATTTTCATCCGATGATGTATAACCCAAATATCCTCAGAATAATATATGTAACTGTGATAAGTATTTAAATTAATAGTTAGTTAATGTAATTGGTGTTTTGGCTGATAAATAGTTATTCAAGAGTTATTACACGCATATTTAAGGTACAGAAAACTGATCAATAATTTAATCTTGTGTTTGCTAAATTACCATCATTATTACTGTATGCTATTACCGCTATCTCATTATTATTTTAGATTTAATGAGCTGTAATTTATTATTGTTGTTAGTTTTTATTTTGTATCATACAACTGAGAGTGAGACATATGTGTATGATTTGTGTTTATTCACAAATTAAGAATGTCTATGTGCATGCTTAATCATACATAGATATAATCACATTGTGTATTATGTTATTATTATTCTCTCAAATTAAAACTATTATGTGATCAAACTATAAGAGACTAGAGTCTGTGTAAGCTGATAACTTAATTGAATTATTCTAATCAAATATAACGCGTTGGGTACATTTTGTCCAGGCGTAATTTGAAACAACATATCAGGTGAAACTTCCATAGAATTTCCATCTTTTTTCTTCAGTTATCTGATGGTCAAATCAATATATCTTGATGATATCAGGGATATTTACGGTGGACGACGTTTACTTGCGTGTAAACAGTAAAGCTAGTAGACCCTGCAGACCCTCAAAATGTCATGATGGCTAATGTAAATTGATGAAAACATCATAAAAAAATATTAAATGGGTTGAAATGTATCCCACGCAAGTTACTTGGCTGCTATCGGTGCAGGATGTCTTTTGCTAAGATTAAAAATACCAAGTCTTTGGCAAATAGAATGTAATATGCGCAGTATTAGAGTACATATTTTCCTCTACTCACTTTCATAATACATTAAATTCAAAGGTTAACAATTAATTAACTAATTTAGGCAAATTAGAGTTTAATTCACTGTTTTATGGAATTTTATTCCTGTACCCAATGGTGGGCTGCAATTGTTTGGTTTCTCAATCCTGTAACATATGTTTTAAATATTATTTTGTTACTGAGCTGCTAAATTTTTCAATAAGAAATGTGAATAGAAGTATGATCAGATATTTGGTCAGTTCATTCAAAATAACATATTGATTATTCGAATTTGCTGTCTATAAGTGCACAAAGCAAAGCACGGCAACGCATAACGCCAGCGCGGCGGCTGCGACGGTCAACAGAACTCCAGCGGCGTCCCTCGACTGTTCAGAGCTGATGACATATTTATAAATAAAGATGTTTATAAACACCGATCGTCCGCATCTCTCAACAATGATTCAATATGAGTTCTTTCTGTAAGTGGTGGTATCTTAGCACTCCAGGTATGTGAAGCTGACAGCGCCCATATTGAAAAATTGTGAAAACAACCTAAATAGTTTGTTTAGGTTTGTTTAGCTATTTTTGACAAGTGTTTGGCCTTAGTTGTTAAAAAAAAAACTGAAAATAAAGTGGGCGCTGCTAGCTACACACCAGCAGCGCCCATTCGTCATTTTGAGCTAAAAATCAGAGGAATCCTTTGTATATCGTTTGTTTAGGTTTGTTTACCTAATTTCCTCGTTTGTTTGGCCTTAATAGCTTAATAGCCTTAATAAAAATCGGTTGGTAACTAACGGAGACAACGAACTGCGTTTACCGCTGAACTAAAAAATCTATTATCTCCGCAACTAGTCGACGTAGACTAATAATTCCAAATACTGAATTATTTATGTTTTCAAATAAAATTTGATGGTTGCAAGTATATTTTGTTTTGTAATTATGATTTTAAGTACTTTAAAAAAATATGAATTTTTAACATTTAAATCCCTAAAACTTCTGAACCAGAATGTATACAGACCTGATGCGGGTGGTGGCATTTTGCTTATCATCTCAAGCACTAAATACTGTCAAATTTTATTCTCAATCGTTTGAGCCGTTTTTGAAAAATTTGGATTTGTGTAGTTTTTATGGGTTTTATTCCCTTAAAAATACAAAATGACAAAAATACATATCATGGCTTTATATCTACATGCCAAATTTCATGAAAATCGGACCACTGGTGTCGTCTCTCGTTTTCTTTACATTCATTCACACACACATCCATCCACACACACACACATCTATTCATACACGGACGGACAGACACTGCTCCAAAAATCATTTTTTGGATTCGCAGCAAAACAAATATTTCCACTAACTACTCAAATTTGAGAATTTTGACAATACTTTCTCCATATACTATGTATATAGGGCGAAGAAAGTAAAACATGTTGTCTCGCGAAAAAGGCGTATTCCAGGGTGCGCTCTTCATACATGAAACTCCCCTATATCTACTTGTGCTGTTTTAATTGTCCTAGTAGCGCAGAAAATTAAATTTCGAATTTGAGATTTGATGAGTATGCATGGTCCCACCGGCCACTTACCTCACTCACTTTTTACAAGAAATCATTGTTGTGCTGCGTAATTAGTGACGTTTTGGAACATTTTAAATGCTGAAATAAATTGAAATAAATATTTTTGAACAATGCCTGGAGGTCATAAAAAGTGCGCCTTCCTGAGGTTGCCAGTTAACGACTAAAGACAAAAAAGGGTTAAGGTTTTTCGCTTTTCCCGTTAAGAATCCTGAAATTTGTGAAAATGGGTTACAAATTGTGCCAATGAGGGATTAATAGACTTATCATCTACTGCGCTAGCATCTCGTGTTGTCTGCGAGCGCCACTTTGAGCATGGTTGTTTCGCTAGTAGTTCTCCTAAAAGTAGATTGCAGAAAGATGCTGATCCTACAATATTTTCAATTTTTGAACCTGCTGCAATCACTACCCCGGATCACCTTGACGAAGAAACGACGCCGACCGAAAGTGCTGCATCACCACCCCCAGGGACTAGCTTTCACACACCGCACCATCCCTGCAGGCCACCTTCAACACACCAACACCACCTTCACAGGCCACTTTTGACTCACCAACGCCTCACACCCTTCACACAATTATGCCAACTACACAGGCCGCCTTTCACACCCTTACACAAACTCCTCAGACTACCACTGGCCACCTCTCATACACCAGCGCTACCCCTTCATACGACTCCTTCCTCACGGTCTTAGCAACAACGCTTAGATCCTGCTTCAGTTCCTGGATCTGCAAGCAGTTTGTCTTTCGACCCCTTTAGTTATCAACCACGGAAGAAACAAAAGGTAAAGCAAATATTCTACCTTATAAGTAAATTATATCAATAATCATTCGTAAGACGAGGTCCAGAAAATCAAAGTGGACTAACCACAAAGTCAACTTCGATTAAAAAATCATATCATCATTTAGAATTCAATCCGGCAAGTGATTTTTGGCAATCTGACAACAATCTGCTGTTTGGGAATTAACAGCATATTGGTAGTTAACTATTAATTTGATTGTCTTAGATTTATCAAGGTTCATATGAATAAAATAAAAGGAATATTGTTGTAGTAGGTTTCAGTTTTTTTTATGGACAGAATAAAACTTAGTGTACATAACTTAATAAAATTTTTGTTTTAAAATCAAATAACCAGAGGATAAAGTGTTGTAGGGCCTATATATTAAAATAAAATTATACAAATGTTGGTATATTTTAAATGTAAAATATTCATAAATCGGGAATTAATATTCCATTAGTGTAAATGTAAAACATATGTAATTTCCTAAATATTCTATTCTATTATAATATAAGTTTTAAATCTGCAATTAAAAAGAACATTTTATTTTTTACCAGTTTTAATTTAAAAAATTGCTTTAACAGTTTAGATATAAAATGTTTGATTTATTAACGATCAATTTAAATTTACAATAACTGTATAGTCATTGTACGACATTTTTAATTAATTTGTATTTTAAAAACCATTTTAAATTGTCATTAAACAATCTTAAATGTTATTTATTATATTAATGTGTAACTACAGATATGATTTTGGTGAAAACCTTTTGTGCCTTTAATTTTATTTGTAAATTTACCTTCGTAATAGATTAGCTTAAAGAATTTTTGTTTACATTTCCAAATGAAGAATGTAATTATCTTTGTTTTTTTTAATTTGCATTATTACTTCTAATTATAGAAATTAGTAAGGTTTGGTATGATTTCAATTTGTAGTTGTAAGATTTGTAAATTTACCGATGCTTCTAACTTACTCTTCTTCCATTTTACTATGTAATGTAATTTTTTCATCTTGGTATCATGGCTGTTAAACGTTTTACTGCTGTGGGAATACTTATAGTATTTATTTGTTGTCTGTAAAAAATATTATTTGTTGTCGGTAAAAAAAACCGATAAAAGCCATTTATTATTTACTTTTATTAGAGCATTCCTTGATCATGTGTTACAGAATAAGCTGACCAAGTTTAATCTGCTTTGGTATTTTACAAGATCATTCAATACATGCAACGATGAGCTCGTATATGTATACATTTGCCACCGTAATCTTATAGCATGATATCCAATCAACATAACATTGTGGTTTATCTTTGTAAGGAATTGACACAAAATTTTATTAATAAAAAAGATTTCGAAGTAAATAAATGTTCCTCTTGCTCATTTGTTTGAATTTAAAATAAAAGTGATAGTTTCGCTTGCGCCGCACCGCGCTTGGCGCGATCGTAAATGGCTTTTCCCAGCGAGTTACACTAAATTATTAAACAAAACTTAGGGTTTTGTGAAAATAAAATTTAAGACTACAATTTAGATGAACTAATCATCGATATTTTTCTTTCTGATAATATTTTTTGTACAGATAAAACAAAATAATCTTACGTTATTGTCATTTTCGTGTTGTAAATCCAAACTTAAAATAGTTTATTGTTTATAAATTACAGATCATTTTAACCATAAAAATATTTATATCGCTGGATGCTACATTTATTTGTGAAAAGAAATATACAGGGTTTGTTATGATTACATTTAGGAGAGGCACAGCAGGGTGTAAAGGACAACGCTTGCCACGCTTTGAACCGTGCACTACAGTTAGAATGTCGATAAAACAGTACGCACTCAGCGCACTCTCTCCCAACGCCGCGCGAACTAGCTATAGCGGCGTCAAGAAATCTGTTACAAGATAATAGCCAGCCCTGCCATTCTGGATCTGATTCTTCTGTGCCTTAATTAATAACAGAACTATAAGGGATAAGGTAATACCCCCGTTGCAGCAGACCTGCATACTCAGCGAATTTCAAATGCAAAACAAAAATGTTAAGCCAACATAGCGAGATTTGACATGTTTTTTGTAAGCTCCATAAGAATAACATGGGGAATGAGTATGCAGGTTTGCTGCTACAGGGATGTTTAAACTGGTTGGTTTTAATTCAATATTTAGTAGATTTGAACTAGAAGAAGCCATTTACCAAGTTTTATCAAGATATGTTGAGAAATAAGCAAGATATAGAATTTTACTTATTTCCCATAAGGTTAACATTGAGACAACGTACTGTGTTTACCACTTTCAATATCTCGGTAACCAATGGACATAGAGCAGTGATTCAAAATATACTTGTTTTTTTTGAGCTGAATTCAATGGTGCCAACAAAAATTTGATAAACTTCATTTTTCTATGTGAAAAACTCAAAAAACCCATTTTTGGGGGGGTTTACCCCCCTTTAGCCTCCCCTTCCGGTGGTACGATCGGGCTGGTTCACGAACTCGTCCGAGTGATTACCACTTTACACGTCTGTACCAAATTTCATTAAGATCGGACCATATTTACGGCCGCTATCGTGTTAACAGACATATATGTGTATATATATATATATATATAAATTCGAACGAATGGTGTTTTTTGCTTCTGGGGACCCCAAAATGAAAAATAAACATGGTCTCGGACTTAGGTCTTACCATGAGTACTACCGTAATAGCTTATTCCTTTAAGGAAATTCGCTAAAAATTTACACTACGTTTTATTATTAGGCATAAATGGCATACGCCATGTTATTTGCATACACAGGAGGGTGATTTCGCTTACAGGTCATATATCTCGACTTCTTTTGCTCATTCTTCATTGAAAACACAAGTCAAGCACACACAACTCATTTAATAAATTATATTTGGTCGATTAAAACAATAACCTCATCACATAACCAACAAATCACGAAAATTAAACAGCAACAAAATCATTACATGGCCAGCAGACGATCATGACATGAAAATCTATACAGACAACTAGGAAATTTAGGCTTAAACGGCAGTATTTGCCATTATTCATGAAGCCCAGATGTCCCTCTACAAGGGAATATCAAGTTTAGTGGCCTTTGAAAAACACAACCAGCCAGTAAAAGTAGAAAAGTGGACGGGTGCCTGTTACGGCCGTCGGCCGCGAACGTAGTTTTTGCTACGGGGGCCTATTACGGCCGCCAGCCTTGAACGTACCTTTTACCACGGGGGCCTATTACGGTCGTCGGCCTTAAAAGGGTTAAGGGAAATTTGCAGCCAAGCCAAGTCGTTGACAATCGATTGCTCCCCACCCAACAACCCCAGTTCCCACCGAATTCCCTAAATGGTAACTTAATGCGACGTAAATCGGTGAAATATCGATAGTGAATATTGATATATCGTTCATATGGGTTTTTGACTGTAGATAGATCCCCATCTGATAACCCCGATTACCACAGAGCCCCCTAGATAGTAAGGCGAAGCATGCACCTTCTGCGGAACTGTAGCTATGTAACCTAGTGTTAATTTTTAACAACAGTTTTGGAGGCATACAAAATATGAATAAACGTAAAACTAGGCCTAATCAGTCAGGAAACTAAACCATAGGCCTAGGCCCTAGACCTTGCAAAATCTTTAGCTAGATTATCAAAGGTAAGCAAGGGTGACGGTGAGATAAATACAATTGTAGGTCTTGAATCCTAAAGCCGACAAAAATGGGCATTAAACAATGAGTAATATGAAGAAATTTAGGAAAAAGACGCAAGACGCGTAAATAAATAAGGCATTCAACAAGCAGTCGCCATTTACAATCAACCTTCATAATGGCGTCAAGTTTACATTAAAAGTAGTTTATATAACTTACGGTTTTATAATCGTGGTTCTTGAACATTCATTCACCAAAAAATCATTTTGAACTATGAATAATAAATTACTAGAGAAGAATATACTACAAATTCAGAAATTAACGAAATCTGTTTTCAAGTAGTTGTGGTTGAGGCTAAGCTGTTTTTCTGTTTTTCTTGCTTGAAATTGAAATAAATTATTAATTTATTATTTGTAGGGGAGCAGGCTTACCACAATTCCCTCTTATAGCCCAAAACCAATTCTTACCAGATATACTATATAGCAGCCCACTTCACTTCGTGACTTTAAAAAACAACTTATTCTTATATCAAATAGACTTAATTTAAGGGGTTTCGTAGCGTAAAACGCATATATTTGAAAAATTGTGCTTACTGTGATTTTTACTTTTCTAGATAAATTGTGTCACTGAAACAAAACTTCAGTGGCTAAACTGCCCCATAGAGTAATAATGAACTTCGTAAAGAGATGGCACTCCCATCATAGAGTAATAATGAACTTCGTAAAGAGATGGCACTCCCAAGTTAACTCGGTGGTAACAAAACAGCAGCGCTATCTGAATAAAGTCAAAGTGCAACGAACTAAAAAGATCGATGCGATATATCGATGGTCGTCGATGCGACATATCGATCGTCGTCGATGCGACATATCGATCGTCGTCGTCTGCTTTGTTTATATTTCTTGTTTTGTTTGCTAGACTTTCAATTTTAATGACTTTACCGGTTTGTTTAGATTAAGTGCGTTTGCCGCTAGTGCAAGTTGTTTCGCGAAATACTGTACTGAGTGATTCTTATTGTGCTTAAAACGATTGATAGAAAATAAATAGTAGATCTTTACATAAAAGCACTTAATAAAAATTAACTTAGTTAATTTTTATTAAGTGCTTTTATGTAAACACCTACGAATTTATTTTCCATCAATAGCTTTAAGCACAAATGAATCACGCAGTACAGTATTTCGCGAAACAACTTACACTAGAACAACTTTCTGCAAACGTACTTTAGGTATTTTCCCACACTCAAATTAATTCCAACTCGTTATGGTTGTGTACACGTCGCGTCGTGACAGAAAATCAGGGGAAACGGAACGGGAAGTTAGCAGATCGTTATCGTCGTTCTGATTGGCTGAATCAGTGAAGAAGAAGAAAGTCATGTTTTTACAACGCCATCTGAATAAAGTGCATCGAACTAACCCGCTCCAATAAGCTTGCCACTTGGCTCCATTTAATTGTCAGAACGGTGACTGCCCTTAGCTTGAAATTTATTTACGCTTGCCATTAGTTTACGCTTGAAACTTCAAAGAAATTAATTGATTGACGATGCGTATTGCTATGTAGCTTAAAGGAAAATAAACATTCTCATTCTCTCATTGAAAGCTTCAACCAGTTCTTCATTAATGTAGCCAAAATAGTAGGTGCAGATAAAAAAGGTTATAGATTTTGAGCAGGATCAAATTGCCACCCCACCTATAGCCTCAGTAGCTTCCAAGAAATAACTGAGAAGCAAGTCAATTATATCTTGACCAATATGAAACTTAAACTTCAACCGGTATCGATGATATTAGTATAAAAGCTCTAAAGTTTTGCCAAGCAGAAGTTATAAAGCCACTCACTTTTATAACTTCTGCTGAAAGGGTGGTGTGTGAGCAGCTGACACACTACCTGGAGATAAATGAGTGAAAATTTTTTATCGTGCCCTTTCAGAAAAAACATTTCCAATTTTTTTTCTTATTTCAAAACGTTTTTTTTATCGATTGACATTTGAAGATTCATAGATTAGCCAAGGTAACGCAAAATCTTGTGTGTATATTCAATGATACAGCATCTTTCATGAAAGAACACGAAGTTTTGTCACTGACCGTAGGTAACCAACATAAAAATGAAGATTAAAAATATTTAATGTGGTTTGATAAATATGTTTTGCTGTAAATAGATTTAGTTTTAGGGCAATATTGCAATAAACAGCTCATTAAGCCTTTAGTAAATTTGGTATTTCTAAAAATATCGAAAAACTAAAAAAATTGAAAAAAGCAAAAAAATCTCTTAGAGTTTGTCTAGCTCCAAGCAATCGTTCCTGTTATATGAAAAACCTTTATGTCCTCATAGGGGCGTCTGTTTTGTGGGTGATTATAGTTTTATATGATGATATATCAATTTTTGTATTTTTTATAACCCAAATCATGATAGATACGGTCAGGGACAAGGGGTACGGTCTGGGACAAACGAGAATCGCCGGTCGATTTACTCAATTTATTTAATGCCTTTGTTTTCAATTATCATTTTAAATTATCCTTGGCACTTTAATGGGCCAATAACCTGGTTATTTGGGAGTTGAATGTACTCTATTCCACAAAAATTAATAATAAAAATAAGCATTACCTACAATATTTATATATTTCAAAAACTACAATTTTACTTTTTCATAAATCCTTCAATTGTACTGTTATAAGATAAAATTGTCTTTCACTTCAACTGAATAGTGCAATTTACAACGAAATTTATAATGATTGTCACGACCGTCCCCGTACAATCGATAAGGCTATCGTGGACAAAAATGGTTTCGGTCGAGACAAATACGGTCAGTGACATTAAAATTATTTGTCCCTGTTCTGGTGGTAGCCCTGCACCTCGTGTTTGAGAAGACAAAATGGACTTCTATGTTACCGTAGCAATTAAAATATTATATCAACAAAAATTAACACCATGTCTACTGTAACAAACGACTAGTACGGTCTTGGACATATCAAAATTACCAAAAACACAAACTTACCTTTATCAACCTTGATAAGTTTAAATACCCCCGTTGCAGCAGACCTGCATACTCAGCGAATTTCAAATGCAAAATAACATATTTTAATCCAATATAGCGAGATTCGACATGTTTTGGTAAGCTCCATAAGAATAACATGGGGAATGAGTATGCAGGTTTGCTGCTACAGGTATATTAAAACTGGCTGGTTACAATTCAATATTTAGTAGATCTGAGCTAGAAGAAGCTATTTACCAAGTTTTATCAAGATATGTTGACAAATAAGCGAGATATAGAATTTTACTTATTTCCCATAAGGTTAACATTGGGACAACGTACTGTGTTTACCACTTTCAATATCTTGGCAACCAATAGACATAGAGCAATGATTCAAATTACCAAATTGTTTGTTTTTTCGAGCTGAATTCAATGGTGCCAACAAAAATTCGATAAAATTTATTTTTCTATATAAAAAACTCAAAAAACACATTTTTGGGGGGGTTTATCCCCCTTTACCCCCCCTTCCAATGGTCCGATCGGGCTGGTTTACGAACTCGTCCGAGTAATGACTACTTTACACGTCTGTGCCAAATTTCATTCCAATCGGACCATTTTTGCGAGCGCTATCGTGCTCACAGACACATATATATATATAGATATATATATATATATATAGATATATATATATAGATATATATATAGATATATATATATATATATATAAAATTTTGAACGAATAGTGTTTTTGGCTTCTGGGGGCCCCAAAACTAAAAGTTATAGTGGTCCCGGGCTTAGATCTTACCATGAGACCTACGGTAATAGCTTCTTCCCTATGGGGGAAATTCGCTAAAACAAAGAAAAATCTCTGGAGCAACGTAAAACACTCCCGTTCACCTCTGTCTCTTCAAACCAACTGGCTCTATCGCCACCAGGCTCGCCACTGTCGTGTTCCAAAGTTCCAAATTTTGCGGTTACGGTCGGGACTTAAAATCGAGGGACAGACTTGTTTTGTCATAATACTCAGTTCGCAATAAATAAAATATATTAAATACTCTTTTTTTGTAATTTTAAAAATTGGTGATGATATAAAATATAGCATTATTTATTTAAGCACGCATAATTGTTCTAAAAGTAGCATGAAAGTTGAAGAATGGACCCTAGGGACAAGTTACGGTCGTGACATTCGTGACTTTGAAAATACGGAAAAATACCTAGAACCCATTAACAACCAAATAAATATTTGCAAAATGTTGCCCGTCCCAAAAAATATTAAAACACATAATATGATACTAAAAAAACAATATCTACGAAATAAGAAGCCAGGGACATTAAAGGGCACGATAAAAAATTTTCACTCAAATTATTTATTATGTAAAAACAGTATGGATTTAGGAAAAACAAATCCACCAAACTGCGTCAATATACCTATTCTCCTGAAGAAACTTAGTAGTATAGGAATAAAAAACATTACATTTAACTGGTTTAAAGATTATTTAACTAATAGAACTCAAATAACAGAAATCCAACACATCTCTTCTTTTAAACGGAAACTTATAAAGTCAAACGAAGGCCAAGTCATTAGCGGCGTCCCGCAAGGTTCCGTATTAGGGCCTATCATATTCTTAATTTATATAAATGACATGAATAAAGTAGTTTTCACCACACTACGACGAAATCACATGTTTTACAAACGTCAAACGCGGACCGAAACACACCGTTTGCCGCCACAGGACCGAAAACGTTGGGGGCCCTAGGGCCGAAAGTCAGCTGATCGTTTATTTGCTTGAAACAACGTCAGAACATCACAAAATTATACGATATCAGTGCCGGCCTTAGGCAACGCGAGGCCCTGGGCGAGATATCCTCGCGAGGCCCTCCCTTTTCAGTGACTACCCCCCCGCCCAATCACTGTGTCGCCCCCCGATTTCACACCCTTTTTCCCCACCCCTCCTCCTCATCCCCCAGCAATACTACCCACATCGCCGGGTCAAAAGATAAGCTATCCATCATGCTACTAGTGTTCCCTCTGAACTGTAAACATTGTAACAGGAAAATAGTGAACTCAAATTGAAACATATTTTTATTATTACGTACACAAGCAATACATGCTTGCAATACATGGACAATGTTTTCGTAAACTAATATCGGTACTTTGGTATTATACGGAGGCCACTGTTTATTGAGAGGGTTTTTAACTGGATTCCAAAAATAACTACGTAATTGGAGAAGACATACTTTGATTGACTTACTGTCCAAATTTGACATAATTACGATGAGCGGTCTTTGTGTTCTGCCTCTCAGAAGGCAGCGATGCCGGCAGGTAAAGCGTCAGCGCTGCTAGCAGCAACACCTGATAGCCACCCTTATACAGCGTGCTGCGGCGGTTATGGTAGGTTAGGTTATCAATAACATGTTAGTATGACTTTCCTCGTTTCATTAAAAATCAAACGATACCGAAAGAGTCATACTTTTGCCCGCCAAATCCTGTAGGCAAGTGATGCACACACTCCGGTCAAAAACATGACCTAGGCCTACTTGGAGGGGATTTGGCGGGCGAAGGTGTGACTCATCTGGTATCGTTCAATTCGTAACGAAACGAGGAAAGTCCTATTAACATATTTATGATAACCTAATCTAACATAACCGCCGCAGCGCGCTGTATATGGGTGGCCTCCGTATAATACCAAAGTACCCTAATATCGTTGATGTCATTTTAAATTATGTTTTTTATATCCTAGACTCTTATTTAAAAAAAACTTGTTTCAAAAACTTCTCAAAGGCTGAAATACGAGCCACTGAACACGCTTTTCTTTTTTCTTTCTTTTTTCAAAACCCGGATTCGAATTTCTAAGTTTTTCACGCTCTCGTGACATGATTAACCTTATTTAGAATGTGATTTTAACATCAACGATTGCATAAATAAATAAACCACTCAAACCACAAAGATTAAAAGTTTAGTTAATGTTTTACTTACAAATAACAGTTTGATAAAATTTTACTATAAAACTCATCACTTTCACTAATTAAAAACGATCAGTAATCGCAATCACTACTATCAGTACCATCAGTTTCATGGGTACGCCATACTTGTCCGCTCGGACAGGTTGAGATTACTGATCTTATGAAGGAAAATGAATTGATAACTTATGTAAACACAACAATGATGTGTTTACAATGATTACGTTGATGACAGCTCTCGCCATTGACAGGGCCATAGACAATGCTCCCGCCTCTCGCCCATCATTCACCAGCGCGTGCACCAGTTTACAAATTCTTTGCCGTAACTTAACGTCTTAAAAAAAATCCTCTAAGCGCGAGGCCCTGGCGGCCGCCCCTGTTGCCCCCCCCCCTAAGGCCGGCACTGTACGGCATACAAGACAGGATAGTTGCGATCATATGATTGTCATAGCTGTGTTTTGTTTTCAAGTGAGTCAAATAATAATCAGTTTTGTTTAATTATTTATAAATAATATACCCTATAGGGTATATTTCTCGACTTCGTCTCGAATTTGAAACACGATCTCGAGCCTGCAAAACCTCATTTTCGGCCCTTGTTGCGAAATATTCTATTCTGAAGTAACATATACATTCGCTGATAACACAACTATTTTTATTAAACACCAAAATACCCAAAACTTAGAAATGAAGTCAATAGAAGCAGTAAATCAACTTTCACAGCATTTTTCCGAAAATAACTTGATTCTCAATAACCAACTTAATGCTCATACAAACCAAGGATTTAGAAAAAATGAGGGATACTAGAGATTTTTACGTCAGTCCAGGGATATTTTTCCCCCCGGACGAAAACACTGGATCTTGGATATTTTTATCTACTTGTTTGGTGTTTGGCAATTGGGCCAAGTCAATTGGCCACTGCCACTATCACTGTCACTTCCATGGTTCCATGTTCGATGACTGGGTAAAAAGTGAATATCTCTGATTCTGACTGAGGTGAGTGGAGCGATTGTTGTCTGTTGTCGAATTAATGCAGTTTGGCGTGTAGCAAAGACCCGCGGCTGGTGATTTTAACTCCCGGACCTTTATGAATTTAAATTTCGTCAAATCATAATTAACTAATAGGCTATTTCTTTTGTTTCTAGGTTAACAGAATACAAGTTGCACAATGTCTAGCAAATTGTTCTCCAGTGAATTGACCGGAGATAGAGTTTTATTAGTATGGCATGATGGAGAAGGAAATTTGGAAGAAATCATAGGATCTCTTAAGAAATCACACAATGAATTAGGAACAGTTCAAGTGGAAAATATTAACAGGCTCAAACTGGGTAAGTTACCTATGCCTTCTTAGGCTGCCTATTTTTAGCCGTAACTATGTGTGCTGCTAAGTTTGGTTTAGAGGCTGGGTTTACACAAGTTTGTTTAGAGGAGGAGAGTTAAAAATTAATATTTTAACTTAAGGCAATTCGATCCATAGTGCCTCGGATACAATATGAGCTACAAGCGACGGGCAACAACTCATTTCTGGTCAAAAAAGCGTTTAATTACAATTCTGATGAGAAACACCTAGGGTGGGTCGGGGTAATTTGGGTATACAGTGGAACCTGGATAATTCGAACTTGTATAATTCGAACTTGTATAATTCGAAATCTTCTTTAATTCGAATATTTTTCTTGGTCCCTAGCATTTTGTATCTAAACAATGCTAAACAATCGTGGATAATTCGAATTTTATTTTGGATAATTCGAATTTTAAAGTGCCAAATTAAGGTACATTAATTTCATTCCACGACTGGAAATAGTTACAAATTCATTGGAAAACACGATTTACTACGACATTCAATACAGAATTAACGCCAGACCTATAGCGTGTGAGGTTATGGTCAAATGACTCATTCCTTCCACCTCCCACCCTGCCCCAACATCGCTTGTAACGCGACACCAATAATGTAAACTTGTTTTAGTCAGCGCAGTACTGTTTTGTACAGAACGCTGACTGGGTTCGGAAAGGGTTGCGCTCGCCGTGGCAGCGACACTAGTCTTTTCACGCTCGATATTATGTAGAACGGCTCCCGGTAGACGAGCCATGCGCCAGATCTGATGCGTAGTTTTCTGTGTCGACACAAAGGCTACTGAACACTGCGACCCCCTTCCCTCCCCCCACCTGCCATACTAACTTCCGAATTCAAGTGCAACATTCCGTAATTTTCAATCGTCCTTCAAACAAAGTGTTTTTTTTTTTATTTGTGCAGTGTCTTGTTTTTAAGTGTTTAAAAGTTCTTACGTAACGTTAAATGAGTGTAGTGACTATGTCGACAAAATCTCGGACCTATAAAACACTCACTTTAGCGGAAAGTCAATGAGCGTGCAATTGTCAATGTTACACGAAGTTAAGTTGGTAGCTTGTATCAAGTTCAGAAGTAGCAGAACGTACTGTATTTTTTCTAGCAGAAATGTTTCTTTGTGTTATCGTACGTCGCGTCGTACGTAGTTTATACTTTAAGTAGTTAGTTTTGTTTTATGATTACAGTTTTTTAACCCTTATTTATAATTAGCGTTTGATGATGAATTTATTCTTTTAGAGTGTCAATTTAATAAAGAGGTTAAATTCCCAATGTGGAGTTTTAATGTTTTGGCCCCATTCTTTAGAACTTCTCTAATTCGAATTTATGGATAGTTCGAAGTTTTTAGCTGGTCCCTTGAGGTTCGAATTATCCAGGTTCCACTGTATTTTCAGCGTGTTTTTTAATCATAATTTTTTGGTTACTTTCCATGTTTATTTTATTATTTTTTTTTTATCCATTCGTTCACTAAGACTTTCCTCTATCATTTGATACTACTAAATCAAATATTTAACTTTATATGTAGTCATGGTAACAATTTGTTAACTTATACCCAAATTACCCCAGGGTTGGGGGAAAGTGGGTATTGAATGTAGCATTATGTTAAAACTTGTTTGATAAATATAAATACCCATATTACCCCAATCTTAAGGTATATTTAGGTAACCTTTGTAAAGAAAAAAATTCCTTCCTCTCGATACTATTGTTTCACCAACAATAAATAATAAGTAAACAAATAAATAAATGGTTACCCATGCACTTGAGAATAATTTTTAGCAGAGTTGTGGAAGCAACATTTTAATAATTGACTTAAAGGGTTAGCCATATATAATTTAATGATTTATCTGAATTGTGGGCCCTTCCAGAAGCACTCATGGATAACTGATAGAATTCACACCTGATGGAGAATAATAACAACAGCTTACTACATATAAGTTTATTGAAGTCAATCCAGTTTACAATATTGGATGCAACCTAAAATTTATCCTGTTTACTAATTAAATTGCCTTTGCAGCTCAGTTATATTGTATGTGACTAGTGTAATTATTGATGCAGTTCAGAATTCATATTGATTGTACTGATGTGATAAATGAACTAATATTGTCGGAATTAAAAAACAGTGCTGCCATGGTCTTTTAAAATGAGTCTGCTATTGAATGTGACTAAATTGAACTTTGGCGATTTAATAGGTAGGTGGTACAGTTATTTAAAAGGTTATTATTGAGATTCCTGGGGCTTACGCTATATAATTTTATTGAGCTGGCCAGCTATTTAATGCAAAGGGGAAATACTCAATTGTTTATCCAGCTTAAAACTGAGATCAGTATCACAGGGCCGCGGCTGCTGTCATCAATTTAGCAAGCCTGTAGTTGGATTTAATATATTATTATTGAGCGTGCCCAGAGCAAGTTTAAGGAATCTATAATAATTGTTTCACTGACTAACCACCTCCATCTTTGTTCTAGATTATCTACTTATTATTCCCCCGACTCATTGATAAATGGCAGTGCACTGAAAATTTTAATATTTGAACCAAACCGGATTATTGTGACTATATTCTGTAATTAAATTGGTATTGAACTGCTATATAATATTTTTTTTACTCTGAACTCTAAGGCTTTGACTCCATGCAATTACAACAGGAAATACTCAGTCATGTAAAATAACAGGTTGCTTGAATTAAAAAATGAGATAATATTAAAAATTGAACATTATTAAATTGGTATCTGAACTTGCTACTTAATAAATTACTGTGATTAACAACTTATTCTGAATACATTATTTTAAAATCTCAAGCACTGGGCATTTACTAAAATTAAATAACAAATAACAATAATAAATAAATAGAAAATTACTTACACATACACACATTTGGGGCCCCCACACTCACATTCATACTTATCGGCCGGGAAAATCGCGAACCCGCGACCGTTGCAACACGTGGCCACGCCGACTTCCACCCTTTACAATAAATTATAAATCACAAACTCCGATTCACAAACTTTTCTTTCTGAAGCGCACTTTCGCGTTAAATTTGAAATTCGCTGAATTTGGCAACAGAAATTTATTTCGGGCAGACGACTGTGGTGTGGCGAACTAATTTGCGTACGTTACGTGAGCGATGCTCAATGTCTCCCGACCGCTTCCTTCTGGCTTCACCGGTGAAATGGGCAGAAAAGACCGTTGCAGTGACTCAGCACGAACTCGCCTGTCCGCAGTTCGTAGTTCGTTTTCTTGGCTTTTGATTGGTCCGCCAGTTTGTTTGAATTTGGCAAGTTGCGGTTGCAAAGATTTGAATTTAAATTTGAATTGGCGCATGTGTTATATTTGATATATTTTATCAAATATCAGCACACCTTGGAAACAAAGTTAGCCTATTAAAGTTTATAAATCAGTATTTACCTATCAGTCATAAGGTCAAAGTGTAAATACAATACGAAAACGATTTTTAAAATATATCGTTTAAAAAAAAATTTTCAAGACAAAAAAAATTAAACTTAATTTATTTTTTATTTTTTTTAAATTTTAAAAAATTATTTTTTTTTTATTTTTTTAAATTAGGTTAGGTTACAGAAAATCAATTGTTATTATACCCAAATTACCCCATGCCATAAAAATGTATATAAGTAAACTATTTATTGAAATGTTCTACAAACATGTAATGTTTACATACTTGAGTTTGGTTGGTGTACCATTACTCTTCCATAATCTGCAAACCGTTGAACATAACCAATCAGCTAATTGAACTTTTTACAAAACTTAATTTAGGCTATATTTTTTTATGAAGCACCAGTGTTACCAACTTAAATATTGTTAGTAGATATAATTTCTTATTACTGCAACAAACAATACCTATATAAATTTGGTTTTAAAATATTGTTTAGTTTTGAAAATATAAAAATAAATTAATATTATACCCAAATTACCCCACTATACCCAAATTACCCCGACCCACCCTAACCTACGTTGATCAAGGAATAATTTACCAGTACTACCATGTGAGATAGGCTAGTACAATATATTTGAAAGATACAATGTGTATGTGATTACAATTGATTGTTCCGATATTTAGAATCGATTCTTCTCCATTGGTAGGCCTATTCAGTGGTAAAGAACGATTGTAAATATTGATTAATACAATGGAGTCTTATATCAAAGATTCATTAAAAAACTAGTAAAAACCAAAACAAAACAATAACCTTGCTCTCATGCAGAGTTGAACAAAGTCACTAAGCAACCTACTGTATTTCAAACAGTATTCGTATTCCATATTTACACTGATATGGATACTAGAAACATCATTTAGGCCCTAACATTTAAAAAGATCCTCAATAAGTTACCTATTAAAATACAAACTAATTTATGTTTCAACAATAACCCAATAGGTAACAAAAAAGCATAGCCTAAAAATCACACAAATGTAGGCCTAGTTGCATTGCCGCCATAAAAACTACATGGTTTATTTAATTATTAAAATCTGTTTGTATTTCAGTATGTTTTTTCAGCTAACCATAAAGACAGTTAAGGAGAAAAGTCACATGAAATGAAAGATTGGTTTGTAGAAAGGCTTTTGGCACAAATTCCAGCCAGTAAAAGCAGAAATTGTATTTACATATATATTTAATGTAAATGTCTCGCTAAGGGATCCGGGTATTTCATGCAGTATGACTCGGGATCTCGCTACGAGATCCTTGTTACTAGCGATACGTAGACGGCGCATATCGTTACGAGATCCTCGGCACTAAAAGGGTTAAACTCCCTTTCAAAAATGGTATTTCACTAAATTACTAATTAATCCCACTCATATTTTTTCTAACTCAATAAAATGAAATCTGCTTTTTCATCAAAAAAGCAATCTGGTTAAGTTACCTTCAGCATAGATTATATCCTCAAACAATGCAACAGTGCAACAATACAGATGGTGAGCGACAAGGGACATGAAAAACATTTTCGACCCTGACTGGCAATAAATAAGATACTGAGTGATACCACTGAATTCCTCTTACTGCTAGGGACAATCGTACCCACTGCCTTCATAATTATCAGCCGTTAAACCGTGACAAATAAATGCCACTCGAAAGCTGATCATTATCCAGACTGCTTGTTGCTCCTATCGTACCCGAGGCCTAAGGCCCATAAGCTTGTGACGTCACCTGTAGGTTAGGTTTTCTGTCCTGAAGTTCGATCTTAAACTTGGATAGCTTAAATGAAATATTTTAGCTTACTGACAAAATTACTAAATGTTATCGGTCTTCAGGGTGATATTTCTGAGAAAAGACGTACTATGATATAGAGGTAGTTTGGTCTAAAATCCACTTCTTTTTAACACAATCTTTTCTTTATATACATACATACATACAGATGTCTTCTCCGTGTCCTCAAGAGGTACTGGAGGCGTCAATAATGTCCCGCCGGTGTGACGGGTCCACGTATACTGAACCAGCTCATTCTCCACCTGCTCAACATCATTCCATCAGTGTTGTATGTCTTCTCGCGAAGTAACCCTTTTTTGTACACATTTAAGGTTATTGAACCTGATAGTTCCTACCCCAGTTATCATTAACATCAACTGTTAACTATTAGGTTTTCACTACAACCTAGGCCTCAAAGTGAGAACCTAGGTGATAAACAGTTGAGGTTTTGAACAAAAAAAATGTTACCGGTATGTGCTAGGCCTAGTAATTATGTGATAGAACAGTATTAGGGAAATCAATGAATAATTTTTTCTGCTCAAAATCATTGTTCCAATAACATTTACCCACTATATTGGACCATCACACACATTTTTTATACATTGTCATATTAGACGGTTAGTTGCCATAGTTTTGCATTACAGTAGGCCTACTTTTGATGTTTTATTTTGAAAAAGTATTTAAAATACAACCTGTTTGAATTTAATAATTTTATAAGAGTTATTGATTGCATAGGATTTTGTCCTGATGTGTAGGTTAGTCTAATGTATCCCTGCTCTCGAGGATGTTTCCTGATAAACTTGAATTTTTCTGTGTTTCAGCAAGCTATGAAGACTCATCTTTTGACATTGTGTTGTCTAATGTAGGAAAACCCTATACATACGTACATTCATTTGAGGTTCTTGGTGAATTACTCAGACTGTTGAAACCATCTGGTACTTTTGTCTCTCGTGCTGTTGTGCAGCAAGGAAACAGGTAAAATTATTGATTAACCGTTCATAAATCTAGCCCATTACCAGGGACGTAACTAGGCTGGTGCAGCCGGTGCCCCGCACCGGGGCCTCAGAGCGCCAGGGGCCTTGACCGGCAGAGGCACTCTTCGCTCCCCACCAAGGAAGCTCCGCAGGAATGGCCGCGGCCTCAGCTGACTAGGCCTCCACCGTGAAACCCAAATAAGCCAAAAACTTTTGGGTTTTTTGTTGATCCCTGCACAAATCGACTTTTAACCATCTAGAGTAGAGTAGGTATCCATAAACCTCACAATTTATGAACACAATAAATGAATAATTCCACTTGGTTGGGCGTAATTTCAACATTTTGATTGGAGGGGGCAAGATTTTTGGACTTGTGCTCCATAGGTCAATTTCAACTCCCCCTCCTACTACATCTTAAATGTACAATACACTGAGTTTTGTCATAAAAGCTTCGTCATTTGACGGTTGCAAAATGTCCGAGAGATTTACCGAAAGCGACACAGCAGAGAGATTTAACGCGGTTGCAAGAGATTGCTGTCTGCGGAATACTTCCGCCTTGATACACCGTGAAATTTTATTACTGCGTGAGAAATAACTGTGAGAAATTTGCTGAGCGCTGCAAATCCTAAAGATTAGTTTTCTGATACAAACAAGATTTATCGGGTACAAATAATCGAGTATTGGTATTGCAATTCGATTGAGGTTTTCTAAATACAATACAATCTAAATGTTTGACGGCCACTATAGAACCGACATATTTAACGGACACCATATGTTCAACAGTTTAGTTTGCCATAATTCTGCCGATTTTCGTTGGCCACGATACAACCTAATCAAGAGCTGTTTATAACCAAGAAATTTGCCAGCTGCTGCAAATCCAAAGCAGAGCAAGGCCACACTGTGGCCTTGAGCAGGGTGCAGTGCCGGCCTTAGGGTAGGGTGACAGGGGCGGCCACCCAGGGCCTCGCACCTGGGAGGGCCTCGCACTTCTGATAGGAGTGTTAGTTTGTTTAAAATAGGTGCTAACAAGTAATAAAATTACAATAAAACAGCACAGAGATATTTATGAAACCATGAAAATTATTGCATGTAATATTAAAAGAACAATTTAAAAAGGTGGAAAAATGGTTAGCCAAATTTTGATCTCCTTTTAGGTTATTTGATGAAGGTGTACGGTTTGGGAGAGGCCTAGAAAATAATAAGGTGTGAACTACTGGTAGTGTTCAAAGTTAATATAGTCTTCACTAGGTACCGAGGGGAAGTAGCAATGAATCAATGTTTTCATCCTTTTCATCCTTTTTATGCAGTAAGGTTAAAACTATTACTGGTGAATTACAATGTTACACATTAGTAATGTTGGCGTAGCACGACACAATCACCCTCTATAGGGAGAGGAGACCACTTAAAATTCCCAACTTATGACCATGAATTTCCCAACCCTCCTACTTAAATTTTCCAATTAATTAATAAGTGCCTCGATTTCATAGTATCCTACAGTTACTGAATTGGCAGATTTGTAAAAAAAATAGTTAGAGATTTGCAGTCTAAAGAGTTGGGAATTTTGTTTTCTCTAAACTAAGTCACGGGTGCACTGAAGCAGACAATTAAATAATGTTCACTCTTGGAATTAGAAACTCCATAACTGTCGGGCTCTAACATTGCGTAGTGTCCCTTTAGAATTTGTACATTGTTTTTACACAAGAAATATCAAGAACTACAATGTTTTCTATCAGTGGACCACCCTTACTTGTAATTTACATGTGATTAAATATGTCTCTAAAAATCAATAATACATTGAGTAGGATAGGCATTGGGGGGCTTCGCAAACGCTTTCTTGCCCCGGGCCTCGCGCTCGCTAAGGCCGGCACTGGCAGGGTGCCGACTAGGTTTCACATATGAAATTTCTGACATTTTTCCGACTATTTAAAAAAACATTACCAACAATTGAAAACGGCCAAATTGCCTCCTAAAACGAATACTTCAGCACAATCCTTGTAAAATACTATTACTGTACATCTGTAATAATGCGACCGAGAGGTGCTGGCCGCAGAAACACCAAGCAATTTTTCAGCCGCAGTTCAAATAACTGCGATTTGACCGATGCCATGGAGCCGCGATGCGACCAAACCGAAAGATGTAAGGGCCTTAAAAAAGGAAGCGATTTTCAGTCATAATGCTACCTAAACATTTTCCAGCTGCAGCATAAATGACATATTTTCCCACTGCAATGTGGCCAATAGATGAGATGACCTCGATAAAAGTGGGAGATTTGTCGGCCGCGAACCACAGATTCTTCGGCAACGATATGGCCAATTGATGGGCCGGCTGTGAAAAGAGTCTGGCCGCATCAACACTGCGATCGGTTGTGATCGACTGGCCGCACTGCAACACTGCGACCAAGAGATCTGCTGGCTGAGAAACAAGACAACGATTTTTTGGCGACAATACGACCGAGAGGTGTAATGGCAACAAAAAGAAACAGGCTCTTCGGTCGTTATGTGACAGAGATTGTCCGGCAGTGATACTGCTGAGAGATTTGCCGGCCGCGAAATGAGCGAGCTATTTGCTGGCCCTGATAGTACCAAAATATTATTGCTTTTTCGTTCGAGAGATTTTTTTATTGTGACGACGATAGCACCAGATTCCAATTTTTCTGACCGAAGGATTAAATTCATTACTTTTTCTTGAATAATCCCAAACTTACAAACTTCCCCGACCTTTTCCTCACTTTTCCTGAATTCCTGACTGCCTGTTATTCAAATTAGTTTGTCTATGGGATCACACTATCTCATCTAAATCTTGCTGTGAGTCTGGGCTAAGTTCGTTTTGGTCGTTAAGGCGCGAGTAAAATGAGTTGCAGGGTGCAAAGTGCAGTGCACTCACAGAGGTTGGGTGTTGGAGGGGCGGCACTATCTGGACAGCCTAGGGGCGGCAAACTTTCAAATCCAGCACTAGTAACCATGTAAATAGGGGGCCTCAGGTATGCTTCTTGCACCGTGGCCTCAGAGGCCCTAGTTACGGGCCTGCTTATTACTTTTAATATATTTTATATGTCAGCTTTACAATTTATCAATGAGCTCAACAGCTTAAATAATTATTCAGTGGTGGTATTAGCATTAATAATTGAGTGTAAAACTTATAAAGAACTATGCTTCAGATTTTATACATCACATTACATTAGAAAACTTTAAATGGCGACCTACCCAGTCAGGTTTTTAACCCTTCTAATGCCGTAACAAATAATACAAATACGTATGAAAAGTTCTGGACCATTTTTCATTGTTACGTGCAAAATGTGCCGGAATGTTTCTAGCAAAAATGTGAGCATTCAGGAAAAAAATCGCCAAATCTTTATTTATCTTTTAACAAATCTTTTTTCTTTGTTTCTAAGATATTGTATTACTTAAAAAACCATAAGAAGAAAGGCAATGTTAATAAATCCATGTTTCTGGTACACATAAATGTTAATAAATTCAAAAATATTTTACATCATTCATTTTTTTATGTTTACACCAAAAAAAATAAGGTTTTACACATATATGCAATTTTTATGAGAAACTACGTAAAAAACAATTAAAAACATCAATTTACTTTAGGAGATTATGAATTAATGAAATAAAACAATAACCTTGCAATAATGCAGAGTTGAACAAAGTCACTATGCAAACTAGTTCAAACAGCATTCTTATTCCATATTGTCGGTGAAGAAACAGAACCACCTATCTGACAAATCTTGGAAAATTGAGTTTTTGGTATCCTAGCAACAGCAACCGTTGTGTCATTCCGCACATAATGGCGGCCGTAGTTCACAAAAAATCCGAGGGATAGCGTTTTTATAGCACTGTTTTAATACCGCCCAAGAGGTAGGAATGGAAAAAATCGCCCATCTGCTTTGTTACTTGTATAAGTTGTTGATGTGACTAAGCAGATAGGCGGTGTTACTTAAACAGTTTTTCTTCCCTCGTGTAAAGTTTGGGATTTGTCATTTAGGCGGTATTGTTTATTCACCAACCAAATTGTTTATTCTTGATTTATCGATCTTTTTTTTGTTAAAAATGATCGAAAAATTAAAAATACAAACTATATACTTCAATAATACCCCCATAGGTAGGCCTAACACAAAACATAGCCTAAAAATTACCCAAACCGCCGTCATAAGAAATGCAAACAATGCTTACAACAATGCTTTAAACAAATGCTTAAAAAATAAGAAAAAACTTAATTATATTACAGCACAAAAAATTTAATGTTCAAATAATTCAGGTTTAATGAATTAAAAACTAACATATTTTCACTGTTTAAGGACTGAAGCCGAAATTTTATCTTCTTTAAAAGTATGTGGATGGGTTGAAACAAAACTTATAGATGTCCAGCTAACCGAAGATGAAAAAGAAGTGATAAAATCTTCATTGAAAAACTCAGAGCCTTTTAAAGTTGTAGAAGTTGTCAGCAAAAAACCTAAGTATGAGGTAAGGGAATATTCCATACTAAAGATGACTAAAAATATACCGGTAATCACTGAAAAGATGGACACTTGTATCATCTTCAGTCAAAGATATCATTAAAGAAGACAGATTCAATCGGGCATGTTAACTCATACAAATTAAGTTGTTGTGTTTTTTTTTTGTTTGAAACTGTTTACCGAGGCAGTAGCTCAGAGGTAAACTCAGTTATACTCTCTGGCCTAGCTTGTCATAAATTGCTGGTTCAATACCATTAAAGGGCAACTCCAGTTCCAGTATGAGTCTCTATGTAGCCTTATGTGACTGTTGCCGCTATAGTACCCCACATTACTGTGATCATACCACCGTCCTCAGATTACTGCACAGGCTCATTGGCCCATGGCGATGGGAATTTAAGGCTTTGAACAAAAAACTGTCTCTGATGTTCTAGTAATTAAGTAATAGAACAGTAATAGAGATAATTTACACACAAATATTTGTGTGTTGGGTGAGTTAAGTACAACATTGTCTCACGAGAGCTCGGGCGACAATTTTCATGAGGGAGATAATTTGGTTTACTCCCAAAATACATACAACCTTTTTCCCTCACCTACAATAAAACCATCCTGACCATACACATTTATTTTATTAACTTAGTAAGTAATAAATACCCTTGTTGCAGCAGACCTGCATACTCAGCGAATTTCAAATGCAAAAGAGCATATTCCAATCCAACATAGCGAGATTTGATATGTTTTGTAAGCTCCATAAGAATAACAGGGGGAATGAGTTTGCTGCAAGTCGTATGTTAAAACTGGGTGGTTTTAATTCAATATTTAGTAGATCTGAACTAGAAGAACCATTTGCCAAGTTTTATCAAAATGTGATGAGAAATGAGGAAGATAAAGATTTTTTTAATTTCCTGTAAAGATAACATGGGGAATGAGTATGCAGATTTGTTGCTATGAAAATGGAAATATCGGGGATTTTACACCAATATACATTAGATGTCATCTAGATGAAACCACATACCAAGTTTTACTAAGATATTATGAGAAATAAGCGAAATATAAGATTTTAATATTTCCCACAAGGTTAACATTAGGATAACGTACTTGTGTTTACCACTGTTAGTATATCGGTAGCTAATGGACATTGAGCAATGATTCAAAATACGAAATTAATTGTTTTTTCGAGCTGAATTCAATGGTGCTAACAAAAATTGGTTCATTTGAGCGAATTTTCCCTTAAGGTTAAAAGCTGTTACTGTAGTACTCATGGTAAGACCTAAGCCCCAGACCATGATAACTTTTAGTTTTGGGACCCCCAGAAGCAAAAAACCCAATTCGTGTGAATTAATTATGTTTGTATAAACTTAATACAATAAGGGTTTTCTCTGTTAGATCCCTTTTTCAGCTGTCCTATTTAACCGATCTTTACGATTGAAGTGTCATTTTAAAGCTTATTATGTAGCGCACCGGCGACTGATAATGCGACTGGGCATTTCTTTTACTGTTTCGACCCCCAAGCCTTTGATTTATTTCTAGAGGGTGCTTTCAACGCTCCTGTGCTGACCAACTTGCGTTAAAACGGTTTTGAAATGTGATTGTAATTTAACAGCTGATTACCTTCAGATGGATTAGCTAATTTCCTTAAAGGAATAAGCTATTACCGTAGGTCTCATGGTGAGACCTAAACCCGAGACCATGTTAACTTTTCATTTTGGGGCCCCCAGAAGCAAAAAACACTATTCGTTCGAATTTTTATACATATATACAGGGTGTTTTTTTAAAAACTTGCTTCTCAATTTATTCAGAAACAAAAATAAATTTTAGAATTCTGTTTTCTGGAAACGTCTACCAACGCAGTGGGAAGTCAATTTCACAGGAAAACTTTATCCCCCCAACTACCCCCTTCTCACCCCAACCCCTAACTTAAAATTTTCAAATGGAAACATACCCTTTGTGACATATCAAATTAAAGAGCACAAAAAAAGAAAAATTTTGGTGGAAGAAAAATTAAAATTGCCTCATGTGTTCTCGAGTTATTTGGTTTTTAAGGGTGTTTTTAGTTTAACTTAAAATATTTATTATTTAAAAATTAACACAGACATAAATATGATGTTAGCAGGAAACATCTAATTAATGACAGGGTAATTTGTGGTGAACTCAAAATCAACCCTTATTTCACCCCCTTCCCCCAACCCCTTTGTTGAAGAGAGATACTTACCCCAAGTGATATATCAAATTAAAGGGTATGAAAAACTAGATTTATTACAATAACTAAATTGAGATCCAATACAGAATTTTTGATATCCTCATATTTTACAATCTGACAATTAATTTAAATGCAAATAATTTTAAATTCATCCTTCCTGCAAAAAAATTATTGCTGGCTAGATAAACCTCTTCGATACCGGATAGCTACAGATGGCATTATTTATTAACAAGTACTGACAGAATAACATGATAAAAAATATTAATCAACATAGGGGTTGGGGGAAGGGGGTGAAATAAGGGTTGATTTTGAGTTCACTACACATTCCCCTGTCATTAATTAGATGTTTCCCGCTAACATCATATTTATGCCTGTGTTCATTTTTAAATAATAAATATTAGAAGTTAAACGAAAAATACCCTTAAAAACCAAATAACTCGAGAATGCATGAGGCAATTTTAATTTTTCTTCCACCAAAATTTTTCTTTTTTTGTACTCTTTAATTTGATATGCCACAAAGGGTATGTTGCCATTTGAAAATTTTAAGTTAGGGGTTGGGGTGAGAAGGGGGTAGTTGGGGGGATAAAGTTTTCCTGTGAAATTGACTTCCCCCTGCGTTTGTAGACGTTTCCAAAAAATAGAATTCTAAAATTTATTTTTGTTTCTGAATAAATTAAGAAGCAAGTTTTAAAAAACACCCTGTATATATATCTATATGTATGTCTGTTAACACGATAGCGGCCGTAAATATGGTCCGATCTTAATGAAATCTTAATGAAATTAAACTGTGTCACTCAGGGAATCAAAATTTCAAGCAAACAAAAAAGACATCTTCACAAACTAGCACAAAATTCAAATGATCTAAAAATAAAAAATTATTATAAATCATACAATAAGACATTTAAAAAGTAATAAGGGCTGCAAAAAGAAAAGTAAATGATGATTTTATAAGCAAATCAGAGTGTAAGAGTAAAGCAGCATGGCGGGTTGTGAAAAGTGAATTAGGGATAGGTAATAAAAGCAATAAGCATGATGAAATTTTGTTTGGTATTACTTCAGTACAAAATCCAATTGAAATAGCATCAGGCTTTAATGATTACTTCATTAATATCTCAGAATCACTCAATACAACATCTTGTATGGAGGAAGCAGTTGACTTGGTTAAAAATTTAGATTAGGAGAAACTTTTAAATTTAACCTAGTAGACATAAATTACACCAAAAAAGCTATAAAATCTTTAAAAAATAAACATTCTTCAGGGTGGGATGAAGTACCAACATTTATTATAAAGGGTAGTGCAGATTACATTGCACAACCATTATGTAAAATACTGAATCAATCAATGGAATCTGGGGTGTTTCCTGATAGATTAAAGTATTCAATTGTCAAACCAATTTACAAAAAAGGAGAAAAAAATCAAAAAGAAAACTACCGACCGGTTTCTATACTATCAAGTTTTTCTAAAATTTTTGAAATTGTAGCAAACAATCAACTTCTAAATTATTTGACTGTTAATGGTCTAATATCAGACAGTCAACATGGTTTCCGCAAGGGAGTTTCAACTTCATCAGCTTTAAAATCCATTTCAAATGAGCTTGTCTTGGCCTTGGACAGATCAAACAGTGCCATGCCATGTCAATTACCTGTGATCTGTCCAAGGCCTTTGATTGTGTAAACCACCAAATTTTCGTACAGAAATTAGAGGAATATGTCATAGTTGGGCCTGAATCAAATTGTTTTAAAACCAACTTATTTAACAGAAGACAAAAGGTAGAAATTAGCGGGGAAAAAATCAAATTTTGCTCAAACTTTAAACTCATTAAAACTGGAGTACCTCAGGGGTCAATACTTGGACCTACCCTTTTCAATATTTACATAAATGACCTACCTTTTAATGTGCAGTCTAAAACAGTGTTATATGCTGACGATACAACTGCCATTATTTTTGAAAAAAATGTAAGCAATCTTAAAATTAAAGCTATTGAATCCATCACCGAGCTAGACAATTGGTTTAGAACCAACGGAATGGCTTTAAATGAATCAAAAACTAGCATAATTCATTTCCATACAAAACAATCCAAAACTGAAACTTTAGAATTGGTAATTAACAATAACAAAATAAACTGTCTTGAGTATACAAAATTGTTAGGTGTACATATTGATGAAAACATAACATGGACTGAACACATAAATTGGCAGTCAAAAACATTAAACTCAGTTTGTTTCAACATGAGTTGTCTGACAGGTATAATTAGTCTGGAGACCAAATTAATTTTATATTATGGCTATTTCCATTCTTTGCTAAATTATGCGATAACGATTTGGGGAGGAGTATCTCCAATGGGGAGAATCCTTAAAGTGCAAAAAAAGATGCTTAGAATAATGACCATGTCTTCACCCCAAAAATCATGTAAACAAATTTTTATTCAACTACAAATTCTAACAGCTCCTTCACTGTACATATATAATATGACACAGGTTTTCAAAAATAAAGAAAAGTATTTGGCAAGAAATTTTGATCATAAATATAACTCAAGGAACAAAAATACAATGCTGCACTATCCTTTCCTGCTGCACAGAACAAAACTCATAGAAAAAAGTACCTTCTATAAAAAAAAGTACCTTGGAGATAAAACTTTTCAATAAAATTCCTAACCAGTGGAAAAAGTTGCAAATAAACAAATTCTCAAGTTCTTTAAAATCCTTTCTTATAAGTAAGGCCTATTATTCAGTAAATGAATTTTTAACAGATGATATTAATGTGTTTTTAATTTAATTTTTTATATTAGGAAATTTTTACTTCTAAATTTAGTACTGTACTTATTATAAGTTTTGTACAAATTGTGACTAGTCACCTGTTTGAGCAGGTTTATGCCTGTAATTACCAAATGTTATGTGACAATAAAATAAATGAAATTTGGTATAGACGTGTAAAGTGGTAATCACTCGGACAAGTTCGTGAACCAGCCCGATCGGGCCATCGGAAGGGGGGGTAAAGGGGGGTAAACCCTCCCAAAATGGGTATTTTGAATTTTTTACATAGAAAATTAAAAATTATCCAAATTTTGCTAGCATTATTGAATTCAGCTCAAAAAAACAAACAATTTATTATTTCGAATCACTGCTCTATGTCCATTGGTTTCCGAGCTATTGAAAGTGGTAAACACAGTACGTTGTCCCAATGTTAACCTTATGGGAAATAAAGAAAATTCTATATCTCGCTTATTTCTCAACAAATCTTGATAAAACTTGGTAAATGGCTTCTTCTAGTTCAGATCTACTAAATATTGAATTAAAACCACCCAGTTTTAATATTCCTGTAGCAGCAAACCTGCATACTCATTTCCCATGTTATTCTTATGGAGCTTTCAAAATCATGTAAAATCTCGCTATTTTGGATTGAAATATGTTGTTTTGCATTTGAAATTCGCTGAGCATGCAGGTCTGCAGCAACGGGGGTATTTTTAGCCTAAGTCAGATTGTAAACAAAAAAATAGAATATGGATATTAATTCTTGAGTAAACAACTTTTTTTGGTAATTGTAGCTTTATTGAGCAAGGAAAATAATTCTTTATGGTACAGAAAGAAGTAGAAGGCAAAGAAAAAACCAAGTCAATGAGATTAGGGAAAAACATATGAACTGTAACCTTCGACAAGATCAGAGGACTGATGAGGGACAAATACTGATAGATCATCAGAAGGACACTACACCACCTATCTACTTGCCACTTCTTAAAGGTGGTGTAAGGGCATAAATAGGCGAAGAAAAAATTCCGGTATACTACTGCTGTACCAAAAGACAAATTAAAATAATTATTGATGGGGGTTTTGAAATTACCAATGAGTGTTTTTTTTTCAGCTAAGCTTTTAATTATTTAGGCGGGACCTTTACATTTCACTTGAAATGTGCGGCAATTTTAAAGCCTACAACTAGAGGACCCACGCTGCTCCGCAGCAGTAAATTTTGGTACTAAGACACAAAATCAACTCAAATCAAATAATTCTTCATTTACAAAATTAATTACATGCAATTGAGCTTAACAACGTCAATATGACTTGCCCGACACTTGCCTAAGTTGAAAAAGAGGTGCATGTAGCTGGGCCCGGTTATGTTGGAATTTCAGTAAACCAATTAAACCACGATTTATGACCAAGTTGGTAATAATTTGTTCCACAAAGGAAAACGTAGGACTTTCATGAGATATTCTGTACTTAAGTTTTCGGGACAGCGACATGTCAGCCCGGCACATACGACTTTACAAACTAACTATATACCATGCTAAAATACCCTCGTTACAGACCTGCATACTCAGCGAATTTCATATGCAAAAGAACATAGTTCAAGCCAACACAGCGAGATTTGACGTGTTTTTGTAAGCTCCATAAGATTAACATGGGTAATGAGTGTACATCAGGTTTGCTGCCATGAAAATGGAAATATCGGGGATTTTAGACTGTTATACATTAGATCTCATCTAGATGAAGACATAAACCAATTTTTATCAAGACGAATATGTTGAGAAATAAGCAAGATATAGAATTTTAATTTTACTTATTACCCATAAGGTTAACATTGGGACAACGTACGTGATTACCACTTTCAATATCTCGGTAACCAATGGACATAGACCAGTGATTCAAAATCCTAAATTGTTCTTTTTTTAGCTGAATTCAATGGTGCCAACACAAATTGGAAAAATTTAGTTTTTCTGTGTAAAAAATTCAAAAACCCACATTTGAGGGGTATATCCCCCTTTACCCTCTTCCGGTCGGGTGGTCCGATCGGGCTGGTTCACAAATTCGTCCAATTGATTACCACTTTACACGTCTGTACCAAATTTCATTAAGATCAGTCCATAAACGGACTCAGAAAAAGAAAACCTAATTTATATATATAACAGATTTATGTTATTCGGAATTCAGCAGAGTGCTCCAGGTACGTCCGATCATAATAATCAATAGCTCAAATGAAAGCTGGTATTTCACTGAAGGTTCTTACACTAAAACATATAGAATTACTTAATTAGAACTGGGGAAATATATTATCTTCAATTGAATTCATCTTTCGGGAAATAATCAAATTTATGTTTTTTGGTCGAGTAATACAGTAGATTAATGAATGCCGATGCTTGATGGCAAATCGTTGCGTGCATACCTTTAATTTAAGACCTTATTTATGAAAATCGGTCGTGTGGAAGAGCCAAACAGACTCGGAAAAGAAAAACAAACTTTTTTTTTGTTGTTCGGAATTCAGCAGCGTGCTTCAGGTACGTCCGATCTTAATAATCAATAGCTTAAATGAAAGCTGGTATTTCGCTGAAGGTTCTTAGTCCAAAACATATAGATTTACGTAATTAGTACTGGGGAAAGATAACTTAAATTGAATTCAAAATCCCGGAAACAATCAAATTAATGTTTTCTGGTCGAGTAATACAGTTGAAAAACGAATGCCGATGCCTGATGGCAAATCTGTGTGTGCACAGGGCTGGATTTACATATGGGCTTAAAGGGCTATAGCCCAGGGCGGCAGAATTTGGGGGGCGGCAAATTTTAGAAGGAAAGAAAAATTAAAAAGTGCAAACAAAAACAATTCACTTTGCACTTACATTAGTAGTTGTAAAATATGTATTTTTTGTCACAAGTACTCCCGAAAAAAGATCACGGGATTCCGAGACGTGATCTAGTTTGCCCGCAAACTATCAGCCGTCAGCTCTGGGGTAGTGGCGCTCGAAGCGGAAGGCGGTATTGTGTGAAGTCGCCGCACCCGCCGGCGCCGTCAGGTGAGTTTGCTGGGTTGCTACCCCTTTCCGACCAACCACGCGCTCTGCGCTGCGGTCGCCGCTCATGTTGAGTTCAGTTCAGTTGTAGTGCAATTTGACAAGCTTGATGTGAACGCCTCGTGTACCTTGCGGTGCTGCTGGTTACGATACTAGAAAGATCAAAAGAGACAGTGCGGTAAAGGCCCGTTTACAACAGGTGGGTTGCTCGCGCGGGTGATCACGTGTATAGCGGCTTGCAGTAGCGCTGCAGAAATAACAATGTGTTAGTGTCTGTATCAGCGACGTATTTAGTGTTCGCACTAAGTGGACGGTCGCGGCTTCCTCGCAACACCCGATCTCCTGCGCGAGCAACCCACCTAATATAAACAGGCTAAGTTGAGGGAATGAGACAGACTTGCCGCGCGGCTTGCTAAAAGTCAAGGAAACAAATCCCTCTATTCATTTAGCGCTCTCTTGCCTTGCGGAATCTGCCCGAAATTTCGTTTTGATGGGAATACAATGGGATGCAACATATGGCATGTGTTCGTGGGGAGGAGGGGGCGGCAAAATCTGGATAGCCCAGGGGCGGCAAATTTCCAAATCCGCCTCTATGTGTGCATACCTTTAATTTAAGACCTCAATTATGAAGATCGGTCGAGTAGAGGAGCCAAACAAACTCGGAAAAGGAAAACCATATTTAACTCCCATAAGAAATGTACAGGGAGGAAGTTGCTTTTGTACATAACTCGAGTAATACGGCAGATAAATGAATGCGGATGCTTGTTGGCAAATCTGCGCGTGAATACCTTTAATTTAAGACCTCAATTATGAAAATCGGTTGAGTAGAAGAGCCGGACGGACTCGGAAAAGAAAAACTAAATTTTTTTAATATATAGATTTCTTCTTATCGTAGGCGAGTTTCTCACAAACGGAAATAATATTAAAATGTGCAATTTACGCATGCGCCCCTTAGGTATTAAGTCATATTGTAAACAAAAAAAGATTGTCAGCAACTGTAATGGAGATTTGATCCAGCTTAAGAAAATGAATATGGGCTACTTTTTTCGGTAATTGTAGCAAAATTGAGGCAGATAAATCATTCTTTATGGTAAAGATCCACGATCGGCGGGATATAAATATATTGTAAATTGAACCCTGGATCAGAGAGAAAACGAAGGCATAGAGAAAAACGAGTTGACAAGATTAGGGAAAATATGCGTAGCCTTCGGCAAGAACTGAGACTTGTTCATTGTTCGCCTCTTGAATTGATGCAATTAATTAAAAAAGGTTACATACCTTAAAACTGTCTTCAATTCACTTGTCAAATCTTACAGATTTACTCGAGTTTCAGCATAAATATGCCATTTTCAAAATCCTCTATAAAGAACATAAATTGGTCGTCAATAATTTAAAACAATTAAAATTATACATTTACACAACACACACGGACACACGCGACACGTTACCGGCCGGTACGATACGAGCTCCAGACTGAAGACAAAAATGAGTCATCGCTAACCTACCCCCACTTGACCTTGACTGTCATTGTTCATCCGGGTCAGCTGTTGTCGACTATCAGGAGGTTTTGAGAGTTCCAAAATCCGGTCAAATAAAATATTGGATCCAAATTTTAATTTTTCATTTAGAACCTTGTCAGGGGAGCTTTTTACCAATTTGTAAATCTCATACGTCTCTAATGTATTCATCATAGGGCCTTTACTGCATTTATGTAAAATTTGCATATTTTTTTCAATATTGTTTAAGTTATAATTAGGCAAAATATTGTTCAATATTGTTTATGTTATGTCAGGCAAAAATCGCCTATCTATACAAGAACATAAAATTGAAAGTCTTAAATACTGCACAAAATATCAAATTCAACAAAACTTGTTTAGACTTGCAAATAGTTCCCAACTATGTCCAAGTTAAAATCCGCAACAAATCTTTCGCAGCTAAAAAAACTAAAGCTTACGCTGAGAAATTATGGATCAAAAATGAAATTAGATTTTTATATCGAAAGAAAAGTATGTTAAACAAACTTTTACTGAAGACACATTTAGAATTGTTGGACTCCATTCACCTCGTTCAAACCAATTCTGTATTAACTACCATAGAACAACAAATTCAGAGGAAAATTTATAATAAAAAGAAAACACAGGATAAGAAAATCAATGCTTTATTGAAATTACAGCAAATTGCTGCTGAGAAAGTTACTATTAATCATAAATTTTACCCTCGTGTCATTAACCTCACCAATATAATTTTCTCAGAAGAGGAAATAAATTTATTGAACAAAGGTTTAAAATGTAATGTTCAATTAAACAACTGGAACAGAAATGTTGTGGATGAGATTTTCAATGCCGAAAGTGCGATCAATGCAATAAATAACGATGATTCTAAGATTGTTTCAAGACATTCTATCAACAAAAAACTGAACACGTTTTTGAAACCTAACTACAAGAAAAGTAACAGTAACTTCCTAAAACCAGTTATTAATAGTATAACAAATAAGCTTGTTGACCATAAATGTTTGATAACCAAAGCTGACAAAGGTCAGTCAATAGTTGTAATGACATGTGATGACTATAACAACAAGGTATTAGATTTTATCAGCAATAACGACATTACTGAGTTAAACCACGATCCAACAGACGAGCACCAGATAAAAATAAAGTCCAGACTGAACAAGATAAAACATTTGTTTTCCGAAAATGAATTAAAACATCTCCAAATGATGAATCTAAAAATTCCTTTGCTTAGAGGCCTACCTAAATTACATAAAAATGGAACGCCCGTTAGACCTTTGGTAAATTTTACTACAGCTCCATCCTATAAGCTGGCTAAGAAAATTGACAAAGTCCTACGATCTAATGTAAAAATTGAAAATAACTACAGTATCGAAAACAGCCTGGAAATAGTTGAACTAGTAAAAAATAAGACCATAGAAACACGCCATACACTTGCATCTTTAGATATTCAGAACTTGTTCACAAACATTCCAATAGAATATACTTTACAGGTCGTCCGAGATAACTTATCTCAAAACTCCCAACTCTCCGCAAATGCGATAAACGAACTCATCGATTTACTGAAGATTACATTAGAACAAAATTACTTTAGCTTTAACGGCAAATGCTACACCCAAAATGACGGTCTTGCTATGGGATCCCCATTATCCAGCATCCTGTCTGAAATTTATTTGAACAAAATTGAAACTGAACATATATTTTCGAATAGAAACAAATACAAAGATAAGCTTCTGTTTTACAGACGTTATGTTGATGACACGTTTGTAATTTTTAATGGCAACTGTAGACAGATAGAATTGTTTTGTAAATACCTCAATAACATCCACACTAAGTTAAAATTTACCTAAGAAATCGAACAAGAGAACAAGCTTAATTTCCTAGATGTTACTTTTACGAAACAAAACAATAGCCTAGCCTTTTCCATTTACAGAAAACCTACAACTACTGACCATACTATCCATGCTTCATCCTACCATCCTATGTCTCACAAAATGGCTGCTTTCAATAGTTTTATTAACAGATTAATTAACATGCCACTTTCCCAGGAAGAGTATTCAAAAGAATTACAAATAATAAAATATATAGCTGTGCAAAATGGATACACCTGCAAGATGGTGGACAACATAGTTTCCAGAACCAAAAATAAAAACAAAACTGTCAACAACGATAGTGCTACTGTACCTAAACAAACCTTTATATCCATTGAATATGGCGAAAAATTACATTACACATTGAAAAATGAATTGAAAAAACATAACGTCACATTAGCTTGCAAAACTTCCAATAAACTTGAAAAGCTCCTAAGAGGTGATAAGATAAAATCCGATGAGTTCAATGGGACGGGAGTTTATAAATTAAGCTGTTCTGATTGCGACAAAGTTTATATTGGCCAAACCGGACGATCCTTTAAAACCCGATTTAAAGAGCATTTGCCAAAAATCAAAACGAAAACCCAAAAGTCGCAGTTCGCCGAGCACCTAGTTTCTACTAATCATAACATAAACAATATTGAAAATAATATGCAAATTTTACATAAATGCAGTAAAGGCCCTATGATGAATACATTAGAGACGTATGAGATTTACAAATCGGTAAAAAGCTCCCCTGACAAGGTTCTAAATGAAAAATTAAAATTTGGATCCGATATTTTATTTGACCGGATTTTGGAACTCTCAAAACCTCCTGATAGTCGACAACAGCTGACCCGGATGAACAATGACAGTCAAGGTCAAGTGGGGGTAGGTTAGCGATGACTCATTTTTGTCTTCAGTCTGGAGCTCGTATCGTACCGGCCGGTAACGTGTCGCGTGTGTCCGTGTGTGTTGTGTAAATGTATAATTTTAATTGTTTTAAATTATTGACGACCAATTTATGTTCTTTATAGAAGATTTTGAAAATGGCATATTTATGCTGAAACTCGAGTAAATCTGTAAGATTTGACAAGTGAATTGAAGACAGTTTTAAGGTATGTAACCTTTTTTAATTAATTAAGAACTGAGAACTGCTGAGAGGCAAAGACTGTTTGAAAATCAGAAAAAAGTATTGAAATGTGCAGTTTGCAAATGGGCCCCCAAGAAAAATATTTAATATCCTACTGTTGTGCGTGAAGACAACCAAATAAAAAAAATTATAGTACTTGGTTGATGAATAGTGTGTTTTTTGTTCAATTAGGCCTTTGTTTATTTAGGTTAGATCTTTAAATTTCAATAAAAAGGTTAATTTTATTAATAGAGGTGTGTTTTTACAAACAGAAATAATATTAAAATGCACATTTTGCGCACTATAGCGGCTTTACATATGGTCCGATCTTAATGAAATTTGGTACAAACGTGTAAAGTGGTAATCACTCAGATGAGTATATAAACCATCCCGATCGGACCACAGGAAGGGCGGGGTAAAGGGGGATAAACCTCTCAAAATTGGGTTTTGGGAGTTTTTTTACACAGAAAAATAAAAATAATCACCATTGAAGATTACCTGAATGTAATCTTCACTGAGCATTCAATTGTTTGCCCCATTGAATTCAGCTTAAAAAACAAACAATTTAGTATATTGAATCACTGCTCTATGTTCATTGGTCACTGAGATACTGTAAGCGATGACCTCGTCTGTGACATTGTATGCAGGTGGGAGCCTCGAGCCAGCTGACATTCAAGAAGGCGGTGCCGACGTCGGTGGCCGCCGTGTGGAAGCTCGACGACACGGTGGAGGACGACCTCATTGACGACGATCAGCTGCTGGACGAAGAGGACCTGAAGAAACCGGACCCTACATCCTTACGAGGTAGGGCTACTGGTGTAATGGAAACACTAAACTGATTTTTTCTTTCCTTTTTAAACTTGACCAGCCTACTTAGTCTGTGGTGCAGGTTGACAGCTTGCATTGTTATACCACAGAGAAGAAAAAAGACAGAGGACGCATCTATTGTTTCACTAAATATGTGTCGAGCAGTGCCGTAGAGTGGGCGCAGGGGGTAGGGGGGCGCCCGGAAGTCTATTGTCTCCCTATTGTTTGACTTCCTGTGTGTTATGCAGTTACCCGAAACACTACTGCCATATGAATGCGACCTCTGCTTATTTCTTCTCTGTGGTCATACAGAGGGTTTGTTATTGGTAGTAGTGTGTAAATAAAAAATTAGTGTAGGGAAAATTGTAAAAATCATAGTTAATACAACAAATTAGCACAATCTTACCCACATTACTTTAAATTAGGTACTTTTTTAAGCTGAAAAGTTTGGTTAAAATCTGTAAAAGGCTTTTAAAGTTATTGATCAATATTTTGAATAGTTTTTAAGATGAATTTAAAACAAATAGTGAAATAATGATTAACAGCATTTTAGCGAATTTCCTTAAAGGAATAAAGCTATTACGGTAGTACTCATGGTAAGACTTAAGTCCGAGACCATGTTAACTTTTCATTTTGGGGTCCCCAGAAGCAAAAAACACAAAACACCATTCGTTCGAATTTATATATATATATATATATATATATATATATATATATATATATATGTCTGTTAACACAATAGCGGCTGTAAATATGGTCCAATCTTAATGAAATTTGGTACAGACGTGTAAAGTGGTAATCACTCGGACGAGTTCGTGAACCAGCCCGATCGGACCACCGAAAGGGGGGGTAAAGGGGGTAAACCCCCCCAAAAATGGGTTTTTTGAGTTTTTCACATAGAAAAATAAAATTTATCAAATTTTTCTGGGCACCATTGAATTCAGCTCAAAAAAATAAACAATTTACAATTTTGAATCACTGCTCTATGTCCATTTGTTACTGAGATATTGAAAGTGGTAAACACAGTACGTTGTCTCAATGTTAACCTTATGGGGAATAAGAAAAATTCTATATCTCGCTTATTTCTCAAAATATCTTGATAAAACTTGGCAAATGGCTTCTTCTAGTTCAGATCTACTAAATATTGAATTAAAACCACCCAGTTTTAATATACCCGTAGCAGCAAACCTGCATACTCATTTCCCATGTTATTCTTATGGAGCTTTCAAAATCATGTAAAATCTCGCTATTTTGGATTGAAATATGTTGTTTTGCATTTGAAATTCGCTGAGTATGCAGGTCTGCTGCAACGGGGGTATTGATATACCCATAGCAGCAAACCTGCATACTATGTATATATAACCCCATGTTATTCTTATGGAGCTTACAAAAACATGTTGAATCTCGCTATGTTGGATTGAAATATGTTGTTTTGCATTTGAAATTCGCTGAGTATGCAGGTCTGCTGCAACGAGGGTATTTTTTAATTACTTGGTATTCAGATAGTATAAACCTCAACCTTCATTATGTTTACATGGTACTTTTCAGTCCAACACCGTAAATGAATCTGATGTAGGCCTAAAGTGAACAAATGTTTAACAAAAACTACTCATACTATGAAGTTGAACCTGATCTGAATAGGTATTGTACTAATAATAACTAGCAATAGTTACTTGTTTTCTGCTTTAGTGTGTGGCACAACCGGCAAGAGGAAGGCCTGCAAGAACTGTTCCTGTGGGCTCGCTGAAGAATTGGCTTCTGAAGGGGAGAAGAAAGAGCCGACAGAGACCAAAACATCATCATGCGGCAATGTGAGTTTCTCAGTTACGTCGTCAGAAGTGATGTTTTATTATTTGATTGATATTCAGGCGATGAGTTTTGTTCTGTGAAGCCAATCACAAACACCACAGAACATAATACTTTACCTTGGTCAATATTAAACTTCGCTCAGTAGGAATTATAATA
Source organism: Flexamia atlantica (assembly GCA_035578135.1). Classification (NCBI taxonomy): domain Eukaryota; kingdom Metazoa; phylum Arthropoda; class Insecta; order Hemiptera; family Cicadellidae; genus Flexamia; species Flexamia atlantica. Next base: position 21,556,138 of record JAQJVK010000005.1, read on the forward strand.
AAGCAGTCTAATTCAATCATTTTTAGCCATCGGATTGCTTAAATACAATGTATAATGAATAAGCCTTACCTTAGCAATCCTTTCTTCGATAGCGATCCTATAGATATTGATTTCGGACCCGTTGATCCATCTTCAGTCAAGGATCCAGGTCAACCAAGTTTAGTAATAAAAACTATGTTCACCCGATGGGTTTTGTTTTCTATAAAAAGTCACTTCACAGATGATAAACATTACACTAAACAAGAACAAATTACATAAATTAAATATAAAAACCATGGTTTTATACTTTAGGTTAGCCTCACAATTGAAACTTGCTCAATCACGTTGACAAACAAGGTGATCAAACATTGGTGCTTAATCACGTTGGATTGTGAAATTGGAAATTGGTATCTACAGGATCGCTATCAAATAAAGGATTGCTAAGGCAAGGCTTATTCATTATACATAGCCTTATTCAGTTTGCATTTCAAATAACATTTTGGCAAGACTATTTTGTAAGTGGCTTTAGTATAATTGTTTTACTGACTTGAATTTGTTGTTTTCAGTGCTACCTGGGTGATGCTTTCAGATGCTCCACTTGCCCTTACCTAGGCATGCCCGCATTCAAGCCTGGAGAGAAAATTCAGCTCTCTGACACGCAGATGAAAGCTGATGCCTAGATTGGCAGAATATTTTGAGTTAATTTGAATGATAATTGTAATTAGGTGTAAATTATCTTACTTAATGAAGGCTTGTGGGTAATTGATTAGATTTAATTTAAATTGAATGATTTTGTGAAGTTTGTAAGTAAATATCAGGCTAAATATAAGTTCGCTTTGAAAAACATACTTTTTTTCCTCCTCAAAAATTTGCCCCTAGGTTTATAAGTGGTTGTTGTAGTTGGAGGAATCAATGTTCAAAAAGCACCTTAATGATCTTAACACCTTATATAAACTCTTCTATTGTATTTTGTTGAAAAGGAAATTATGGGTCTTAGAAAGAGTTGGGGCCCAAATAAAATTACTTGAAGAATACTAAAGGACTGAATCTTCTACAACGGTAAACTGAGAAGCCTTTAGGACATAAGTAAAACTCCTTTTGAATAAAATAAATATAGTTTAATAATAGAAAATGTACACAATAAATTTGTTTAGTAATAGAATAAATATAGTCTATGAAATTTATACTCTTATTTATTTCCTATCTAGCTTAAACCTTAAAACCTTAATAGATTCAATGTTCACTATGGGAATTTTCATATTCTTAATTCATTTTCTTGACGAATATCTGAGTAGGAATTGTATACAGGTGTCCATGCTTGTCCATTCGTAACCTGTGAAATTCATCAAAATTAATTGAACACATATTTACAGGGTGATTTTTTATTTTTTTTATGCAACCCATTTTTAAGATTGAATAATGCACATATAAATATTAAATGAGCATAGTTTGTTTTGTTAATATTTACATTTTATACAACCTATTATTTAAGTTTTATCACATTTAGTTTACATTATGTGTTCAAACAATCCGCCATTGGTATTTGTAAAAAGTTGTGCTCTATTCCTGCTCAAATTCCTGAACTCCTTGCAAACTCCTGATCGTGTTGCAAGGTAAGTCTTTGAATTTCTTACATGAAATTTTTCAAGTTTGTTTTGGTAAGGAAAGCTTGCTGGATTCTCCTATCCTACCATCCCTGAGACCTTACAACTTAAAACAATAACACTCTGCAATCTCCCCTCTCATTTTCACACCTTGATGACAAAGTCATGAACCATAAAAAATTTATTAAACCAATAATATACTTGATGGTATACGATTTTTTATCTCTCACTTGACAAAAAGTGATGCGGAAAGTGAAAAGGGAACTGAAGTCGGAATTATCTAGTTTTGAGCTATTGAAATTCTGAAATTAAGCTTTAAATGGTGAACAATTTGGCATATAATTTATAGTACAATGATTTTTTTTTGTTGCTTGAGTTAGGCCTACTGGAATTTGAGTTTGAACTAATCAAAACACGTATTTTGGGAAACCAAGCTCCAAAATTTCGAAGAATAGTTATTAATATTTAAGAAGTGAATTTGGTATCAAAATAAAGATGAGAACTAGGTCCTTGTATCTAAATTTAAAAAAGTGATACAGTTACACTTTCATAATTAAAATTAAGCATTTTTAGTGAGAAATTGAGGGATTGGAAAAGGGTCCTCAAGTCGTTATGCAGAATATTACAAGAATGGAAAGAAATACTCTATCGGGAAAGTGATTTTTGGGCTTAGACAATATTTTCTCTACTGAGATAAACTTGTAGTAGTTCACTCATTAGCTGATAGATGTCAGGAGAGACTAGTGCCATTGACTGGTTTGGGAAATGGGACCTCAAGTTGCCGTTCATGTTCTTTCCCATTTAAGCAACAAGAGATCCCTTCTCATGTGCATGGCATAGCTTACTAAACTGATCAAAAAATATTTTATGGGTTCTTATTGCTTAAATAGCCAAATAAATCTGTTTAGGAAAGATTGAAGAATCATATCTAATCGAAACCTAAAAATTGATATTTTTGACCAATTCAACTGAAATGCCTGCATTAAAAAATGAACCACAGCAACTTGAGGTCCCTTTTCAATTTCCACAACACATGTAAAAGATACCTTGTAGTTTGCATCCTCTTATTTTTTTACCATAAATTTATTGAACGAAATCTCTAATCTACAGATAAAATATTCATTATACTAAAAGTTTTATATCTACAGTTTACACAAGTGAGGGAATTTCCAATGTTTATTTTCTGGAGAACTTTTTCCTCAACTATAAAGTGTTACTTAGTTTTATTGTTCACTAATCGGTTTTCTAATCATAGAACATGGGCCGCCGATATGAAACCCTCCCTCCCCTGTCGGAATTTTCGACACATTTTTTTTGTTGCTACTGACATGTACTTCAAGGTTTTGCTTGTTTGCCACTTCAAAATGATATCATAACACAGAAAAACAAAAAATATTATCAATAAATAATTGAAAACAAATTAACATGGGATAGTTTTTGAAAAAAAGTTACTTCACTGCATTTTTATATCCATTTTTGAGATATTGACTCGGGGTGGAAGGGGAATATACAGTGGCCCTCCCTCTGTCACTGTTTTGAATTACAGTAAACCCCCGATTATCCGTGCGTGCTATGAAAAACGAAAAAATACATACTGTATTTATAAAAAAAATTAGACTGAACCGACAAGTTTTTATAGTACAAAACGTGCGCAGGCTTTCTCCGTCTACCGCAACGCGAAGACGATTTTCGTTTACCGCGACGCGAGGAAGATGTTTGTCTACCGTGACACTAAGACGATTTTCGTCTACCGTGACGCAACGACGATTTTTGTTAACTGCGATGTGACAACAATATTTATCTATTGCGACACAGTGATATTCGTATACCGCGACGACCATATTCGTCAATTGTGACGCGAATGACACGATACTTGTCTAGTGCATCGACTTTGCCTACCGCGACGTCCATATTCATATAACCCGACAGAAGAGAGATGATGTTTTGAAAAAGAGTAAAAAAGCTGAATTAAGTTCTACTGATTTTGACGCTAAAGTGCAACCTGCAAATGTGTATGTGAATGAACATTTAACACCGTATATAAGAATCTTTTGTTTCATGCCAAAAAACTCAAACATCTTGGTTTTAAGTATGTATGGATGTCTGAAGGTAAAATCCTGATCCGTAAAGCTGAAAATGAAGCATGTGCTCGAGTAAATTCTGTGGATGATTTAAAAAAACTAGGTCTAGTGATAAGTGAGGATGCAACTAATTTAAGCTGGAAAGATAGACTCTTTTACTAAAAGGGGAAAAATGTTATTTATATTTTTCTGTTTTTATGTTTCCACATCAATTACACTTAGTTACAAGCTTGGACATTTTTTTTTAAATATCCGTAGCCTTAGAAAACATTATGATGAACTTAAAGTTTATTTGAATAATCTTTCTGTAAACTAAAATATATTTATTCTAACAGAAGTGTGGATAAAGAGAGGTGAGGAGGGCAAGTTCCAGTTGCAGGATTACAACATGATTCTACAGGATCGACCAGATAACCAGGCCTGGCGTTGTTGTTTACATCCACTCTGCATTCCAACATTCATATAAACTTTATCTTTTCCCTACAGTTGAAATAGTAAATGTTAGTCTTAACTTAAAAATTAATAACCAAGAATTTAATTTAAATATTTATTGTGTTTACCGTCAGTGTAAATATAATTTTGCCCGGTTCAAAAATGATTTTGAAAATATTCTAGAAAATCGTAAAGATCCCTCAATAATTATTGGAGATCTTAATATATGTTTGCTAAAAAAAAGTGGATCAGGTGGAAAATATCTTGATTTAATGTCTTCTTATGGTTATGAAAGCTTTGTAAATATTCCAACTTGGTATGGAAACAATCAAAGTTCTTGTATAGATCATGTTATTATTAGACACTCAAAAAATATAAATTTTAATTGTAAAATTATTCCATTAAGCATAACGGATCATTATGGTTTACATGTTTGTTTAACAGGCCTAGATGATATTAATGAAAATGTTAGATATTTCAAAGTTACTGACTTTCAAATATTAAAAAGGCAATTGTTTCTAGCAGATTGGAGTTCTGTTTATGATAGCATGGATGTAAATGCTTTGTGTTACAAATTTTTATAATATTTATAATAAATGTCATTCTGTCTCTTCTTTGTTAAAAAAAGTAAAGAGTAAAAGAAGAATGCGTAAAAAATGGATTAGCGATGATGTGATTTAGAATTGTTAATGAAAAAAACAGAATTTTTAAACTATATGCAAAAGATAGAAATAATTTAATCTTGAAAAATCAATACAAACATATTTCAGCTCAAGCAGCTAGACAAATTAAGCATGCCAAATTAAGTTACTATTCAGTTTTGGTGAATGATTGTAAAGGAGACTCAAGAAAATACTGGAATGTTGTAAAGAAAATAATTAAAAAGAAAAATAGTAGATTAGCTAGTATTAAAAATACCGTGTACCGTGTTCGTGTATTAATGATTCTCTCTGCACGGTACAAGGTAATGAACTGCATGTTGCAAATTGTTTTAATGAATTTTTTAGTAGTATTGTTGCTAAGTTAAGGTTTGATGCATTTGGAAAGGACTTATTTATGGAAGAGGACAATAAGGATTATGCAGTTTTTCTGCATAATTTTGAGGTAAATGAAATCGAAGTAATCAATAGTATTAAGAGTTTGCAATACAAAAATAGTTGTGGAATTGATGGAATAAGTATTGTAACAACTAAGAAAAATCTATAAATTTTTGTACCTATACTAACTCATATTTATAGCATTTCACTGCAAGCGGGCATTTTTCCTGATGCATTTAAGATAGCATGTGTTGTGTCAGTGTATAAGTCTGGGGATGCAGCAGAAATGTCATCTAATCGTCCCATTTCTCTGATTAATTCTATTGCAAAAGTTTTTGAGAATATAGTTAAAATAAAATTACTAAGTTACCTTCAAGAAAGATAACTTTTTTCTAATAATCAATTTGGATTTTTACCTGGTCGAGGCACTGATTTAGCAATTTTCAAGCATTCAGATTGCATAACAAGAGCTGTAGATGATAAAAGGTTTACTATTTCAATTTATTTAGATTTTCAAAAAGCTTTTGATGTTCTAGATATAAACATATTAATTAACAAGTTTAAGAAGTATGGTATAGGAGGTCCAGCACTGGCATGGTCGACATCTTTTTCCTCTAACAGAAAACAAGCTGTGAAAATCAATAATGTATTGAGCCAAGTGGTACAGCTTCAATATGGAACAGCTCAAGGAGGAATTCTTGGTCCTTTAATTTTCTTAATTTATATCAATGACATGTTACATCTACAACTAAATTCAACGATATTTGCTTATGCTGATGACACTGCCCTGGTCTGTTCCGCCCCAGATAGAGAGAGCCTTAAAATAGCCATAAATTCAGATTTAGAGAAAATGTCAGAGTGGCTTATTGAAAACAAGTTGTTGATTAATGTAAGTAAATCAAAATGTATAGCTTTTTTTGATTGTAACTTAGATAAGGTTGAGATAAGAAATTTTTTAAATATCCTTTGCCATGGTCACTTATGTAAATAGAGTTTGTGCGTTTCTTCGTGAAGCCTGGGTATGAGGGGCTGTAGTGGCAAGCAGGCTTCACCAGGAAACGCACGAGCTATATAGGTGTGTATGTGAAAATATTGAAGTTGTAGAATACACTAAGTACTAGGGTTTATTTATTGATCAGCACTTGAAGTGGGGCCAGCATTTTGATTAATTTAAATAACAAACTTAGGAAAATAAATTATACATTGTATTTTATGAGAAGCTATCTAGATGGTAACAATTTGAGACAATTGTATTTAGCGTGGTTTGAGAGTGTAATGCGTTTTGGAATCTGTCATTTTGGTGGTACGTACCCCTCTCTGTTACAACCAATTGTTATGAGCCAAAGGCATGCTGTTAGAAATATTTATGGAATTAGAAAAATGGATAGGGTTAGTCATTTGTTCTTAAAAAAAAAATTAACTTTTGATCAGATCTACAGATATAGCATGTTAATGTTTATACACAAATATTTAGACGGATTTCAGCTTAGGCAATTCAACAGAGTGACTAGAGGAGCAATGAGTATAACTTTGCACGAACCTAATTTTACAAAAGAAAAATATAGAAAACAATTAAGTTATTGTGGTCCAAAAATATTTAATAGCCTAATTTCTTACTCTGGTAACGATATTTATTTTGAGGCAAGCCAAAGTTCAAGATGAAAGCTAAAAACTTTGTTCTTGCCTAAAATATGCATACATCAGGAAGGGAATGTTGACCTTGTTATCTTGCTGTGGTTAGTTTTTTTGAAATTTTATATGTTATTTTTGTTATTAAATTTTTAGAAATTTTATTTATGTTAACTTTGGTTATTGTTAAATATTTGAAATTTTATATATGCTATTTTTGTTGTTGTTAATTTTTTCAAATTTTATATATGTTGTTTTTTATAAGTATATAAATATTGTTACCTTATAAATTATTGCAAATAACTAGGCTGATTAATTCTATTTTAATTAATTTTAATTCCATGCAAAATTGAAAATATTACCTACATGGACTGATAAGACCAAACTCATTAAGACCATATAAGACAAAAAGTATAAGACCATGTATAAGACCATACACTGCTGGCTGTCGTAATGTATGAATGTAAATTAATATTGTAATTTTTCCTCTCCCGCGCGCACCATGTTAGGCGCATGGGAGCCTGTAATTAATATAATAATTTGCTTGAATAAAATGATTTTGACTTTGACTTCGACTTTGACCCGACGACGATATGTTTTAACGTGGCGACGATACTCGTCTACCGTGACAACGATATCCTTCTACCACGACGACGATTTTTGTCTACTGCGACGTGACAACAATATGTGTCTACCACGACGACGATATTCATTTACCGCGACGTCCATATTCGTCTATTGTGACGCGAATGACGCGATACTCGCTTACCGTGACGTTATAGGATATTCCCCCCGCCCGAAACTAAATCTGGGTTCACCTCTGACTGTATTAAATAAGTTGATTTTTAATGTTGAAATTGTTTTCCTCTTTTATTCTCTCCCATTTTCATCACTTGCAGATTATCCCCGATTTTCGTTATCCCCGGTAGTCGCGCCACCCAATTTCGCGGATAAACGGGAGTTTACTATATTCAATAATTCTTTTGTATTTAAAAAAAACAACTAAAGAGTTACTTTTTCTCGTAATTTCAACATTAATAATATATTTATTTATCTCATTATAAAAATTACTTACTTGTTTTGTATACATTGTTGTGATGTTTACGTTGGCAGTCGTTTGAGAATATATTAAAATTATTTTTATGTCTGTCGACTCCACATACAGGCTCGTCTTTCTCATTACATAAACTTTTTTTTTGTTGGGATTTATAAAACAGAGTACTTTGGAACTGTGGAATTTCTTTGGTCCAAGGTGTTAACACAGTTGATGAACTTTGTGGGGCATTTAATTTAGTTTTTAAAGTTTCTTGAGTCCTTGGTTTTATATTTCTCAAGTTTTTATCAACTCCAATATTGTAATTCTTTGGAGGGACTTTGCTGTCTATAGGTGAAGATGCAAGTTCTTTATCAAGTTTATCAATTTTTGTACTCTTATGGATAATGCGATTATGGTCATGTTTTTTGAAGACATTTCTGTTTTTACCATCATTTTTCAAATCTACTTTTAGACTTTCAGCCGATGGTTCATCTTCGCCATTTTGAATAAATGCTTCGGGAGAAAAAACTTCTACTGTCAAATCTTGCCTATTTAAGTTTTCAATTCTAAATGTATCATCAAGGTTTTTAACACTTGTTTGTGATCCTTCTGACTTGGTTTTACTGTATTCTTTTTTCCGTGGTTTTTCTCCCTTATTATTTCCAAAACTTGAACTCCCAAAAAGAGAAAGGGTTTTGAATGGTGAACTCATTTGTTTTAGCTTTGGGAGAAGAGTGTAGTCATTTACGTGTGTGTGTGAGTTTTGTGGGTTGTCATTCAAGCCCTCTGGAAGCTTTAAATTATGATTATTGTTGATTTCAGGTATTTTTCTTTGGTCTGAGGCTTTAAAAGGATAATAATAAACATTAAAGCCCTCAAGATTTTGGTGATCGTTCCCAAGTTTTGATCCAGTAAAGTATTTTTCCTCACTGCTTACTTGGTTTGGAGAGGAAAATATTTCCAAATTTAATTCTTCATTAGGATTAGTAGCAAAAACCTCACCAAAGTTTAAATGATTTTTCTTCATAAATTTATTTTTAGTGTTGTCAGACTTAAAGAGTGATTTTAGCACATTTTTCTCTTTGTTTGGGGTCTTAATTTTAAATTTTGGTTTGTCAGGCAAGAGTGCCACTTGAAGGCTTTCTGGAATTTTAACTTTCTCTGACGCAAAGTCTTCTTTATTTTTTGTTTTAGAAATGAAAGGGTCATGAGGGAATATTTCTATTGTTAAGTCTGGATTTTCATCCACATTTTCTATAGTCAAAGTATCTTGAAGTCTTCCTCGACTGGTGAATAAAGGCTGTTTTGGCAAAGCTTGATCTTTCTTGATTGATTTATGAGCTGCTGCAGGTTTTAAATTTACAAATTCAACATCTGACCTGTTCTTTTCCATTAAGTTAACCTGTATCTTTTTTGGCTGTGATTTTGAAGTGTTACATTTACTGTTATCTGTTTTTAAAGAAATTACTTTGTTTGTCATTTCTTGGAAAGCTGCCACAATATGATAGGCTGAAGAGGTGAGCACATCAGTTCCCGTCATTTCTCTGTTTTCGGTTTTTTCAGTTAAGTCTTTAATAGTCACTTTAACATGCTTTGATATAACATTTAAGAAATACCTGTTAATATCTTTCATTGTATTTTGAACATGATCTTGGTCACAACTGTACTTTGCAAATTGATTAAGGGAGTCCAACATATAGTGGCTCGATAAATTTACATATTCTGCTGTCAGTTTGATAATTTGTGTTGTCTTATTAAATTCATCAAAAATGTTACCAAGCATATTGAGGGTGTCCTGAGGAAGGTTCCCAGAGACTGGAATACTTTTTACTGCATTGATCAGATGCTGACCTGAAATGATTGTTGCTACTTTAAGAGGGGTGAGATTCACGACATCTTCAACTTTGGTAAATATATCTGTGAAGAACGGTATGGTTTCAACTATCACTTGGTTTTCAGCGACGTTGTTTTCCTCCGTTTTTTGAGTTCTTGTCACCATTTCCTCCGTTTTTCTCCCCTCGTCCGCCCCCTCCGTTACGAAGAGGGTAGAGAATGCTGATGCAAGACATGACAAGGAAACAACTGAAAACATAGTAAATAAACTGTATCAAGAAACTGACACATACTTTTTTCTGTAAAGCCAAATAAAACATGAAACTCTAAATTTACAATTAAATAAATGTCTAGTTTAATAAAATCTTGGTTGTTAAATAAGGGAGATTTCCGTTTTTAAATACCTTCCAAAAGAATAACTTTAGAAAACGTTCTGTGTTTACCATAAAACAGAAAAATCAATTTTCTTTGCAATCAGTTAACGTAAAAAATAATTAAAAATACTGGATTATTTATTCTTTAAGCCAAATTTAATGGTTGTAAGTAAGTTTTCTGTAGAAAATTTTTGTAAAATAAAAAAACTTTAGTGACACTCAAATTCCTAAGTTTCTGAACCTGTATTTTTACAGACATGTAGGTGGTATCATTTTGTTTGGCATCTGAAGCACTACAAACTATGAAATGTTGGGTTAAGGAGTGTGATTTTGGTACCAGGACTGTTGACAATAAACAAATTATTGTTCTAAACATTTTTTTTCACTTGTGCTCTATCTATAAGTATAAAAGAGGATGTTGGTATATATATATATATATATATATATATATATATATATATATATATATATATATATAGCATTGATAAACTCAGACACTGCTGGACCGATGGCCACAAAACTTGGTAGATACATGTAGAATTTCATGGAGTAGGTTTATACACTTTTAATTTCGTGATAACTTTCAGGGCTTAGCCCTGGGACCGTCTTAAAGGTACCCATGTCAGGGATTTTGAAAGAATTTGAGTTCGATTTGTTTACTAACAAAACATGTGAAAGTAAAATTTAAAACAGGTGATGTAAATTGATGGTATTTCTTTCTGCTATTTAATAATTGTATTTGTTTACATGAAGATTTGTTACTTGGTGCCAGATGGTTAATGAATTAAGACTTTTGAATTTTGAATATATTTTAAGTGCAATACACTATATAAAATGCTGGTATGTAGTATAAAATAAAATAAATAATTGATATTACTGAAGGACTTCTGTGATCACTGATCACTTATACTTGAAGGACTTCTTTTTTATGACAACAAACTGCTATTTAAAGAGGAAGAGTATGCTACTGTAAAGAATTAATTTTATCTACAGCACTTTAAAAAAATTGCCGGGACGGCTCATTCAATCGTTTTGTTCAATATAGAGTCTAAAAACGTAAGACAACACTTTTTAATAATTGCTGGAGTGGCATTGTAATTTTTTGTTCAACGTAGACCCTAAAACCTTAAGAAAATGATATTTTACAGTGAATAAAATTTCAAGCCATCTTATATGGTTTCTTTAACACGTATGCCTTCATGAAGGAAAGAAATAGGATTTCTAATACGCAGGTCTGCTGCGACGGGGGTGCATAATAAAGTTTTAGTTAAGGGTAACATATGCGAGCAGATTCAAAGTGCCGTCGAAAAAGCCAAGGGCGTTCCTTATATTGTGCCCCATGATCATCATCAGGGCAAGCCAGGTACCGTGGAAACGACCATAAATGCTTCTCGGCGATCATCTCTGTAAATTAGCCTCTTGAGTGTGTGAGCGCAATCCTCTTCACCTGATAGCACGATCGACTGGACAGCGGATACAAGCAAAAAGCACCTGTAAGAGGAAGGGCCGCCAATATTGGGCATGAGCCTACCCAGGGCAGCAACACCATTTGGGGCTTTGTCGGTGGGGCGTTGGATATGGTTACATTTTTTATATAGACAGGCACTTTAAGCAGGAATAGAATATCCCCGTCGTAGCAGACCTGCGTACAGAGCGAATTTCTAAAAAGTTTTACTTTATGGAAATACACTTGATATGTTCAAAGAAGTAGATTTACAGCAAGAAAAATAAAAATAGGAAAGCAAAACTATATAATTAATTGATGGGTGATAGTGTATGGTTAATTTTAATCGTGAGCGAAGCCACGGGTTCTTCTAGTAAAATTATAAAAAAGATTTGTCATAAATTAAATTAAAATGTGTTTCAAAAATGGGGTTAAAAACAAAAGAATAAAATTCATCTATCACAAACATTGATGTCAACTGAGCTGATGTGATTTTCAACACATCAAAGTCAGTAGCAATCATGCAAAATAATTAATAATCTCATGCAAAAACAATATTTTTTGTTGATCAGTGTTTTGGGCAAGACAACAGTCTTCCTTTTCAGTGTTTGGGCAACAGTCTTTCCTGTTGTTTATGCTGTAGTGAAAAACTCTTTTAACTCCGGATTTCCGGAGACGACTTACTCCCAAGAAGCCGATCAAACCGTCCAATTCCAGTTGAGCTGGAGTCTATCGACATTCAACATTTTTTGACTACATTAATTTACAATCTGTTTTGTAAAACTTGAGCTACAAACCCTGGTCTGTAATTTAGCTAAGTGTGTATACCCAGTTAAAGCTGAGTTGTATACAAAGTAGTTTAGTGTTAGTTTTTATTCAGACTAATCTATCAGGAAAGGTTCGTGGATTAATAAGTATTATTCAAGTAATTTCCTTTCAGTTTCAACTATTTTAATACAATTTTTACTAAAAGTTGGCAGTTTCAACCATTTGCTACAAAGGATAGTTGAGTTTGTAGATTTTGACTCTCCATACGAACTTAAAAGCCCTCATGGCAGGAGTTCCCTTTCATCAAACATGGGCAAATCTGACTTGCCCAAACATCTGGCCAACTATTTTCTGCATCAGGCCTTATAAAGACGACGTAGAAATTAGTCATGCCCAATGCACCATTACATGTTCCTATTGGCTTGGATTCCTCCTTGTTCGATGACAACAACAATGTAGGAACAATGTTCCCACCATTACAAGAAACATATCATTGTGTTATTTCATCATACTTGGCATTGTTCAAATCAAGCCTCAAAATTACTTAAACAGCTGATTCCCCGTATAATTTATGTTGTTTGGAATGTTTCACAGCTCCGGCAACGGAGTTGGCCATAGCTCGAGATAAAACGGACAAACTGTACAATAAAAGGTTAAAATTAGCTGCATCGATCTCAAGTGATCAAAATAGTAGTTTTAACATTACAACGACCATCTCAAAGGATATGAGAATGAATGCAACAATGACGTTCTAACATGTAGATGAGTTTTTGATGAAAAATTAACAGCCGTCATGAACCAACGACAATTAATATATCTTTATCATCTCTTCGTTTTTTCTTTAATATTGATTTAGCCTGGTTAAAAAAAAACATAACAGAAACTTAAAAGATTTTTTTTAATTACCTTTCATTTATTATCTTTTAAACATAATCAATATAATTTGGAGTATCAATTGTATTTATTCTTTAGGGAATTGTATTCATTATTGTTGGCAATAAAATTATGAAAGTATTTAGAAAAAACTATAACATAATTTTTTTAAAGTTGAGAAAGAAGTCAAAATAGGATTTCAGTTGGGATATTTAATATACAACAGTTAGTGTCAATAATGAATCAGTTGCACATTCTCATTGTAAATTTAAGAATAATAATTATTGTCAAAACTGATCAACAATTTGTTACTTGTATTCAATAAGTGTACTTGAAACCTTAAAAAAATATTGTAAAAACTTACCAGATACTAAAGTTAGACGAAGAGAAATAAGCATTGGAACATAAGAGAATCAGTCAAAACTAATCCGTCTTGGGTGTTAAACTGATTTATTATCAGATTTTCACATCAGAAACACATTTAATATATCATTTATATCTTATCTGATGATCTTTCTATATAAAGCATGTGACTCATGGATTGGAAAAGAAAACTGCAGCTCTAGAATTATTGTTGATGTTCCCTACTAAGATCCATCAGGTTGATTGAAATCGTCTCGATCAAAGTTCTAGTGGATATTTTACTGCTTTTGGCAACCTTAACATTAAAAAATCTGAAAATTGAAAATTATTGAAAAAATGTTTTATAAAATAAGTAGTCTTATTGCCTAACAGAATTTGATTTCTTAAATAACATTAATAGATTCATCTATTTAGTTTAGTAAAAAGAAAGGATAGGTTGTTACTCTTCATTCAGTCACGTTCATCATACCTTTTGTACCTTAAATTAAATAATGATTTGTTTCTTAGCCCCTTATCTGCCACGCACGAGTTAGCTGTGGTATTATTCTGAACCCCCGACTGCTGCGCACGAGATATCTCGTGCAACACCCTTGCTTCGTCAACTGCGATGTCCGAGTTTACTCGGATTTGACGTTCTCAGCTGATTTATTTTGTTATTTTGTTGGTACAACTGTTCTGCTAGGTTTGTTTCATTCTACGACTGTACAGTTGACTCTGACGAGTTGCAGACCGTTTGGCGCTGCACCCTAGTGGATTTTTCTGGAACTACGTCCATGCCACGAGTTCTGCAGTATCGCGTTCGTCACATTGCGATGAAAACCCCGCAATGTGGTGTTGATCGTGTAGTTAAACTGCGCACTACTGATCACGTAAAAAACCACGGGAGGCAAATTACTCCGCAGTTAAGGGGTAGTACTGTAGTACTTTATACAACGATTGTATTATAAATACCTTTAAGCTACAAATGAGATCGTGGGTGTTAAACACCTCAAAAGTGGTTTAAAGGCTGGACATTTCCCGTTAGTTCCCTACCACTATTTTTCATTGCAATTCCGTATATTTACTACCAGAACTTAATTTCATGTTATAGTTTTGAATGATTGGATCAGAATATATAGTCAGAGCCTGTAATTAAAACCAGGAAACCTCGAAAATATTTTTATAAGGACAAAATAAAAACCAATGAAGATTTCACAGATTATGTGTGTGAACTTTTTGATATATCTCCCAACGAACTAACATTTTCTATATCATACAGTTTATCTTAAAATGGGTACATAATTGTAGGAAAACAATTCAAAAAATTTGTAGTTACGTTAGGATAGTTAGGTTCCGTTTAGATAAAGAAAGAGATAGCGGGCCTCGCGTCAGTGTCATCACGGTTTTGCTCCGATTTCTGTTACGTGATTTAACCTAGCCTAACCTAATTACAGCTATTTATTCATAAAAAATGTTTTTATACAATACACCCAATTAAAATTAAACAGAATGTTAATTATAGAACATTTTAGATCTTGGGGGAGATATCATGTTATTACCAGATAAGATAAGGCCAGCAATAACGGATTTCAAGCGGATAAGTAATACCACAGGGGACGTAAAAATGATTAAAAGTTTTCAGCGCAATAGAATATTTATCAAATGGCAGTGAATAGATGGAAACCAAATTAAGTAGTTGTAGTGAATTAACAGAAAAGATCCTGAAGGCTGAATACAATCGTTAGAAAGTAATATTGAAAAAACTCCTTTATCAACGATATTCCTCTTGAGTTGAACTAACCTCATCACTTTTACTCATGATTGAATAAATTAACTCACATTTCAGGTTAGGCACATTGACAAATTAAAATACCCCTGTTGCAGCAGACCTGCATACTCAGCGAATTTCAAATGCACAATAACATATTTCAATCCAACACAGCAGGATTTGACATGTTTTGGTAAGCTCCATAAGAATAACATAGGGAATGAGTATGCAGGTTTGCTGCTACAGTTATATTAAAACTGGGTGGTTTTAATTCAATATTTAGTAGATCTGAACTAGAAGAAGCCATTTACCAATTTTTAGCGAATTTCCTTAAAGGAATAAGCTATAACGGTAGTACTCATGGTAAGACCTAAGTCCGAGACCATGTCAACTTTTCATTTTGGGGTCCCCAGGAGCAAAAAACACCATTCGTTCGAATTTATATATATATATATAATTACTCTAATATATATATTAGAGTAATTGTGGATGATTAGGGCTACTAATATAGTGATAAGATTAGTTTTCATAACAAGTACCCTTTTTTATTTAAAAAAATTATTTTATTTATAAGATTTTTTTAAATTTTTTTCAATAAAAAAGGGTACTTGTTATGAAAACTAATCTTATCTATATATATATATATATATAGATAAGACCTTAAAAAATAAGGGAGTTATGAGCAATTTTAGGTTTGGGGCCAAAATGGTTTTTTGAGCGTAGCGAACGAGTTTGGTCGAATATTTTAAATTGCTCACCACCATTTTATTTGTCTTTTTATTACGCATTACTTTGCTAATTTAACCTTTCTTGTATGAACATACTGTGTATATATATATATATATATATATATATATATACAGTATGTTCATTTTTTTGTGCACACCATTGGGATCTCGTAAACTATAACAGATACAAGAAAGGTTCCTTTTCCTTATTTTTATTATGAATCCAATTCATCATAGCCCATCATGTACAATAATGAATTAACTTGAACATACCATTAATTTAAAATATTTAATAGGTTTTAACGTATTTAATTCATAATAACAGAAGAGAAAGGGAACAGCTGATGAATAGATAACAGCTGGTTGACTAGAAACAGCTGATTAACAGTAAAAGGATAGTTTACAAATAAATCAGTTGTTTTAAATGAAGATGCTTCCGTGAAACAGCTTTTTGCTGCCAATCAGCTGTTTCGAGTCAGTCAGCTGTTTGGTACAAATCAGCTGATTTCAGCTGGTTATCATTTTTATGATAAATCCAGTGCATTATAACCCATTTTAATTTACAAAAAAAAATGTCTTTGATTAAAAACACATTTGAAGAGGAAAGTATCACATGTGTGGTATTTTTGTAATCAGGAGAAAAATATCTTTCCAATGAAAAATGAAATTTTACATGATACCATTTAAAAATCTGAACTTGAGCATTATTCTCAGAAAACCATATGTGGTATCACATTTTTGACTAGATATTTAGATTCTACGTAAAATTTTGTGTAAATTTGACCCCACTTATAGTCTTGTACCTTAAAAAATAAGGGAGTTATGGGCAATTTTAGTTTTGGGGCCAAAATGGTTTTTTGAGCGTAGCGAACGACTTTGGTCGAATATTTTAAATTGCTCACCACCATTTTATTTGTCTTTTTATTACGCATTACTTTGCTAATTTAACCTTTCTTGTATCTCTTTTAGTTTACGAGATCCCAATGGTGTGCACAAAAAAATGAACACACTGTATATGTCTGGTAACACGATAGCGGCCGTAAATATGGTCCGATCTTAATGAAATTTGGTACACACGTGTAAAGTGGCAATCACTCGGACGAGTTCGTGAACCAGCCCGATCGGACCACCGGAAGGGGGGGTAAAGGGGGATAAACCCCCCCAAAAATGGGTTTTTGAGTTTTTCACATAGAAAAATAAAATTTATCAAATTTTGTTGGCACCATTGAATTCAGCTCAAAAAAACAAACAATTTAGTATGTTGAATTACTGCTCTATGTCCATTGGTTACCGAGATATTGAAAGTGGAAAACACAGTACGTTGTCTCAATGTTAACCTTATGGGAAACATGTACCTTATGCTGGAAATACCATTTTTCAAAATTCGACAATGTAGACTTGCAGGAACACGAAAAGGGCTTTCCAGTGCTGCACTACGGAAAGTTAGCTATACCCCCACTACCGATATGCCCTCCCCAGGAGTCGTACCAACTAGTGCAAGTTGAATTTCCTTCTGGCGATCGCGCTAAATGTCTACAAAAATTCATTCCGGGAACTTTTTGACTGTACCTCGTAATGTACATCTTATAATGTTACTTGTAATATCATTCATTAGTGGTGCTTGTTGCAACAGTTATAGAAAAATATGATTAGTAGTTTGAATGAATCTAGTTATTTAAGAGTAACTATATTTCTCAGTATATTTCTCATAAAATACGCTGCAATCACTAAACTGATCAATCCCTTCAAAATATCAGTGTAAGGATCTCCAAAACAAAACAAAATCTAATTAATACATTTTTATTGAATAAATAACATTATAAACATACATCCACAATCTGAGAAGTATTTACAAATATATATACATAAGATTTAAGATTAACAATGATTATTAAAACGTCCAGCAATTGAATCATATTTTTATAGTTATTTGACTGATCTAAAATTTTCAGGCATATTAAAATAAAGGATTTTATCTCATTCCACACTCATTCTTTACTCATATTTTGGTTACAATGCAAAGCCAGTGCTGCATGCTAGCATTAACCAGGTGTTAAATGCAAAGATAAAAAGTTGAAGAGATGTTGACAATTAGATGCTGCCTTCCAATTAATTGTTAGTTATTAATTTATCTTCGTTGTTAATTGCTGCATATCTGCTGTAGCTGGTAATGTAATAGTAATACTAATTAAAGTACAGTAAAATTACCAAGTTGAACACTTATGTTTGTGTCAAGCCTAATTTACAGTTTGTGCATTGTATCTTGATCCATTGTCTCTACATTTGAAGCAGTTGGAGAAGAATGAAAGTCATCAGACCACCACAGCTGGTCTTTTAAGACTTGCTAGCCTGATAATTAAACATTTTATACTAGCCGAGTATTTATCGCTTAATTGTTATTTGCAAACAAACATAGTAGTGTTCGTTGAAAATAATAATTTTTAAATTGATTAATATGTCAGATTAATTGAGAATAAATAATGCCCAACAGCTCCAGCAATAGTAGAGTAAGCCACAGCTCAATATACAATAAAGCAACACGAGTACTAATCTAAAAAAGGATTGCTTAGATAACAACAATTTACAGTTTGTGCATTGTATCTTGATCCATTGTTTCTACATTTGAAGCAGTTGGAGAAGAATGAAAGTCATCAGACCACCACAGCTGGTCTTTTAAGACTTGCTAGCCTGATAATTAAACATTTTATACTAGCCGAGTATTTATCGCTTAATTGTTATTTGCAAACAAACATAGTAGTGTCGTTGAAAATAATAATTTTTAAATTGATTAATATATCAGATTAATTGAGAATAAATAATGCCCAACAGCTCCAGCAATAGTAGAGTAAGCCACAGCTCAATATATAATAAAGCACCACGAGTACTAATCTAAACAAGGATTGCTTAGATAACAACAAATAAATGTGATTTACATAAGTTTCTATGGTTTAATATTTAGTCCAGTAAAATAATACATAAAAGATCGGGTAGTTGTGATCTTTAGACATGTTAGTGTTGAGCTGACAACATAAAATCCAAGTTTTCAATCTCGAGCTTCCCAGGGTTGCCAGAAGGCATGCCACTTTCTGGCACTTTTTTCAAATTTCAACATGTATATAAAACTATGCATCCAATAGAAATTTATCAAATCACAAATTTAATGTCCCTACAATTTGAGTGCTTTTGCAGCTCTGTAGCTATGATAAATCCGGAAATATGGTCCTTCGTGAAAAAAATTCTTCCATTTGATTAAGATTGGTCTAATCGATTAACATTGGAAATTTTAAAAATTTCACTGGCCACTAAGGCAGGGCCCTAAAAAGTAAGGACAAAGTGGATGGCTTAAAAATATTTTTCATCATACTGACTCAGAAATATCTCTGCAGAAATATTTTCTGCTCCTTTTTGTTGGCTCGAAAGTTACCCATTGGCGTACTAGTACGGCAAAACTTTTTCCAGCCTGCTGAAGTTTTGCCGGACAGTGATTATAGGAAACGGAAGTAAACAATTAGCTGATTTGCAGCAAACCAACATTTAATGCTTGTTTATTGGTGACTTTTTAGAGGAATGTAGTGGCAGCACTGGTAGCAGTAGTAATTGTTTGTTTTGTTTGTTATAGGTTAGGTTTGAAGGATTGTGAAACGTATTGTTTTATGCAAGGCCTATGTTATGATTGAAAGTAATTTTTTCTGAGTAGTATGATGAAAAGTATCGTATGTTACACAGCTGGTAAGTTTTACCGTACTTGCATGAAAATCCCGCACTAGCTTCCGCTCGCGCCGGAACTATCATGCTCGTCTGGCAAAACAGTACTTTCCAGCTTAGTAATGTAATATACTATTTCGTGCAAACCACCCTTAAAACTCCCCTTTCGTACAGTTAAAGAAATATGTAAAAGTAAAAAAGAACTAATACTTTATTAACATGTAATAAATAAAATTTACTACTTAAAACATCACTTACAATTAAACTGAACTGGAACTGGAACTCCATTCACTTACAATGGAACTGGTTAATCGGTTCCATTATAAATTTATTGAGGAAAGTATTTGCAGACATCTAGAACTGGGCTGTTCAGTTAAAATTTTGTACTTATCGCTATTTCCTGTGACAATCTTCAATAAAGTTATTTTTGTTTGAAAGTTGAAAGGTTACTTAAATATTACCACAATATACCTTCACTGCATGACATAAGTTTTCTTTTTTCTTTTCCGAACAGACAAATAATTTGTTCAGTGTTCACACGTCATGGAGAACGTCAATCCCGATACCACCCCAGAGTACAGTGCCAATGGGGGGAGGTAGCACCAGTATCTCAGTCAATGACGTTTTCGGAAGCATCTTCAGGATAAATATCCTGTCAATAAATTAAATACAGTAACAAATAATAACATTTGTAAAGTATTTCTTTTGCTGAAACATCAAAAATGTATAGCTTCAACAAGGCAGTTCCTGGGGAAGGTTAAAATGGATATTCAGATTCATCTCTTTAGTTATGATTGATAATTAAAATATTCTTGGCAAGGACTTAAAGTTATCATTTTAATAAAATATGTGACCCAAAATGCTCAGAGCAAGAGAATGCAGAATAATTCTAAACAAATGAGCTGCAAAGACATTTGGTTGCTTCCAAAAAAACTGGTTAATCAAGGACATTGTTAAAACAGCAATGATCGGCATTGTTCTAAAATATTGCTGTTCTGGATTGCCTCTTGCTCCTGTCGATGGAACACTGAGCAACAATCCAAAACTTTTGCTCTGGCCTTTTAATGCCTGTTTGCACTTCATTTTTACATTATTAGCAGCTATCCAGTAACTACATGAATACCTACACCTTGTCCAAAATGGGCTCCATTGTCTTGCTCTCAATTTTAATGACATCTCTTTGACTTCCCTGGGTAAAATCTATTACTGTGCCGACTACTTTCATACCATCCACTTCAACCATGGACCTGTGACCTTTTGGGGAGGAGGCCATATTAATAGCTTGTTTTCCTTCGATACTAAAAAACAGGATGAAATTTTAATCGGCATGAAACAAAAATTAGCATCAGCTTAATCAAAATTATATTAGGACTGGTGGGGGGAAATACATTTAATTATATAATAGCTATAGCTATTTTCCTAACTAATAGCATTGACTTTTCAAAGTCAATTTTAATAGCTTTAAGTGGTCTTGATACCACTATTTAAAACAAGAACCTTATATAGCAGCATTACATCATTGACTTTTACTACAGAAGTATAAAAAGTCAATAACTATATAACATCCATATACAAATGCATCCACAAACACACAAAGTCAAAAGCAATAAAAACATTTTTTTAAACCAACCCAGATTTAAAAAATTATATTATATTAATTACTCTAGAAAAGAGCCTAAAAAACTTAATATTCAGCAAGTAAGAGGCTTACCTAAGTTTATCCTCCACAATAAAGTATATTTGAAATTTTCTACTAGGTTCTATTTGAGAGTTTTTAAGATCCAATCTTATCTCAATATCTTCTCCATTTCCAGAAAAATCACAAACAAATACCCTGTAATCAAAATTAATAAAATACTTGATTATTATATACTATATGTATTGGGATTTTACAGAAGTTTCATTGAAATTAAACTCAACCACATTATATTCTAGCCTGTGTCATTTTTAACCATAATTACATTATTGATCGTTTTAATGGTCTTACATATTGTTATGATCAAAACTGTGCAAGCTCTCTTTCTTGTTTTATTTAGTACAGTCTTTACATTTTTGGGATGAATTTCAGTTAAATATCAGTATTCTAAAGTTTGTATTTATCAAAGTAGAACATTTTGCTATAGAACTACACGGCCCTGATTTTGAAAAGTTTGTATATGTAAAACGTGTGTGAGTGAGTGTACCAATTTGGAAATGAAAATATTTAATTAGTTTTTTGTTGTAGGGAAGTGTTTAAATTCAAGTCAATCAACCTGAGCAACTCATGCCTGTGGATTGAACTCGTCCCATCGCCCTCACATGAAAGTCCTCAGGCAGTGCAACAGGAGAACTTTTTTATGGTACACCTCGGATTATCCGGACCCCACATTACCCGGTTCCTGGATCATTCAGACCGGTCCATTTGAAAAATTAAATACCCCCGTTGCAGCAAACTTGCATACTCAGCGAATTTCAAATACAAAACAACATATTTCAATCTAGCATAGCGAGATTTGATATATTTTGGTAAGCTCCATAAGAATAACATGGGGATTGAGTATCCAGGTTTGCTGCTACATGTATATTAAAACTACAAGTATATTAAAACTGGGTGGTTTTAATTCAATATTTAGTAGATCTGAACTAGAAGAAGCTACCAAGTTTTATCAAGATATGTTGAGAAATAACCGAGATATGCAATTTTACTTATTTCCCATAAGGTTAACATTGTGACAACGTACTGTGTTTAACACTTTCAATATCTTTGTAACCAATGGATATAGAGTAGTGATTCAAAATACTAAATTGTTTGTTTTTTGAGCTGAATTCAATGGTGCCAACAAAAATTCGATAAAGTTTATTTTTATATTTATTTTTGAGTTTATTTTTATTTTAAGTTTATTTATATAAAAAACTCAAAAAACCCATTTTTAGGAGGGTTTATCCCCCTTTACCCCCCTCTCCAGTGGTCTGATCGGGCTGGTTCACGAACTCGTCCAATTGATTACCACTTTACATGTCCATACCAAATTTCATAAAGATCAGACCATTTTTGCGGCCGCTATCGTGCTAACAGACACATAGATATATATATATAAATTCGAACGAATTGTGTTTTTTGCTTCTGGGGGTCCCGAAACGAAAAGTTATAATGGTCCCGAGCTTAGGTCTTACCATGAGGCCTACGGTAATAGCTTCTTCCCTATGGGGGAAATTCGCTAAAAAATTAAACTCACGACAAAAACTTGATTTTAACGTGTTCATGAGAGAAATGTGCCTTCTAAAAGTAAAATGCAAATGTAACACGACTGTAAGCATTTGGAATCACAATAATTGAAGGAGCCGTACTGCCTAAACAGTACATTACAGCATGTTTGTGAACATAGTTTTTTGGTTTGCTACTAAGGGCGCTAGCAGTAATCAGCAAAGGCGTGGCCTACGGCAATTTTGCGAGTTAGTTTATTGCTGTCACTTGATGTGTTTATAGTTGTGAACTCCTTGTGTGAATTGATATTGATTTTCAAAATGAGTGGTTGTAAAAGTAAAAAAGTGGTTTTAACTTTGGAGCAGAAACTGAATGCTGTTAAAAGACTTAACATGGGAGAATCTGGTAAAAAATTAGCTAAGGAACTGGGTGTTGGGACGAGTATGTTAAGTGACTGGAAGAAGAATCGAGCCAGTTAGAAAAATGGTATGCGGAACAAGACTAATATGTTGTACAGTCTTGATACGCCGTTTGCAGCATAAATTTAGCAGCGGCTAAGGTTTGCGTTCTCTACTTAGGCGATATTGTTATGACCTCGGATTATCCGGGTTTTTTGCTATCAAGATCGGTGTTCCGCCACATTAATCCGTGTAATGTACCAACATGGCCCACCCATCACCTTAAATACCTTGTTCTTTTCATTGGTTTCCTGAAATAATCACCAGGTCATAAAGGATGGGGATTTTTCCATCCCCTTTCGTCTACATTTTCTACTGAATAATTACACTGTTATTTAGTTACCAAGTGAAATCTTAGTTGTGCTGCTACCTGTTTACTCATTCCTATTCAGAACTACAAACTTGAAAAAGGTCACCTTACAGTTTAAATTTATTTAACTATCCTGTAGTACCCAGTGATAATTGTGTTAATTGATAAATTTAATCAGATGTACTTTATAATGTTTTGTTTAGAGTGAAATTTTGCTTTGTAATCCCTTCTATAGCCTTTATAATAGCTTTGGAATCAATTTTTGTTTTACTGACGAATTTAAAAATCGTGTTGAAATCAAAATTCAAACAAGTTTAATGTAAACAGGACCCTACTCCACAGATTACTCCAAGAACATCAACAAAAAAGTACAGTAAACCTCGGATTGTCCGGACCCCACATTATCCGGATCCCGGATTATTCGGACCGGTCCATCCAAGAAATTAGAAAATTAAAATCACAGCAAAAATGTGATTTTAGCGAATTTACGAGTGAAATGTGCCTTCTAAAATCAAAACCCAAATGCAATAAATTACTGTACGCATTTGGAATCACAATAATTGGATGAGTCACATTGCCTAAACAGTACCTTACAGATTTTCGTGAACATAGTTTTCTGGTTTGCTACTTGGGGCGCTAGCAGTAATGGACATAACAAAGGCAGAGCCTGCGGCAATTTCGCAAGTTAGTTTATGCTGTCACTTGATATGTTACGTTATTTCTTAAGAAAAGTTACTGTATTAAGTTTTGAGTTGTTTTAAGTTTTGCCATAACTATTCCAAGTTTGAGTTATGTTTATTTAGTCTTCATAAATTAAATATTTTCATCTGGTGTTTTATTTCAAACCTAAACCGTAAGTACGGTAAAAGTTAATATTATATTTGTATGATTGATATTGAAGTTTAGTTCTTAAATTTGTTTCAAAATTAATTCCTCGTAAAACTTGAAAGACCACCATGTTGTGACAGTCTTGATACATTGTTTTCAGCATCAATTTAGTGAGGGCTAAAGTACGCGATCGCTATTTCGGCAATATTGTAATTACCTCGGATTATCCGGATCGGTGTTCCGCCATATTTATCCGGATGATCCGAGGTGTGCTGTATTTAGTGATCATAGTTCTGTGAGTCCTTTTTCTTTGTCTTTAAAAAATTTGATTTGTAATTTACCAAAATCCTTTATATTACTTGATTTTTGGCTACTCATCACTATAATAATAAAAAATACCCCCGTTGCAGCAGACCTGCATACTCAGCGAATTTCAGATGCAACACAACAAATGGTATTTCAATCCAACTTAGCGAGATTTTACATGTTTTGTAATTTCCATTAGAATAACATGGGGAATGATTATGCAGGTTTACTGCAACAGGTATGTTAAAACTGGTTGGTTTTAATTCATTATTTAGTAGATCTTAACTAGAAGAAGCCATATACCAAGTTTTGTCAAGAAATGTTAAAAAATAAGTAAGATATAGAATTTTTTTATTTCCCATAAGGATAACATGGGGAATGATTATGCAGGTTTGCTGCCACTAAAAATTGAAATTTCGGGGATTTTAGACTAAAAAACATTAGATCTCATCTAGATGAAGCCACAAACCAAGTTTTATCCAGATATGTTGAGAAATAAGCGAGATATAGAATTTTACTTATTCCCCATAAGGTTAACATTGGGACAACGTACTGTGTTTACCACTTTCAATATCTCGGTAACCAATGGACATAGAGCAATGATTCAAAACACTAAATTGTTTGTTTTTTTTTTGAGCTGAATTCAATGGTGCCAACAAAGATTTGATAAATTTTATTTTTATATGTAAAAAACCCAAAAAACCCATTTTTGGAAGTGTTTATCCCCCCTTACCCCCCCTTCCGGTGGTCCGATCGGGCTGGTTCACGAACTCGTCCATTCGATTAACACTTTACATGTCTGTTCCAAATTTCATTAAGATCGGATCATATTTACGGCCGCTATCGTGCTGACAGACACACACATATATATATATATATATATATATATATATATATATATAGATAGATAGATAGATAGATAGATAGATATTTAAAAATTCGAACGAATGGTGTTTTTTGCTTCTGGTGGCCCTAAAACGAAAAGTTATCATGGTCTCGGGCTTAGGTCTTACCATGAGACCTACGGTAATAGCTTCTTCCCTATAGGGGAAATTCGCTAAAAACAATTATTTTTAATAACGAGATATATTTTGGTCTTATTTCAAAGACCATGATCACTCTCATTGATAAGGATAACCTTATCAATGAGACTCATGATGGTCTTTGAATCACCTTTTATTGTTTACTTTACATATAGCCACAGAGCTTTTTATGGGTGAAAGATAAACTTCAGGTTTTGTTTAATCATGAATAGTATTCTCAAAAAAGTTCTCATTAAAATGAAACTAAAGATCTTCAAATTACCTGTGGAACTGTTTGGAATGTTCCTCACTTACTGCCTTCACTTCCAAGCACATTTGCTTGTGTGTGAAGCGGTCAGTGAGACGGGGAGACACACAGCACGGCCGGCAGGTAGGCTGATATTGCTGGGCACTGAGCTGGAACAGCGCCGAGCTGTCCTGGCCCTGTGAAAAAGCAAAGTGGTTTCTTCAACAAACTAAACAAAAATGTATTTTGAATAGTTTTAGGGCCTTTCCACATCATGTGACTGTTGCCAGTAACTCTTAAGATGCGGAGTTTTGTCGCTGCGCTCGGAGTAACATTGTTTCAACAGCACTTGTTCACACTCGGTGACCGTGACTTTGAGGTGTCAACAATGAAAACGACAAAAATCGGCTTTGAGATGCCGCGTCCTGTCACCTCATGTGAAATGGTTTTTACTGTCTTTGCCAGAACACCTGACCTTTGGACCAACAGTTTTGTGTTTATTTCCAAGGTACTTTCACCAACTTTAATTTGTTTTTTCAGTTTCCCATCAAGGATAAAAAATATTTGATGGATAACATTTTTTACACCGATCAACTGGTCCAGAGGTCAGGTATTCTGGCGCATACAATACAATAATGAAGAAATGTATTATCCATACTAATTAATAACTTAAGCCTTTTTTTGGTTCCAAATTAAAGCCACTTATATTTGGCTCTGTGTGCTACGTAAAAGATGTTTTGATTTGATAACCTAATTAAATACTTTTAATTATAATTATGTATAATTTATTCAATTTCATTTCTCTTTACTTAATTCTAATTCTCTTTAATCCTATAATTTTATCTGCGCAATGTTATCTTGCATGCTTGCTTGCTTGCACAATTATCTCAAAAACAACTCTAAGGATTTTGTTCAAAGTCAGTAAATAAGTAATTTATGACTCAAAATTATGTTTATGCAGACCTGGCCAGAGAAAATCTAATAATGTGATATAATTAATTTTAAAGTTGTAAAATTCTTACATTATGAGCCTTATGAGTTGCCATGACAGCAACGAAATAAACAAGGAAAATGTAAATAAATAAAATAATCATAACAGCTGTTTGCACACTATACAACCATCTTGGAAAAATAAAGTGTGAGGAATAAAGATTGCATGGAGGAATGAAGAAGTGTATTTAAAATATTATCAAATGTTTAATAGTAATTGGATGATCAGGTAAATATACGAGGGCTGTTCAGAAAGTAAGTTCCGTTTGGGAATAAAAGAATTCTCGATATATTTACATTTTTATTATATACATCTTAAAGAGCGTACCTTAAACTACTTTTCCACCAGTGGCGACACGTGACATTTTTGTGTGGTCATCGCTGATAGTGTAGGAGTACACGGGACTGCGCCGGCGCCGCGCGGCGGAACGGCTATATTGCTACATAGAACAGTCGCCACAGTCCTGCGCTTGACCGGCCCGGATATCTGTCCCCCAGCGTCATTCATAGACCCCACGACTCTACTGAAAAGGTGAATGGATTAATACTGATACTTAAAAGCTCTCGGATGAAAGTTTAACATTGAAAAATTCAGCTAGCTATTTTACTAAACAGTTTAGTTTTATAATTTCATTTTTATAATTTTTTAATCAGTTTAGTTTCATTTCTGTAATTGTTTCAGTTGAACAATTTTATCACCTTCTTCTTCAGTCACTGTTGTGCTCATCGATTAATAATAAAACATGTTAAACATTTAATTATTAAACCACTGCAACTTCACTCATTGAAACTACACAAACACAAGCGGCGCGCGGCACGAGAATAAGCGAACAATGACAGTTAGCGACGATTAAGTCGAAAATCGCTCGCTATGTGGCGAAGGCTGCCGAGTACAGCCGAAGGGAGCCGGACGCCAACCGATTCTCCAGCGACAGAGATGACTTGGCCGCCTCTACACAACAGCGGTGTGAGTGGTGGGGATGGACGCGGGGAGGTGGGCGCTCCACTAGATTGGATTCTCCAAACTCGGCGAATCGGTTCTAGGGACGCAGCGCATCTGTCGCGCAAAGCGAAACGCCGTGCATAAAAATAGCCTGATACTCCGAAAATTTATGATTTTCTTTTGAAAATAATATATATTTAGGCTTCGATCATTATGTTATTTGTAGTTTTATTTAAAGTATTAAATTTTAAAATTGAGTTAGTCATCGGCGAATCTGTAGATGACCGCACGCCTCGCCACTGTTTTCCACGTAGTTTCCACAAATATTTAGGCACTTGTTATATCTAGAGAGAAGCTTTTCAATTCCTACTGAAAAGAATTCTGCCACCCGCTGACACCATCTTCAAGTTCATCGTCATTCACAAACCAACAATGGTGACAATAGTGTACAGAAGAGTTTGTGAAATTTGTGGGAAATAATCAGAGAGATCAGTAATTTTGAATTTCCTGTTTTCCCGAACTGTATCGTTGATTTTGGCAACGAGATCATCAGTGACGACAGATAGCCTCTTCATCGTGGACAATAGTGCGACCATCTTTAAACAATCGGCACCATTTCCGAACTGCACTGTCGTTCATTATGTTTTCTCCATGACACAATTCATGATGAATATTCGCAGGATTAAATATTTTTGCCCAAAGAAATCGAATGACAGGGCGCACTTCGCAGTTAGAAGGATTGTCTACCGCTGGTGGAGCTGGCAGTACTACTACTTGCGGCAGCCATTTGATTTCACGTCACAGCGCACAACACAGTTCTATCGCTTACTCCGGCATTTGGACAGACGCCTACTGAGCTAACCTACCCAATGCCGACGCATGCTTGCCTCTACCCCCACCCCTCCCCTCAACATCTATTAACGGAACTTACTTTCCGAACAGCCCTTGTAAAATAATTCCGAGCAAGCTCGGTCCATCAGGTACTTTTAATTAATCCCTTATTATTACAATAAAATATAGTTTATCTTATTGTACATTTTTTGTTTATTCTGCCTTTTTCTGTATGTGCTGCAGTCGTAAAACTGTATATTTGTTTTGTGGTGGTTAAAGATTTATTTAATTTATTCGGAAATGTCTGTTCAAAAAGTTTTTAGAAAAATACATACACTTTCTATTGATACAAATATTCCATGTGCATTTTTAAATATCGGTAAATAAATATGTCTCGATGAACTTATCTAGAAGTTATAGAAATCGGCTATAACTTACATTGTGCAATATTCCTTGGCAGAAATTTGTGCTAAAAGGTAAGTCCATAGGACCGTGAACATGTAAATACTGTGATATTTTCTCCCAAAACATAACTTCTCTTTCAGTGAACTGTTCTTTGGGAGCAGCTTCAAACGTCCAACCAGGAGCAAAAATAGCAACTGACATGTTCAGACTACGAAGCACTCCTAATGCCTGTGAAGTAAAAAACCGAAATTAATATGAAGATATATCCAAGAGTACCAATTGATAAAAGCTAAATTCCTTCTCAAAGACTAAACTATGTAAGAAAAAATTAATGGTTGGGCAGCAAAGGCGTAATACAGTTGCTTCATAATACAATTGCCTTGTAATACAGTAGTCGCTCGTTAATCTGGCACTTTTAGTTCTTAAATAATACAGGGTTTCTGGGTCTCATCTAAATAGTCCTTTGATGGTGAGAATAGCGGAAATGCCACACAAAAAAATTAGTGGAAAAAGCAGGTCATTATTTAATGTTTTTTTGGTCTTCTCTGATATCCGTGATCATGGAACATTTAAAAAATAAATACACTTCAAACTATACCAACCATGCACGAACCCAGCTGATCATGTATGAACTCTCCCAAATATCCCAGAAACTATTTTATACCAATGATGCGGGTTTATTGTGGTGGACCATTGGCTGCCAGATTTGCATGTTTTTACTGTACCAAGGTCGCCAGATAGATTCTGGGAGGATTTAGCGAAGGTTTGTAACTGTACTAAGCTGTTATTAGTTTTTAGGCAAACATTTATCAGCTAGTTTTGTCAATGGCAGGTTTTTCATCTCAACCTCAACCATCGCACACTGATATTTCATTTGTGTTCACCTTAAAACACACCTGAACAGCATTGGTGTCATGGAAGTAACCTGAAGAAAAGAAGTCCCTAAAAGGCAGACATGAGAAAAACACAAATTTATGTACAATGACTTTTATCCATACGAGCAAGCTAAAATGACTAAATACGGACACTGAACTGCTATGAATTAAAATCAACCTGCTGGTATTTACCAGCAAGTGAAGTATGTATTCTATTTAATGTAACACCTATCTTTAATTTTATTTAGAAAAATAAATGTGAACAACTAAATAGGGTAGATGGGGAAAGAGCATAACTGGGGAACTTTCCCAAAAATGGTACTACCTAGATGGGGCAAGTGCAAAAACATTCCCTGTATAAAAATATTAAACAAATTTCTTAGGATTTTCATGAAACTTTGCAGACTCTTTTGACACAAAACGTTCTTGAAATAGCATGATATAAATATGAAGTTTCTAACATTAAAAATAATGTGCTTAGACTTAGTCAAAGTTATTTTTTTTATTTTAGGGGGTGTACTTACCCAAAAAACCTGTCCAATTCAATAAAGTGGGCAGTTTGTTTATTTATGTTATGCCCGACCGGCCTTGAGCTGGGCTCAGCGGTATTATTAGACAGACAAGATAACCGTGATAATTCTGAGGGTAGTGTCGTCACGGCATCCTCTCCTTTCTTGGGCTGAGGTCAGGGGTTTCCCCCACTATCCACTATTGGCAGGAGTTCTTTTTAGATTCGCGGATTATTATTCATCTCTACACATCGGGTGAACGAGGATCTCCCGATGCTGTCGCTTGTGGTACTATTTTGTGTCGGTAAGCTGATAACCCAATTTAACGTAGGAAAGTAGGGCCTTTAGACAATAATTGATTAATGATTCTCTCTCAGAGCAGCGTCCCATGTATTCATGTATCTGTCTCTAAATTCGTGTTAGCAGTTGTGGAGAATAAACCCATGTTTAACCCACTTCTCCCTAGTATTCATTAAATTACCTCAGTATCCCCAAGGTAGTCCCTGGAAGCCACAACATTTAGGTTAGGAATGTAATTTTTTTTGTAATCTAACTTATTACTGTTAAAAAAAAAGAAATCACCTTATCAAGATTGAAGCCGCCATCATAGTAACAGTTTCGTCCCCAGACATCCACTCCAACATAAACATCCAGCTTTCTATCACCTGCTTCATTTATACTGTCTACAAGGCAGCTCGGAGTCCACACATAATTGAGGAAAATGCCATCACATTGGTCAAAGAATGGTCTGAAATGATAAAATTTATAAATTAGGATACAATTTTTATCAAATTTCTATAGATATTCTATAGCCTCCAAAGCTGATAAAAATAAATAAAAACAGGTTATATTACATTAACCTTCAGCATCAATAAACTGATGCAGGACTAAAATGGTCTCAGAAATATGTTTCCATCTTCAAGAATGAATTCATAAAGCCAAACAGATTGTTGTCAAGATTTTAAAATATAACACAACACTTATTATGAAACTAAACATTTAAAACAAAATGAAATGGACTGATACGTTACAGGTAAACGCCGACTTTTTGAAATCTTGACAATAAACTGTTTGGCTTTATGAAATCGTACCTGAAGATAGAAAGGTAATTCTGAAATCATGGTAGTCTAGTCCTCCATTTAGCTGAAGACAAAGTTCAGATAACCTGTTTTCATTTGCCAATTTTCAATTCAATATAAAAAATTAAATTGCCAATTTTTGTAATTGACCATTTTTTGCCTTAAAATATTAATGATGAGGTCTTGTGCCTTCTACACAAACTTATGGGGTACACAAACTAATTGCATTTAAACAGGACTGTCTCTGTTGTTCCTGACAAAAAAAGCCATTAGAATTGAAGAATTACATGGTAAAAATATACATATAGGTGCCAATAGAGCAAAAACTCTATTTTTTATAAAAATTTGTTCTTTTTCCTATATTTAAGATAAATTAAACTATTTTCTCTTAGCCATCTTTTAATCTGACCATTCTATAGATATTTCTTGGGCTATGAAAGTCCTTATGAGTTGGTTCCTTATACACACTGCAAACTAAACTTAACTTCAACACAATAGCTTACAAGTACAAGTAATCTCCATAGGTAATTAAGAATCATTTTGGTATGATAGCAGATATCATACTAAACCACAACTACCAAGCCATTAATCTAGTAATTGCCAGTAAACATTATTAAATGACCAGATAATTCTTTTTATAAATAAGAAAATCTAGCAGCCCGCGTCACTTTGTGACTTAAAAACAACTTGGTAAAATAGGCTTTAGTTTTATGTTAATTATGTGTGTTCGCAGCGTAAAATACCTTTCAATGAGGAAGTGTGTGAATTTTTGTGATTTTTAAAAACATTTTAGACTAATAATTCTCTGAGTCATAGCACTGGAATAAAATTGCCAATAATTGAACTCTCCATCGGGGTAAACTTTTAAAAATAACTTATTACTTTAGACTTGAAACTTCAATGTGGGTAAAAAATTCCTCACAGAATTTGAAAAGTTCATTTATTTTATCTGCTTAAAAAGTGCCTATATATATGTTCTACACTTTGAAATTTCGACAGTACAGTCCAAAAACATGAATTTTGCATAAAATGGGGGTTAGTTCACATGGACCTTCATTGCTTGGCGTATCCTCATGTCTCTGTTTTAGGGGGTTCTTTTCAAAAGTATTGAATCTAAATTTTCAAATTGACCGCTTTTTTGTTTCGCATCTTATTTACATAATTGGCAAATTTCTAACTAAGCAAATAACATAACTTTCTATGGAATGCCTTCATTAAATATGCATATTGTTATTGGTACATTTCAGTGTCGAGTAAAATAGGCAGGTTAACCGTTAACACTTCAATAAACTTTGCATTCCAAGTACATTTACAAAATACAGTTTTTAAATTTACATTGCGTTTTAAAACTTGAATCTTTTAGGTTAATGTTCAACTAATATTGATATTTTAAAACTCTAAACCTTAAAACATGCATCAATGTGTTGAAATATGTATCGATGTGTATTCACTGTCAATAGTTTGTTAGAAAATACCATCTTTAGACCATGTCCTGAAATATGAATACCTATGTTCCTTTTTAAATTTCCTTTTTTTTAGAAATGAAATACAGTAAATTAATATATTACACAGACTGTAATATTGTACAGACTGTTTGTCTTAGTTTCAATAGGACAAATTAAATACTCCTCCTTATTTTCTGTTGTCTTAAAAAAGTCAATAATTTAAGAAACCAAAATCATAATGTGGATGAATGTTAATTGACTTTTGCTCGCCATGCATTCTGTGGTATATCTCTAGAAATATTTCAAATATTGATCATCTGTTTTGTTATAAACACGTGTGAACTGGAAAAAGGTCACAGGTTCTAACACAGATAGTAGCACTTTCGCTGGAATTTCAAAAGCCTCCTGTGTGAAGGCTTTTCATGGGATATCTTCCAAACCCACAAAAGGCACATCTAGAGAATAAAAGCTTTAATTTGATACCTAATATGCGTAGAAAAATTAATTTCTAGGGGTCAATTTGCTCTGGACAAAATCCCGGATATTCTTTTAATAATATAGAAGATGGTACATCACTTTGAAGAAAATTCTTACTTATTCAGGGAGCACAACTTATTCTGCCAATCCAAAGTTCCCTCTACAGTGACCGAATCATACCACAAAAGCCATGTTTTCTTCTTGCAGTAGAGATTCAAATGTGATTTCAACAATTTTACAAAATTTATCAGATGAGGGATGAAATCTTTTGGAATTTTATTTTCAATATTTAGTAAAAAGCCATCGAACTTGAAATGTTCACAAATCTTAGCAAGCTTTTGTGAAAATAGATTAGTCTTATCCACATCTGAAAGAATACAATTCCAAATCTTCTCTCCTTCAGTCCATTCAGTTATTAATGTCCCTGTAACAATATAGTTTGAACAAATAAGATTGAAATTCATCTAACCTTCACTTGGCCTATATATATATATATATATATATATATTAGATCCACCTAACTTATAATATTAGATATTTGTTTTATAAAAGATTCGGTTCTGAAAAAAGAAGAGACAATAGGAATTTATCTTGGAAACAATATTCAAGTCAGGATATACCAGGTGTCTCACCTAAAGTGAACCAACAGCTAACTTTTTTACTATAAATCTGACAAAGTACTTCTTATGGAGGACTTCTCCTTATTTTTAAAGCTGCTTTTTGGAGTCACTTCAAAATTTAAAAATATGGCCGCCATTTTCCAATATGGCGGACAACTTTAATTTTTCTTATGGACACACTGTATTTTATGGAGTTTTTGAATTCTACGATTAATTTTAGGAACTTTTTATTACTTCTTATTTTTTGTAAACTCAGTGGTTCAGGAAATAAGAGCAGTCAAAGTTTGTTTTTTGCCCATTTAAAATGCATTGTGTCCATTTAACTATGCCATCCTATGTATTCCTTATGGAATAAAATCATATCCAAAATAACAAATTGCCACCAGCGAATCTAGACTAACAATTATTTTGAGATTAAATCTCAACTAAACTCACATTTTTAGGCATTTTTACTCTTTGGTATATTTTATTTCAACCCCAACCGTTTTCGATATACAGACTAACAACAATATCCCAATGCAATTTTAAAGGGGGAAAATCAAACTTTAACTGCTCATACCTCGTTAACCATCAGGTTTAGGAAAAAAACTGAAAGAATAAAAAGAAACTAAAATTAAGCGAAGAATTAAAAAATGTCAAAAAATATAGGGTGTTCCACAAGAAAAATCAAAGTTGTCCGCCATATTGGAAAATGGCGGCCATATTTTTAAATTTCGAAGCGACTCCTAAAAGCAACGTTAAAAATAAAGGGAAGTCCTCCATAAGAAGTTCTTTGTCAGATATATAATAAAAAAGTTAGCTATTAGTTCACTTTAGGTGAGACACCCGGTATACAGGAAGTGATATTAATTAGATTAGATGCCAGAAAAACTAATTAAGATCTTTCTGTCTAAGATTAATTAAAATATTTTACCTACCTCTTATGTATACATAGGGTATTTTAATTTTCTCATAAAAACATGTAGAAAAGGTCTTTTTAACTGCTGGTATTTAGAGCATAAAGATTTAATTTATTATTTTAACCCGCGAGGACTGACTTACCTGTCTAAAAGACCGGGTTAGTAGTTTTTTCGATAAAAATTATATTTTCTGGGTTTCGGCAGGGCTAGCCATCACTATACCTCTTGTACGTCTTTCCAGGAACATCATGACTCACTTCCCGTCATTCTCTAACCCTTACAGTCAGTTCAATGAAATTTTCTTTAGAGGTCTGGTGTTTTCGACCGTGAGTCAGCTAAGGCTTCATGTTACATATAAATATTTTGTGTGTACATATTTCTTATATAAAATATTCAATACACTAATGTGCAATGCATTTGTGGGGTTTTTATCAGTATAAACACATCATTGTATAACATACGGACGTTTTAACGCAATAACGATAATTATTGAAGTACCTACTGCAGTTCAAAATATATATTTTTTATATTACATAAATATTTTGTATGCACATATATCCTACATAAAGTAGTCACAAAACCAATGTAAAAGACTTTAGTGGAGTTATTGTGCAAATAAACTCATCATTTTTCAATATACTAACTTTTATATAAAACCTGGTCAAAAAGACCGTGAGTCAGTCATCGCGTTTTCAAATCGAAGTCAGTTCTGCCGGGTTAATTACTTCTTTCTAGTTTTTGAAAAATGGTGTACTAGTACTAGGTACAGGATTACTTTAAAAAATCCAACATTTTTTACCCTAAAATACTAATTATTAATTGAATCTGTAGCTGATTATGTCAGTATTTTTCAGTATTGACAATAAATACTGACCGTTTAACAGCAAACATTACAAAGAATACAGCAGCATTCTCCGCATATTACAGTAAAATTTAACAGACGTTGACAAGGCTTGTGCTTAATTTAATAGATAAATTTTTATCCTTAAAAATTTAATAGATAAGTCTTGTTTTGAAACTGAATATGAAATAAAAAAATTACTTTGAAAAATAGTAAAAATTCTTAATTTTATTCTTTTGATACACAGTCTTAGATGATCTGTATTTAATAAATTTCCCCAATCCTAAGTTCAAAAATGGGCAAAATTTTGCCAAAAACTTTGGTGGCCTTAAAATAAATTGCACGTAAACAGCGGGAGTAATCTTGCGAACATCGATCACACAGGTTTACCGACTGCGGCTGGATAGACAAAACATAAAGTTCGCAGGTAACAGTAGGAACAACTTTGTAAAAAAATTAATCAACTGTGAAATTTGATTACGCATATTTAACGATCACGAGAACTTCTTCATAAAATAAGCAAATGGCTGTTTCATTTGATTACGCGTATTTATCGTTCCCGAGTATTTGGCGCCAAAGCGGCAGAAGTGCTATAACTTTGGGACAGGGCTAAAAATTTTTCTATTTTTATTTTCTTTAATAAAATATATACTATTTTTAAAATCTGGGCCTAAAATTACCCTCTTTTGGCCCAAAAACCCCAAATTTGAGGCAATTATCCCTCCAAACCAGGGCCGGACTGGGAAGAAATTTTGGCCTGGGCATTCATATGGGGTACCGGCCCACTTTATTTTGATACCCGGGAAAAATCCGGGAAGAATTTCCGGCTCGGCAAAAGTGGTGTAGCGGCCCGCCGGGCATTTGCCCGGATGCCCTTATGGCCAGTCCGGGCCTGCTCCAAACTGGACTTACAAGTGCTCCAATATTTTTGCCCAATGAGCTAGATCTAGATATCAGAGAAAGGAATGTTCCTACAAAATTTGAAGAAAATCGGACAAAATTGCGATCGCTAGAGTGCCAACATACCCACACACATACGCATAAAGTTTTTTTAACAGATGTGGTTTTTGCTTCAGGGGGTCTCAAATTGGAAAGTTATCACATGGTCCTATGCCTCAGAGCCACCGCGCGAGTGGTGTCAACAGCTCACTATTCCGTAGGAAATTCGCTACCTAATAACTTCTAAAGCCATTGGGACGGAGTCCTGAGGTCGGATTAAACATTTTATTTTACAAACCTTGTCCTAACAATAACGAACACAACAGAAGCATAAATACAATTCAGTGCACACATTAAAAAGTTATTGAATTACAAATAAATAGGGATTGATTTTTATTTATTTAGACAATATATAAGTTAGGCATAGCTATACAAAATTTCATAAATCTAGGCGTAGGCTTTAGCAGGCTAACCTACCTAAAACTTACCTAACACTGGTACTCCATGTTTATGTCCTGCATCAATCCACCCATGAGGAGGTATTGTAACAAATTTGTGACTGAAGTAAATAAAAATGTCTATAACAGACCAGTTCATGAAGCGATATGTGTCAGCGTTTGGGCAGCCATTACAAAACCTGAAAATTGATTGAACTTTGTTTTCCACCAACCTTCGAAATCAGCTAGAATAAACTAACAATTTAGTATCTTGAATGATTGCTCCATGTCCATCAGTTACATAGTAGTTAGCAGTAAACATAGTACGCTATCTTGTCCTATTGTTATCCTTAGCCTACATGAAATAAATAACATTCTATATCTACAAAATTCCTTGAATTATCCTAATAAAATTTAGATTGTGGCTTCATCTAGATGAGATCTAAGCTATTGCATTATTATCCTAAAATCCCCATTTTTACATATTTATAAACTTGACATACTTGCCTATTCTAGAGTTAAAGTTAAGTTTTAATCAAAGTTTATTTAAAACACCCCAATTTTTACATATCTGCGGCAGCGGACCTGGATACTCAATCCCCATGTTACTATTATAATGAGGTAATAAAACCGTGCCAGGAATCAATTAAGAGGGGTTTAAATATGATCATTGTAGAAAAAAATCACAGAGTAGGGCCTATGAAGGTCGGCTATATACGGGAAAGTTACAGCCCAGGTTGGGTGTATTCTGAGGTGCTCATTCATCAATTTGCAATGTCAAGTTAGGCTCCCAGGGCTTTGTGTTTTTAAATTTTAACAGTAAAAGAAAAATACAGCAACAAGGAGTGCATCACAAGTACAGTGCATTCACAAGCTTAGCAATAGTAACTGCTTGGATATGTATGGCTTGAACTCAAAAATCTTAAAAATATCCTCAAGCTACATATCAGAAATTTTAACTTACTTGTTTAACCAGTGTATATTAAGTTTCCTGCAGAGTTAAAAAATGTCAAAGCAGTACCAATTTTTAAAAAAGGCCAAAAATCTGATCCGTCTAATTATCGACCTCTATCAATTGTACCTGTATTTTCCAAAGTCTTTGAAAACATCATGCAAATTCAGTTATCTAAGCATTTTGAAGACAATGTTCTGTTCTCTGACAGGCAATTTGGCTTTAGACCAAATCGCAGCACTAGTAGAGCTGTTTTAGATTTAACAAAACAGGTAATAAAACAGATGTTGAACAAAAAAATGTTGTTAGTTTTAGATCCTTTGATATGAGCAAAGCTTTTGACACAGTTCATCACAGCTTATTGATGGAAAAGTTATCTTACTGTGGGTTAAGTTCTGACTCTGTTAAGATTATTAACTCTTACTTAAATTCTAGAAAGCAATTTGTTTTTGAGTCTGGTACTTTTTCTGGTAGTAAAACAGTTATACGAGGTACAGTCAAAAAGTTCCCGGAATGAATTTTTGTAGACTTTTAGCGCGATCGCCAGCGGGAAATTCGCCTTGCAGTAGTTGGTACGACTCCTGGGGAGGGCATATCGTTAATGTGGGTATAGCTGACTTGCCGTAGTGCAGCATTGGAAAGCGCTTTTTGTGTACCTGCATGTCCAAAATGTCGGATTTCTTTGTTAAGTGAACAAATTCGATGCATGTTCAAATGATCATAAAGAAACACTTCCATGTGATAAATTTACCTGAAATGCAATTTCATCGATTGTTAATTTCCGAGTTTCATGTACAACTTGTCGTACTCGCTCAATGTTTTCGTCATTAACTGATGTTTGAAGGTCGTCCACTACGAGGGTCATCCTCAAGGCTTTCACGGCCTTCACGGAACCGTTTGTGACACTCCTAAACTTGACTTTTCTTCATCGCCTCTTCCACATTAGCTTGAATTAACAACTCAAGAGTCTCACTATGTGATTTTTAAGTTAAATACAGAACTTAATGTTCGCGCGCTGGTCATGAAATACCATTTTTCAAAATTCGACAATGTAGACTTGCAGGAACACGAAAAGGGCTTTCCAGTGCTGCACTACGGAAAGTTAGCTATACCCCCACTACCGATATGCCCTCCCCAGGAGTCGTACCAACTAATGCAAGTTGAATTTCCTTCTGGCGATCGCGCTAAATGTCTACAAAAATTCATTCCGGGAACTTTTTGACTGTACCTCGTATATGGAGTTCCCCAGGGCTCCGTATTAGGTCCAATACTATTCAACATTTACATCAATGACTTGCCTTCTAACATTGTTAATCCAAGCAGAGATGGCTACTTGTTTGCTGATGATCTTGGACTGAAAATTAAGGCCGATACAGAAAGCGAGTTGAATAAGATATTAGAAGATAGTGCAGCCCTGGTAAAGGATTGGTGTTCAGCCAATAACCTCTCTTTAAATGTAAAGCAAGATTTGTGATATTAGCTTTAGTTTTAGTAATAAACCTAATTTTAACCCAAATAGTAGCGCTCTTAAATTCCTTGGAATTACCCTGGACACTAGTTTGAGTTGGTATGAACATATTGATTTGGTAAAAAAGAAACTAGCGAAAGGTTTATATCTTTTACTCAGATTAAGAGGAACTGTTAACACTGACTAACTGTCTCTACTTAAGAGTGTACTATGCCCAGATTTATTCATTATTATCATATGGGGTAGCTGTATGGGGAAATAGCTCTAAGTCTGTTGAAGTTTTCAAATTACAAAAAAAAGCTATTAGGTTAATTTCTGATGTACCCCAGAAAACTCATTGTAAACCTCTTTTTGTTAGGCTAGGTGTTCTTTCTTTTCCTTCCTTGTATATTTTAACTTTGTTGTTGTTTGTTCATACCAATGTGGAAAATTTTGAAGTTAATAGTGAAGTGCATAGTTATAACACAAGAAACAAAGGCTGTCTAAGAACACAATTTTTTCGTTACAGTAAAATCACAAATGAACTGGTTCTTTACTTCCATTTAAACTTTACTAGTGGCTTATAGGGGCATAAAGCCCCTAAATAACTTAATGCAAATGCTGATTATTTAATATAAAATATTGAATGATAAATATATTAATGTGCTGGGGGCTCTTTTAACTCAATAACAGCTGAACGGATTTATAACGTTATTATAATGAAAACAGATAGACATATTTCACTCATAATGCTTTTTAAATGGTGAATAGGCTCAATCCCCTAATTACAAAATAGGAATATTTAAAAGTTAAAGTTCGTTATCTGTTACAGACCGTCCAACCTACATACTTAGCTGGCTTTGAAATAAACCTTATGTCGACATCTATCACACAGCGTGAAGGATCTAAAGGCCCCTAATGAGGGAAAATTGAATCAATTCTTATGTATTATAGTACAAAATTCCTTCATAGCAAACTGGATCTACCCAATGTTAATATCTATCATACCATATGGTTTTCAAACATGTATCAGCATCACATGTTTTTCGTTAACAAATCAGAAGTTTTTAGACCCCAATGCTTTTTAAATGGCAAATATTTAACGTTATTTATCTTTTTCTGATGAATTTCGAGCATTTTCAGTATTTTTCCCGCCATCTCGGAATAGAAACCTTTCAATTGAGCCCTCTCCCAACTTTCTTCGGCTTGCCAGGCACCCACAATTATGACGCAAAGAATTACCTTACGAAATTAAATATATGATATCTTATTTTCTGATAAACGTTAAGAAATTTCAGTATTCTTTCCAAGACCCTGGCATCAATACCTTCCATTTAAGCCCTCTCCCACTAATCTGCAACTTGCCAAACCCCACAATTTCGGCGCAAAAATTTCGCTTACTTATAACTTTATATCGATCATTTGGCATTAAATCGCCACCGTTAGAACGTAAGCCAAACAAACGCAATTAAATATTTATAATTTTAAATTATAAATATCTACTCAAACCAGTAATTAAAAAGTCTGAAAATCTTGAAGTTAAAATATTTATTTGTTATAGTAAATTGAACATAGTTAGCTGCCTTTTGAAAAAAAACCATATGTCAACATCTGACATCTAGCATATGACTTTGAATTAAGCATCAGCACCACATGTTTTAATGTAAACAAAGCAGACGTTTTTAGATCCCAATGCTTTTTAAATGGCAGATATTTTACGTTATTTCTCATCTTCTGGCGAAATTCAAGCAATTTCATTATTTTTCCCGCCATCTCAGAATAGAGACCGTTAATTTGAGTCCTCTCCCATCTTTCTACGACTTACCAGACGCCCACAATTTTGACGCAAAGAATCGCCTTACGAAATTAAATATATGATAATTGTCTACCCCCCATAATAAAGTCACTGCCATTTGCTCAATTCAAAACCAAACTAAAATCAATTCTCATTGAAAAATGCTTATACAGTTTTGAGGAATTTCATGAAATTACTTTTGATGAGTATACCTAAGCCTTGAGTGCCTTCTTAAGACAAATGTGCAGGGAGCTTTATATCATGTCGTTTATAGTTGCTAAGTTTTACTTAAGTAGATTAAGCTATTTTAACTTGTCTGTCTAAGAGAATTATTATCAGTAGTCATGTAGTAAATATTAACTTTCTGATCATATAGGCCTAGTTATGCCGCCAAATGTGTTGTTACATAATCAATGATGTTGTATATACCTATATAAGATTATTTTGTTGTATATATAGATTGTGTTGCTCTGTTGTTGTATATATTTATTGTATTACTCTGTTTGACGTTTGTCAATGCATTTTGTAAAGTGCCTATGACAATAAAGGATCTGATTTCTGATTTCATCAAAGGCCTCTATGGTATGATCAGTAACAAAAATCATAGATAAAACAAAATCTTAATCAATATCGTTTGTAAATAAAACTTCACCAATTAAAATTTGATTTGATGATATGTCATTCACGGAAGTTTACTTTTTAGGCATAGAATTGGGATCGCCATTAGGCTACCTATTAAGAATTTAAGAATTTAAGCTGGTAGAAAAAGTAGCCTGCCTCCAAGTCACTGATTACCTCGAGAGCAACAGTTTGCTTTGCAGAAGGCAATTTGGCTTTCGAGGTAATAAGTCAACGAAATTGGCCTTAATTGAGTTTGTGAATGAGTGCATGGTGGCGTTGGAGGCCGGAGAGACGGTAATTGGATGCTTTGCCGATCTCTCTAAGGCCTTCGACTGTGTTGACCCGATCATTCACAAACATAAACTAGCTTTGCTAGGTTTCAAAAATAAAGCCCTTGATTGGATCGAATCATACATGACAGACAGACGTCAAATCACAGAAATCACGCACGAGACAAAATTCCAAATTAAGTCAGTTTGTTCGGTCCCAAGGATGGTTACCAGCGGTGTCCCGCAAGGTTCCATCCTTGGTCCTGTCCTCTTCCTCATCCATATAAACGACATTGATCAAAAAATTCCGACCGACAACCTTTTCATGTACGCCGACGATACCACCCTTCTGACTAGGCAAAAAGACATTGACAGTCTTGAAATTGACACAACAATAAAGATCAATGAACTTGCTCAATTTTTCGGTGAAAACCAATTGGCTATCAATCCAAAAAAAAAACAAATTACCTTTACAAACATCTCAAAAAAAAGAACTCAAAATTTCACAGAACTCCGGAAGATTTATAGATGAGGACCAGCTTGAGGGAGCAGATGATGTCTGCTTTCTAGGAGTTAGGCTGGATGAGAATCTAATTAGGGAGAGCATATAAAATCTTTGGAATAAAATTTAGCTAAGAGGATTTTTGTAATAAGAAGATTAAATAAGATAGGTAACATCCCACTCCTCAGGACAGTTTATTTCAGCCTCACTGAGACACATATTGCCTACTCTGTAATCCTGTGGGGGGCAGTTAAGAAGAACTTGACCAAAATTTTCACCTGGCAAAAAAAATCAATTAGAGCCTTTGAGGCTGTCGTCTACATTAAACAACAGAACCTCCACATTCAAATTCCAGTGCATAATTACAACACCAGAAACAATAGGGTTTTTTCTCAACAACACAGGTTAAGTAAATTTGAACATCAACCTAAATATAGCGGCAAAAAGCTTTTTCAGGCTCTTCCAGCAAATTTAAAAAATATAAACAGAATAGATAAATTAAAACAGGAAGTAAAAAAATACCTTAAAGCCAAATGTTTTTATAATCTAGAGGCCTACCTGTCCCTTACTAACAATGCCTGACCACAAAATCCCCCACCCCCCAAAAAAAACCTTGTAGCCTACTAACTTTTTGCCAAAGCTAACTCACCTAGCCTAAGAAGATCAGAGATCCTAACCTATTGGGACACTATGACGCCTTCAGTGCCTCAGTGATGACGGCCTATGAAGAAGAGGATATGTATGTATGTATGTAAGAATAAATAGGCCTACATGATAAAATACTTACTTATCTTCAAGGTATCCACACTTGAAGTCATGACAAAATATGGTTCTTGGCACCCTTCTCTGTGGGAGTTTATATTCTGGAAATAAAATGTTTTTATCTCTTATGTCTAATAAGTTGCCAACATTCAAATATTCTGTTTTGCTACATAAATCACTTACACTATGTTTATCAATCCAACATTTTTTATCGCACTTCCACTCTAGAACGTTGCTCAAATCCGATAAAGGAAAACATATATCACTGGTACCCTCCATTAGAAAAAATATTCAGGGGCAAAATTAATTTATATGCACATATTACTGACTAAGTGAAACCTAAGTTTTATTTAAATCAAGCAGAATCGAGTTGGAACTGTTGGAACAAAGT
Source organism: Flexamia atlantica (assembly GCA_035578135.1). NCBI lineage: Eukaryota > Metazoa > Arthropoda > Insecta > Hemiptera > Cicadellidae > Flexamia > Flexamia atlantica. The sequence continues at coordinate 21,600,155 of JAQJVK010000005.1, forward strand.
AGGCTACACAACTCGATTAAGGTTATGTTTTGACTAAACATAAACATAACATAACTTAAATTCAGAAGAATTAAGTTTGCGCAGAGTGGTAGGATTAAATGGCACAAACGCTCTATAGAACGGGATACTGGAAAAAAGAATACATACATTAAAATGTTTTTCGTACGTTTCAAAACACTTCAGTTTTTTTTTAATTTATGAAGAAAAATCAGCTAACTTATTTAATAACTTTCAGGTTTCATAAGGTACAGATTCGTTATTTCAAATTTACAAAAATATTTTTTTAATCGTAAAGTTTTGAGAACGCCCAGGTTATAATTTTATTGATTTCATTTCCTGAAATCAGTAACAAAGGTCATGACATTCGTAGCAAAATGGTCTAAATATAATTGTCCAAACACTGAAGGTCTATCAGGGTTAATGTATAACGACCGTGTTTCATAAGCTTACTTTCATTACGTCTAGATTCGTTATTTTACATGGACATTAGGGTTCAGCCTTTCATTTATATCGTCATGTTTTCCCTCCTCCACTCCTATACTTACTCCCGCTTATGGAGCGATGGAACCGTTCACTAAACAAGACCTATAAGACCTGATTCCACCTCCTCTTAAAAGTCAGGTTCTAAACTGACAACACTGTAAAAAACAGTGTATAAATTGGCACCGTGGGACAGGTGAAACATTGAAACATACTTACTTTCTTACTCCTTGCAGTTGCCCCGTAAACCACATCGTGGCTAGAGCCGCCGAAGCCAAGCCGGGCCCCAAGTCTGCACACTACATGGGCCCTGGGGGGGGGGGGTCTTGGGGATATGGAATAACTTAGTTAATTTTTTTATTAAGTGCTTTTATGTAAACATCTACGTATTTATTTTCCATCAATAACTTTAAGCACAATATGAATCACGCAGTACAGTATTTCGCGAAGCAACTTACACTAGAACAACTTTCTGCAAACGTACTTTAGGTATTTTCCCACACTCAAATTATTCCTACTCGTTATGGTTGTGTACACGTCGCGTCGTGACAGAAAATCAGGGGAAACGGAATAGGAAGTCAGCAGATCGTTATCGTGGTTTTGATTGGCTGATTCAGTGAAGAAGAAGAAAACCATGTTTTTACAACGACATCTAAATAAAGTGCTTCGAACTAACCCGCTCCAATAAGCCACCGGTCTGACACTTAAATGGAGCCAAGTGGTAAGCTTATTGGAGCGGGTTAGTTCGATGCACTTTATTCAGATGGCGTTGTAAAAACATGACTTTCTTCTTCTTCACTGATTCAGCCAATCAGAACGACGATAACGATCTGGTAACTTCCCGTTCCGTTTCCCTTATTTTCTGTCACGACGCGACGTGTACACAACCATAATGAGTTGGAATTAATTTGAGTGTGGGAAAATACCTAAAGTACGTTTGCAGAAAGTTGTTCTAGTGTAAGTTGTTTCGTGAAATACTGTACTGCGTGATTCATGTTGTGCTTAAAGCTATTGATGGAAAATAAATATACGTAGATCTTTACATAAAAACACTTAATAAAAATTAACTGCTTTAAGCACAATAAGAATCACTCAGTACAGTATTTCGCGAAACAACTTGCACTAGCGGCAAACGCACTTAATCTAAACAAACCGGTAAAGTCATTAAAATTGAAATTGAAAGACTAGCAAACAAAACAAGAAAACGAAAATATAAACAAAGCAGACGACGACGATCGATATGTCGCATCGACGACCATTGATATATCGCATCGACGACCATCGATATATCGCATCGATCTTTTTAGTTCCTTGCACTTTATTCAGATAGCGCTGCTGTTCCCTTACCACCGAGTTAACATGGGAGTGCCATCTCTTTACGAAGTTCATTATTACTCTATGAATAAGCTTACCACTTGGCTCCATTTAAGTGTCAGACCGGTGGCCCAGGGTCATGGCATGAGACCCGTGTTATATAGTTATAATTCTGAAATGTCCCTTGTCGAACCAGGTCAAGGTATTATGAGTATGTCAATTAGGTTAGGCAGACTTAGGACAAAGGTAAATTGTAATGCCGAGGCATCATTAGCTCAGAGGTAAAGCGCTAGCTTCACGTTTCAAACGTCGATGGTTCGATCCCAGCAGCGGGCGACTCCATCCTGTTCCATCATGAGCGGTCACCTCTGGCTGGCCTATGTGACTATCGCCGCTACAGCACCTCGCTGTCTTTAGATCGCCGCACGGGCTTATTGGCCCATGGCGACGGGCAGTTGAGGTTTTTTGTAAAAAAAATAATAATAACATTGTCGGATGAGGTATTTAACGGATTTCTGAGGTGTTGGATTTCTGAGTACAATGAAGCTCCCAAGCTCTGAGTACAATGAATATTGGCAAAATGGCAAAAAGCTTAAGTCCTATATCTTCTGGTTTCTATTCAAAAAGTTTCAAAAGTTTTCAAACAGGCTAACTTTCTTTGGGCTTAGACATACTATACAATATGGTTCTGGTACAGTAAAGTAAATCTATATAAATAAAAATCAATTCAATGAGTGGTAAACACAGTACGTTGTTCCAATGTTAATCTTACCGAAATAAATAAAAACAATCCTATTTCTTTGAACCTCTAAAACTTTTTTATTTGTGCACCAAACTGGATAATTCTTTTTTTGTTTTCTTCGCATTTTTTAGGACAAGGTATTTGTGAAATAACATTTTTAATTTGACCTTAGGGCTCTGTCCTACGGGCCTATAAGGTTACTTGACCATTTATGCATTCTGGTGGAGTAACTTGAGAACTATTTCAAATCATAACCATATGTTGACATGTAAACAAATGTGAATTTGAAATAATATGTGTTTGTTTATTTACACTTGGATTATTTACTTTTGTAGTTCAAGGATTTTGTGAAACTAAAAAGTCTAATCTAACGTTAATTTATGTAGCCTATCTGAAGAATTCTGATTACATGACACGTGAATCTACCTGTTTATCTAACTAACCTTTTAGGATGAATCATGACTATACTATATTTTAAGTTTAATATAACATTGATTCAGTATTATTCTGATTCTTGAAAATGCCACGGTACCCTCGACGTAACAACCTGGGCCGTAGAGAACACAGTGCTGTGATCATAGGACACTTTTGGGCAAGTCAAAATGACAAGCAAAACGAGTCTCGAAATGAAGATGAATGTGCTTTATATAATCTAAACCATCAACGAGGAGATCTTGCATTCAATCCCCATTGAGCTGCGTTCAATTATAACGCGACGATTGATTACAGTTGATTTCCAATAGTTGCTATTGGCTCAATGAACATTGTTTGTCAACAGTTGCAATGATTATAGGTTTAAAAATGAAGTCCCTGTAATGTGCTGCACCAGTGGCCAACTACAGTTGACACGATTGGCATATCAGGTTGAACCAGGCAAAACTCCGTTCCGTGGAATACGTTCATCTTGGGGATTCTACCAATACTGATTGAAATGCATTTAAAGACGGCAGAGTGACTATTCTTCCAGCAACATACGTCGAAAGTCCGCGACATATGAGCATGAGTGCGCTCATGATGCCAAGTTGGATGTACGTCATTGGTACACCAGATTTGTTTATTACATTCACGTGCAATTCAAATTGGTCAGAAATTCTACAAGAATTATTTCCTGGCCAATCTCCCATTGATCGCCATATTACCACAAGAGGTTTTAAAAGAAAATGAAGTTACTCATGGATTTGATTGCTAAGCATTGCATGTTCGGTGAGACGCATTGTGGGATGTATGTGGAAACAACCTTGAAAATCCATGATTTTTACATCGCCAATTGTATGTCGACTGCTCCCGTGTCGGAACATTAAAAAAATAATGTTTGCGCCAGAAAACAAAACTAACAATGTTGAATATTAAAAAAGCTTCAGAATAAAAGCTATGTTGTTGGTGTGACTATTTTGATATTTATTCAAACTAAAACAAATTATTCATAAAGAAGACAGAACAACGTCTGTCGGGTCATCTAGTAATGCTTAAAAATAAGCTGCATGGCCTGTTTTAAAACATGTCTGCGCACTATTTCACTTAATTTAATCCATCGTGCGGAAGGAGAAAAGATTCCGGCATTTACTTTTCTTTACTCCGAGTGTGATGTCGATCATGAGTTTATTTGACGTACCATATTCCCGATCAAAACGTAAATACCCATGTTGCAGCAGACCTGCATACTCAGCGAATTTCAAATGCAAAACAACATATTTCAATCCAACATGCCGAGATTCAACATGTTTTTGTAAGCTCCATAAGAATAACATGGGGAATGAGTATGCAGGTTTGCTGCTACGGGTATATTAAAACTGGGTGGTTTTAATTCAATATTTAGTTGATCTGAACTAGAAGAAGCCATTTACCAAGTTTTATCAAGATATGTTGAGAAATAAGCAAGATATAGAATTTTCTTTATTTCCCATAAGGTTAACATTGGGACAACGTACTGTGTTTACCACTTTCAATACCTCGGAAACCAATGGACATAGAGCAGTGATTCAAAATACTAAATTGTTTGTTTTTTGAGCTGAATTCAATAATGCTAGCAAAAATTGGATAATTTTTAATTTTCTATGCGAAAAACTCAAAAAACCCATTTTTGGGGGGGTTTACCCCCTTTACCCCCCCCTTCCGGTGGTCCGATCGGGCTGATTCACGAACTCGTCCGAGTGATTACCACTTTACACGTCTGTACCAAATTTCATTAAGATCGGACCATATTTACGGCCGCTATCGTGTTAACAGACATATATATATATATATATATATATATATATAGATTTATATATATATATATATATATATATATATAAATTCAAACGAATAGTGTTTTTTGCTTCTGGGGGCCCCAAAATAAAAAGTTAACATGGTCTTGGGCTTAGGTCTTACCATGAGACCTACGGTAATAGCTTATTCCTTTAAGGAAATTCGCTAAAAATCCCTCTGGTGTAGAAACACACAAAAAAACTATGCAAACTAAAATACTATGAATTGTTCAGTTATATATTGACAAATGAAAAGTACGAAGATTTGTATTCTTTTTTTTGTAGAGCCGAACATTTTATGATAGTAAAGGGATATGGCTTTTCAAAATTGAAGTATTTTTGGGATAAGAATATTTTTAAATATTACTTAAAAACACGAGAAAATTACCTTGAACACGTAGCCCCAACCATTTTAACTAATGCTACTAATGTGTAAAGTCAGTCCCGCTCGCCGATTATCAAAAATAAAAACATGTTTTTATCTATGCGGAATATCTTCTTTAATAGATTAAATGCGTTTGTTACGTATAGTTTTTCGGCTTTTTCCTGAATCCCAAACGCTTACAAAAGAAGACGATGTATACCAGTGTTGCCAACAGAATTATACACCTACTCCCACTCCGTCACTCCGTCCTGGCATGCTTCAACAACATAACCTATACAAGAAATCGCGTTGTTTTTGGTTATTTATATTGCTATGTACCAATATACATTGGGTCTATACATCAAAGAAAAGTTGCCTAAGTAATTTAACTGAAGTTTTTTAGTACAATAATAATTATATAACTCACATGAATTTTTATTATGGTGTTAATGTCCAGTTAAGTTATTAGTCTGAAAGGTTTATATCACTTTCCTTCTCATGGCCCCTAAATCAACCTTTACACACATCATGAAGTCAACTAAAATGGTATGGCAAGTTTTAAGGCTCAAGGTATTTTTAAAGCTGTTGGCTATTAAGTGTATCCTAGCACATTTATTGTCTTAAACCTGTTGAATATTAAGTGTAGCACTTGAATCGTTTTCTTCTATGTGGGTTTCAGGTGCACCTTTATCAGTTTAAAATTTAAGATGTAGGCCTACCTTTATCAGTCATCGGCCATAAAATTTTAACACAAATTAGGAATCTTATCAGCAGTATGCCTACCAAATATATGTCTTAGTTCCTAATAGGACTGCAGTTCCGTAGCCTCTACAGTCTTCATTTTAACAATTGAAAATATTAAACGGAAGCTCTGAAAAAAGCAGAAATTACGATTATTCTATTGCATGAAAAACAAAAGAAAACATCAAGATCTAATAACCTAAATAACTTATGATAAAACTTTAAACTTGTAAAATGAAATGAAATTGAAAAACTGAACTTTTCAATAAAATTAACAAAATATAATATTGACGTTGTTGTTAGGTAATAAAACTTCTAAAAGTTTTATTGATTAATGCCTAATATATTTCATGAATTCAATTTTTGTTTGAATGGTAGGTCCTACAGGACTACAAGCAATAAATTATTCTACTTGGCTGCGAGGCTGAAATTTCCAACACTTAAGGGATTAATCCCAAACCTGATGGCTATTTTTGTAATTACCGTACCCTAGTGCTTTGTAAAATGTGGCTGCTCTTTTATTAATGTGCTTCAAAATAACTGAAGAGGTTAAGAATGAGTATCAAATCGTTGTAAGTTATAGTTTGTCAGTTTTATCTTTAGCTACGGGAATCGTTTAGGTACACCTGAAGCAGTTGGAGTGGAGTGTAAGTCAACAGATCATCAGAGCGTATCTGTGAAGTCGTATTAGCCTGACATGATAACATTTTCTAACAGCTGTCTATTTATATCTCCACTGTGATTTGTAAACAAACAGAGTTGATGTTTGGTGAAATTGAATTTTACATTGTTTATTGTCCCTTATAATTGAGGATAAACAATATATGACGGCTCTAGCAATGGAGAAGGCCATAGATCAAGTTAAAACGGATGAATGCCTAATTTAATAGACAGTGTAATTGTCGTCGTATCTCAAACTGTAAATACCGCCGTTGCAGCAGACCTGCATACTCAACGAATTTCAAATGCAAAACAACATATTTCCATCCAACATAGCGAGTTATGACATGTTTTTGTAAGCTCCACAAGAATAACATGGGGAATGAGTATGCAGGTTTGCTCCTATGATTATATTAAAATTAGGTGGTTTTAATTCAATATTTAGTAGAGATCTGACCTAGAAGAAGCCATTTACCAACCAGTACCCTTAGCTCTTAGCTGATAGTTTGTGTTTCTATTTATCTGCGCCTTTGTTACTAGAGATGACCATGTTTTTTAGTCAACATTAGGTTACTCCAGTAATGTTGTAGCCTATTTTTATTTTAAACTTATTATGTACGTACAGGGAAGGAATGAATTTGAAGAAGATACAAATTTAGAAGAGGATCATTATGAAGAGGAAGAGTTAGCCAGTGGATCTGAAGTTGAAGAAAGTGATGATGATGATTTTTTGGATGCTCTTAATGAAGCTTCTTCAAAGAAACGCAAATTAGAATCAGTAAGTCCTCCTGTTTATTTCTCTCCATAAAACTCTCTTTAGGCCTATTTGCCTTTTTATGACATTGATCTAGATAATTTTATATAGGCCTAGTAAAACACTGAATGTTAAAGAAATAAGGACATAGAAATCATGGCCATTGGTATTGGTGTTGAATAGATTGTAGCCTGTCGCAGGAACTCTTGCTTAGTTTGGTGTTTTCAAAACTCAGATCTGTGTTCAATTTAGGTAAAAAACATATTGGGTTAAAGGGGCTGCCAATCTTCTAAAACTAAAACGGCCCGTTTAGGCCTATGTGTACCGTATTAAAAAGTGTATACAGTAGGTATTGAGAGTCGTCCTAAAAATGTTATAATAAACTTTTTTAATGAATAAATTGTTTAAAATAAAAAACAATTTTTTGACATTCGTGTTAAAGTTTTTTAGTTCTGCACCACTATCTAAAATTGAATTAGTGGCTTGAAGGGGCTAAAACCCCCTAATCATAATTGGGAAAAAATTTAAATTAAAACTATCCCTCTTTATTAGGCCTATATTACTAAATACTTTCATAGTAAGCAGGCCACACTGTATATTAATATCTAGAAGAGGGGTTTGAACTATGCAACAGCATAATTCTACTTTGTTTTAATGTAAACAAAGTAGAAGTTTTTAGACCCTACTGGTTTTTAAAAGTGCTAAATCTTGTAGGAATATGTAATAAATAATTGACACATTATTTGGAGCCTCTATTTATTAGAAAATATAAAACAAGACTGAAACATGTAAACAACCATAAATGACAGAATATATAATCAGCTGATCAGCTGAGCAAGAAACAGAACACAATAGAAAACATTGATATAACAATCCTCCCCCCTAATTAGATTGCCCTGATTTGATCATTATGTCTCTTTAATAATCTTCCATCACCAGCCCTATCAACATACATCACATTCCCAAGCTGTTTTTCAACTGTTCCTTTTGTCCACTTTTCATTAGAACTATTTAAGTAATTTCTTACCAATACTGTTTGTCCTATGCAATAATTTCTCTTGGCTTGTTGATTTCTATTTTGTACCTTATGTTCACTTTCAATCATCAGGTCGAGCTCTGTTCTTATGTTCCTCCCAAACATTAATCTATACGGAGACTGTCCTGTAGTAGAGTGCTGTGTTTTCCTCAGTTGTTTAAGGATCGTGTTCAGTTTATCATCATTGTGTCCTCCCCCGCAAGCATGTAAGAGGGTCTTCACAGTTTGAACTACCCTTTCAGCCTGACCATTGGACTTTGGACAGAAAGGAGCAATTTTCTTGTGTATTATTTGGTACTTCTTTAGATAGTTTTCGAAAACATATGATGTTAACTGAGTCCCATTGTCCGAAACAAGTACAAAAGGAAACCTAAATGTTGTGAACAGTTTGTCGAGTTGTTTTACACACCAGTCAGTTGTAGTCGATTTAGTTGGAATCACTTCCACCCATTTACTGTAAGCATCCACAACAATAAGATACCACCAGCCTTTAAGTGGTCCTGCGAAATCTATATGGATGCGTTCCCATGGTTTGTTCGGAGGTTCCCATGGATGAATGGTTTCACAAGGAGGATTTTTAAGTTTTTGTCGACAAGCGATACAATGTTTTACTAAGGTCTCAATTTCTTGATCTATATTTTTCCAGTAATAGTAGCTTCTAGCCAGCAACTTCATCTTGGTCATGCCCACATGACCGGCGTGTAATTCATTTAAAACTGGTTTTCACAAAGTTAGAGGTATACAGATTCTGTTTCCTCTAAACACACAACCGTTCTGTAAGCAAAATTCATTGTCATTGAAACCAAGTTCCTTTAAGCTTTTTCCTGTGGTTAAATAGTGTAATATGAGTTTGAGATCTTCGTCTTTTTTCGTTTCTTCATCAATCATTTTCCTCGTCACAAGCATCACTTCCACTTGATTCATTAAATACTGCTCATGATCATCACACACATTTTCAGCTACCTCAGTTACAGGAAATCGAGATAAGTAGTCTGCATTAGCGTGTTCTTTTGTATTGCGGTATTCAATCGTGTAATCAAACCCAGATAAGAAATGAGCGTAGTTAAACATTCTTGATGCAGTCATAGAAGGAAGAGTTTTTGAAGGATAAAAAATGGAAACAAGAGGTTTGTGATCTGTTATAAGAACAAATTTTCTTCCATAACAATATGCAAAGAATCTCTTTAGTCCCTAGTAAATACCCACAGCCTCTTTATCAATTTGACTGTACTTTCGTTCTGCTTTGGTGAGAGTCCTTGAGGCAAATGCTATGGGTTTTTCAGAACCGTCTTGGTATCTGTGTGATAAACATGCTCCCAAGCCTGTAGGACTCGCATCGGTGGCCAACACTAGTGTTTCACTTGGATCATAATGAGCCAATGTTCTCTCGCTTGTTATTTCAGCTTTAACCTTCAAAAATGCATCTTCACATTCTTTATTCCATGAGAACTTCGTTCCTTGCCTCAGTAATTTATTTAGTGGTTCCAGTAAAGTTGACATATTAGGGACAAACCGTGTGTAGTAGTTTGCAAGTCCTAGAAAACTTCTTAGTTGTGTTATATCCTTAGGTCTTTGTGCTTTATTTATAGCTTCGACATTTTCAGGGGATTTGTGTAAGCCAATATCATCTATAATGTGACCTAAGTACTTTACACTTTTCTGGAAAAATTTGCATTTGTCACGATTCAGTCGCAGATTATATTGTTTAATTCTTTGGAAAACCGCTCTCAGTCGATCCAATGTTTGTTGAAATGTACTTCCTTGAACAAGTATGTCATCAAAGAAACATACTGTACCATCTAATCCATGCAGAACTTTGTCCATAAATCGCTGCCAGATACTAGGGGCCACCTTTATCCCAAACATTAGGCGTTTTACTTTGTAGAGTCCCAAATGAGTACTTATAGTTTGTATATCTCTTGATTCTTCGTCCATGGGAAGGTGTAAATAAGCATTACTAATGTCCAATGTACAGAAAAATTTACCTTTGTTCATGTGTGTGAAAATATCTTCTATTCGTGGAATGGGGTATTTTTCATCTAATATGAGTCGATTTGCTGTAACCTTATAGTCTGCACAAAGTCTCACGCTACCATTTGGTTTTCTTACAGGGACAATAGGGTTCCCCATTGAGAGTTTTCAACCTTGGAGATTATTCCGTTGTTTACTAATCTGTGTAACTCATCTTCAACAGACTTCCGTAGTGAATAAGGTAATTGACGTGGTTTGATGAAAATAGGTTTTGCTCCTGCCTTTAATTGTAAATGTCCTTGTTCTGATTGTATTTCGCCAATCTCTGGCTTGAAAATGTCTTGAAAAGATGTTAGTAGTTTGTCAAGTTCTTCCGATGTGTTGCTTTCAGCTAATTTAATATCACCCCAATCCATCTTAATTTCTCGGAGCCATTCACGGCCGAAGATTGGATCTACATCTTGTTGTAGAACATATGATCCCATGAAAGCTGAAATTCCTATATTTGCATTCAACGAAGCAGACACCTTATGGTTTTATAATTTCCCCAGTGTACGTTTTCATTTCAACAGCAGTCTTGAACAAACGTTTATTGAGACCAAGATTTTTAAATTTACTGTATGATAATGAGCTCAATGCTGCTCCTGTATCAAGTTCCATTTGTAAGGTCTTTCCCTCGATGGTAATGTTGATCATAAACTTATCACTAATTGTTGGTGATTCTCTTATCATGTAAATTTCATGAGTGTTCACATTTTCATCTTCAAAATCGATCTTATGTCATTCTAATCCATTAGTTTTCTCATTCGTATTGCCAAACCTACCGTGAGTAAGGCAAACATTTGCAATGTGACCGATCTTGTTGCATTTCCTACAGAATTCGTTTTTAAACTTGCAAAGGTTAGCTCTATGTTGAACACTGCCACATCTGTAACATTTACCTTTTAAATCTTGGAATGTTATTGGCTGTTTATTATTGATTTTGTTACTCCTTCTCGGGATTCCAGGTTGTTTACTCACATAGTTAATGTCCATAGTCTGTTCTTCAACTGGAAAAGAGTGTTTACTGTTAATTTCATTACTCTCCAGCTTGGATTGTTCAATATAAATAGCTATCTCAACCACTTCCTTAAATGATTGTTTAGTTCCTTTTTCTTGAAGAAGCCGAACTCTGATCTCGTTATCTTTTAGTCCTCGAATGAATTGCATCTTCACAAACATGTCACTCACTAAATGATCGCAGCTATAACACTTGAAGTCACAGTCTATCGCCAAACGTTTCAGTTCTCTTGCGTATGCAGCAATGCTCTCATCTGAGTCTTGAACTTTACACACAAATTTATGTTGATTGGCTAGTATGCTTGGACTAGGTTCTTTACAGTTTTGTAGTATATCAGAAAGTTCTTCATAAGATTTGTTTCCTGGTAACTCAGGAGCTATTACATCACATAATGTTTGGTGCATTTCTGGAGAAAGAGTACTAATAAATAGCTGTGCTTTAGTTTTTGAATCCGTAATTTTCTTTAATTCGAAATAATTTTTTAATCGCAATAGAAAATTTCTAAAGGTTTCATTTTCCGTATAGGGTGTAGGCCTAAAGCTTACATTTGGTGTACTTGTGTTTGCCTGTACCTCATTAACAAATACATTTTTGTTCATTTCTGTTGGCCGAGCAGGTGTAATAAATGGCTGTAACAAAGCCCTTATTTCAAGGTATGTTTCCTCAACATCAGTTCTGTAATCCTCTTCTTTTTCAATTTCATCATCTTCTCCTGTAATCTTCAAAATATCCTCATGTAAAATTGTAAATTTCTTCCATGTTTCTTCTGTCAATGTTAGTCTACCTGGAGCATCATAGGATGAAGAACCTTTGGTTTTCAGTACATGTAAAGTAATTTGTGCTTTGATTATTCCTCTCTGTTGTTTAAGGGTCTTAATTTCACATTTCCTTTCATCTAACGTCGCCATTGCTAAATCTTGTAGGAATATGTAATAAATAATTGACACATTATTTTGAGCCTCTATTTATTAGAAAATATAAAACAAGACTGAAACATGTAAACAACCATAAATGACAGAATATATAATCAGCTGATCAGCTGAGCAAGAAACAGAACACAATAGAAAACATTGATATAACAAAAAGGCAGATATATTACGTTATTTCTCATTTTGTAACATGTTTCAAGAAATTTCAATATTCCTCCCAAGTCCCTGGGACCAAAACCTTCCCTATCAACCTGTAACTTGACAAACACCCACAATTTTCATTCAAACATTTTACTTAGGGGTACATAATTATATAAATAGACTAGCAGTTACCCGTGGCTTTGCTCGCGATAAAAACTGTAACTCCCGCTGCCTAAATGAAGATAGGGCCACATACTGAGTTTATGATTAAACAGATGAGGTACAAAAACGAATGACGACTATAAGTTAACTAACTAAACTAAATTTAACTTTTATATATTTAACATAGTACATATCACCTAAAAATCAACAAAACAACTATAAAACCATTATGAAAGTAACCAAATTATAAATCAGCTGTAAAATTTTATCCATATGTGAAGCTGAACCACCTGCTTGTTAAATGAACATTGAAAATTAAACAAAAGATCATCCATTCCACTTGCGTAGGAAAATTTATAAACTTCAACCCTGCCAAAACTCTTAAAACTTTGAATTAAAAAACCCGTTCTTAGGGGATGCTTACGCCCTTAAGATCGTCCATGCAAAAGTCCAAGGTTCTAAGTCTTGTAGTTTGGGCTGAGCAATGATAGGTAAGTGGTATTGGACAAATATAAAGAAGATGGACTTTCATTAACCAGAAAGATGTTTTCAGGAATCCTCAAAGTCCGCAGGTCTGCTGCGACTGGAGTTATTCTATTGCTGCCCATGCAGGAGGTATTTCTATTTGGCCTTCCTGTACTATACATATGAGCAGATTCAGCGCTCCACCGATAAAGGCCTCAAGGGTGCAACTGCCCTGGGAAGGCTTATGCCCAATATCGTTGAATCTGCTCGCATGCATGGTATACTGTATAGTGGCCCTTAAGCAGGAATATAAAATCTCCGTCGCAGCAGACCTTGCGTACTTAGAGAATCCTAAAGCAGTTTTCTGTTTCATGAAAGTTTATGTACGTAAAACGTATAAATTGCCTTGATTTAATGTCAAAAAAATTCTAAGGTTTTTAGGGTCTATGTTGAACATAAAAATACCCCCGTTGCAGCAGACCTCCAGACTACGTGCAGGACCTTATTTCATTTCTTCCATAAGAATAAAATGGGGAATGAGTATGCAGAACTATTGCAACAGTCATTCAAAAATTTGGTGATTTTAAAACAATATCAGGTGAATCTGAACCAAAAAAAACACATACCAAGTTTTATCAAGATATGTTGAGTAATAACCGAGATATAGAATTTTTCTATTGGGACAATGTACTGTGTTTTCAGCTTTAAATATAGTTTTGGTTCTGGGAGCTCCAAAATGAAAAGTTTTCATGGTCTTGCGCTTAGGTCTTGCCGTGAGACCTATGGTAATAATTCCATCAATGAAATTTTCTAAAAGACAAAGGCAAAGTATTTTTTTCTAATGATGTAGATAAAATAAATGGTTTAAATTAGCTCTTTCATTAATAGCTGTTACGGGGAAGAAAGGTCTTATAAGTATCTCTAGTCAGTGATTTATTTTATGTTCTATTCCTGACAGCGGGTTTGACATTCCACTAAATTTCTTGCATTTTACATCTGTTTAAATGTAAACATTTCACCAATTTGTATTCTGCCATAAGGATAATATGGGATCTTTGAGAGGGTCCATGGCGGAGTCCGAGGGTCAGATCAGGATGAAAACCATTTAGTTTTCCTATTTAATGCCTAAAGAAACAGTGTACCAAATTTCAGCCTTCTAGGTTATTGGGAAGTTGGAGAATTAGTGATGAGTGAGTGAGTGAGTCAGTGAGGGCTTTGCCTTTTATAGGTATAGATGTTTATCTTATTTACTTACTGTCTTAGTTATCTGATGGCCACACTGGTACCAATTTATTTTTGGCCTTGCCAACAATCCTTCTTTCATTTTACATTACTTGCCCCTTGCTATCCATGGTCTTGCTCCTACCCTCCTGAGCTCTTGCTTCACTTGTTAATTTCATCTAAGTTGGGGTCTTCCCGGCATTCGTTATTTTATCAGACCATCCTTGCACACTTCCCATCTACCTTGACCTTAACCACTTGCTATTTGCTCTTGCTACAAAGTCTGGACCGTGGTTTAATTCCTGGTAACTGATTACTCCTTATTCCATTGTCATTAATTTGTTTAAATATATACATACATAAAATGATTTTGCTCAATTTTATAGAGTACTTTGGATTTTGCTCGACTGATCGTGCTGATATGTAATTTACGGCGCTGTGTGAGGCAGGTCTATGTACTGCCGCATGTTTGTTGAATACAGCCTCAAAACATTAAGTGGAAGGACAAACATCCACAGTAATGGCAGAAACGGTAACCTTGCGTTATCAATGACCTGGTGAACAATGTGGATGAAATAAATTCTTAAGAAACATCAGGGCTTGTAATGGGTTATTTTATTATTTTTTTGTTAATTTTTTTGCTCTTGGTTTTTTTGGAATTTGGTTATTTTTGTTATTTTTTTGCAATTTTGGTTATTTTTTTATTTTTTTCAACCTCAAGAACTGCTACAAGCCCTGTTCACACTATTCGTCTGTCAGACGATCTCGTAGCAGCATCACGGCAGACGAATCTCGTCAGCCTAAATTATGTGAAAACCAAGTCTCGTTGCGTGAAAACCAAGTCTCGCCGTCAAATCTAGGCAGATTAGTGATTAGTCTGTCGAGATGTTCTTTTTTACCAAGGTTAAGAATGTATTATCCCCAATATAACGCCGGTTTTCTAATTTTTAGCAAAATTTTTTTGTTTCCAAAAGGTTATTTTTTTCTTATTTTAGTTATTTTTTTCAACCTCAAGAACTGTTACAACCCCTGAAACATAATTTCACTATGACAAATTTGTCTTGAAATCTTTTACAATAATCAAAACTAAAACACACAGAATCATGTTTGGTTGCTGAGTGTTTTTGAAAAAAAATGATGCAGTGCATCTCAAGTTTGGCGGGAGTTTCTATTGAAATGCTGACATTTGAGGCTGGCTAGGTTTAGTAAGCATGCGGCAGCAGGATGATCCACCTCACATAGCTAGAAGCTCATTGAGTTATCGCTTACACTGATGCATAAATTATGACGCTAGCAGAACTGCTTCTCGAGCTATATGTTTTAATGGAAGTTACTTTCTGGATGGCCCTCGAATTATTACTTTTTTTATAAATCACTGTTTAACCTACTTGGAATTTTTTTCTAGGAAGAGGATGAAGGAAATGAGGAGGTGGGTGCTGTTGAAGAGATCGTGGTTGATAATGGGCAAGTCACTCAAAAGAAAAAGAAAAAAAAGAAGAAAGCGTCTGTAGCTGATTTGAAACCTCCAACTGCTGAAGAAATGATACGCTTACGTGAAACCGAAAATCTTTTTCACTCTAACTTGTTCAGGATGCAAATTGAGGAGATGTTAAAAGAAGTGAAACCTAAGAAATTAGAAAGAAAACAAATGAAACCATGGCTTGAAAAATTTAAGGATTTCCTTCTGAACGTTGATGATTCAGACCAGTTCAAGGTAATTTAGCCTAAAACATCACGCCATTTGTTTAAACCTCAAAGTTACCAAACATTACATCCAAGAGACTGACGTTTAGTGATAAGTGTGCATGAATATTTGTGAAATTTTCTAAACATTTAACTTTATTAAATCTTTTATTTTTGAGTCACATTTAGATCAAATTGAGCACAGTGTACGAAATAAAAGTTGGTAAAGCAATCAAATTATCTCTGATTATTGACTCTGAAGTATTGTGTCTGGTAGGTATTTTTTTTGTAGTTATCATTTCAATTTATTTTTAATTATTTACAACTAAATGTCATGAATCTTAAGAGTAATTCTCATCAAGTCCAAGAACCTGTTGTAGAAATGTTTTTAAACAAAAAAAGAAAATACTGTGGCCCTGTATTTAAATATTTTACAAAGTATTTTTTCAAAAGAAGCATTATCCTAAGTTTGAGGGCTTTTAAACCAACAGTTGTAATAGTTTTAGACCAAGCAGTTTTGTGTTTTACAACTCCCTGAGTAAAGAACCACAGTGTTCAGAAAAATACTTTTTACATGGGTCTTTGTTTCTATATCAGGCTAGCTCTTTATTAAAAATTAAACCTCTTGTAATAAATATCTAACTTAAGTTCTTTCCCGGGCAAGGACCCTCAGGAGTCATAGTAATGAGGCATTTTTACCAATGTAACTGCAAATCCTAATTTTTAAAAATTATGTTTTATGCTTTATCCTGTTAGAATTATGTATTGTTATTGAGAATTCCCCAGCCTGTCTAAGAGCAAATAAATTCCTCCTTAGGCATATTGTGATTTATGGAAATAAATAAATATTAATTTTTATATTTCTGAACTCATAATTTGGTCTTTTTGTTCAGCTTGACACAGAAAGTTTATCGGTAAACGTGAAATCTCCACTGCCCAAAATGCCACATGAAGAAGTGAAGCCAACCACTCATTTTTTAAAACCAATTTCAGTATCCGTTGTGGGCTCATACAATTGTGGATGTTGTCTTGGGCCCTCACTATCCGTTGATGTGGTTGTCGAGATTCCAAAAGTGAGTACTAATGAATTTCAATCTATTATAAAATTCACAAAAATGGTCTTTAATAAAAGCTTTGCCATGTAAGTTATCTTTATGTTTCAGGTAGCTTAATCGTTTGGTTCAATAGTTTAACACACACATATGAACACACACATATGAACCCCACACACATTTATCTTCATATGTGTGTTTAACACACATATGAAGATTTCAGATCGATGTACAAAATACTTATAACATTTTATCTGGTGTAACTCAAAGCAAAACTTAAATTTTATACTGTTCAATAAAATTTAGTGGGTTTCGTTTGCTTGATAATTACTTTAGGTACATCACATTACTGAGTATATGGTAGGGACTCAACTTTGGCCACTTATTTGAAACAGAAAATGAATTAAAAAGGAAATTACTTTACAGCTTTGTTATAGACAAAGACCAGCTGATTGCCATGATCGTAAATGAGCAATGGTCGCACCAAGTTTAAATTTGAGTTAAATTCCATTAAAAAAGGTTTTTATTTATGAATTTGTCTAATGAAATATTTGTTATGATCTTCAGTTGACTCTTGCCAACTCAAATCTTGGTAGCTCTAAATTCTCGATATCTTGAATAATTTTCAATCCCCTTGGAAAAACCTGTCTCTAAGTACAAAAAAAAAGAATAGCCATACAATAACAATAATTTTATGATTATAATTTACCTCTACAAGTCGAAGAAACTCATGCAAGTGTGAATGTATGACCATTTAATAATGTATTATTTCCTTTCCTGGACAGAAATGTTTCCTGAAGGAGGACTACTTGAACGGTCGCTACCACCGCAAGCGAGCTGCTTACCTGGGCCACCTCGCCTCGCTGCTGCTCTCTAGCGAGCTGCTTTGTCCTCAGCAAGGCGTCAGCTGGGCACCACTGGACGGCAACCCACTGTGTCCCAGACTGTTGATGTATCCGGCCACTGATAAAGCCACCAAGGTTGTGCTCCTAGTTTTAAGTTTAAAATTTATCTTCAAAGTTTAGGCGTAATTGTCTTCTATTTGAATTTTTACAAAACCTTATCGTTGTCTGTAATAACAGTTAATTTTTTTCCATGATGTAACTGATTTTGTGATGCCTGTAATACGGTGAGCCTTGGTGAAATGAATTGGAGATGTATTTTCTTTTTATCATATCTTAATACAAATTTTCACTTATACCGTCTTTTGAAACGAAACATCTTTTTAACACGGCTTATTCTAACTAGTTTTTGTATTTTAGGTGAAAGTTTATGTATCGGCAGTTCCTCAGTCCAATTCTTTCAAACTGACACGATTTACTCCTTGCAAGAATAATGTTAGAGAGTCATGGCTTACTCGTGGAAAAAAGAAAGGTGAGGAAAACAGTCAGGGGCAGATGGGACGGCCCCCAGCTATCGCACACTAAAATGTTAGTTTTAAGGAATTACAACTTGATTAAAATATAACCCATATAAAATGGGCCATACTTGGTGCAGAGGTTTAATTAAGATGAAACAGTTGTTCAAATAAAATAAAATCAAAATAATCACTTTATTAACAAAACATAAAGATTTGTAATGGAGTCATTGGTTCTACACATTACCATTTCACCTACATCATTGCCCTATCACCAGTCATATAGACTACCTAACTCAGATAGGTACCAAAGCTTATGACATTATTAGAATACTTCAACACTGGCAATTTGCTCCTTTAATTACTTGTCCAAAGATTTTTTTAAACTTTACTGAAACAGTTACCAGAAAGAAATAGATTAAACAAGAACAATTTTTCTAGATTCCCACACTGCCTCACCAGTATATAATGCCAGTGTTATAAGCGATCTGGTGTTGATGAGTAATGAAGCCATCAGAACGCAGGCTCTAGAAAACAATAACAATCTGAAGGACGGAATACTGCTGCTAAGGGTATGGCTTCGCCAACGTCAGCTGGATTTGGTAAGATAATATTTTGCCTTTTGAAAAAGTTTATAATCTCAATTTTAAGCTTAAACAAGCTTATATTTATAATGCATCTTCCAGTTTCTATTAAGAGTAGAAGATTCCGGATCAAGCATTGAAAATAATCTCAACAGTGTCATTAAGATACGGGGTGTACATTTTAAAAAGTCATATTTAAAATAACTATTAATTAATTAAAGATTTATTCAAGAATCATTGGTATATTTTAAAATTCAAGTGAAAACTTTTGCAAACTTTGTTTTATACTATGTTTATAAGAAGGTGTTAATTCATTAATTGATTAATAAATTGTCTTTTAGCGAATTTCCCCTATAGGGAAGTAGCTATTAACGTAGGCGGTACGGTGAGACTTAAGCCCGGGACCATGTTATTTTTTCATTTTGAGGTCCCCAGACCCCAAAAACACCGTTCGTTAATTTTCATATATATATATATATATATGCACCTGTCCATAGGCACGATAACTTTTGTAAAAAAGGTCCGATCTTGATGAAATTTGGAACAAACGTATAAAGCGTCATTCATGACTTCGAGTTCGAAAACCAGCAAGATTGATTACTCTAAGAAGGTTTTATCCACAAAATAAAATTTATTTTCAAGATTTAACACCTTTTTACTAATTATTTTTAAACTTAATTGTCAGAATTGAATTCAGCTTAAAAAAACAAACAATTTAGCATTTTGAATTATTATTCTATGTCAATCCGTTGCTTAAATTTTGGATAATATTGGATGTGCTAAACACAGTACGTTGTCCAATATTGTTTTTAATTTTTCCCTCCAAAAAGTATAGTCACCCTGATTTGAGATTTAAAAAAATACGATTCTGAACATATGATTAAATTTGCAGGTGTTGAATATTTTATTTGTGTTTATTTTGAATAGTTAGAGTTCATTGATGAAGATTTTGCAAAAAATATATACTATATCAAAAAATACAAATTATTTTTAAATTTAATAAAGAAAGTAAGAGCATTTGGAGTGGGTCTTGGTCTAAACTGCCTGAAAATGTAGCATAATATATGGTATGTTTCCAATTATGAGGATTGATAATATGTTTTATTGAAATTGGCTGCAGATGTAGGTCTGTTGCAACAGAGATGTTTTAATTACTATAAAACTGACCATATGATTGAATTTAATTTTTTCATGACATTAAATTATTTGTTTTTTTTTGAGTGTTTTGAGTTCATTGGCTATATGTTTGTTGACATTTATCCTATACTCTTATATGAGCAATGTTATCGTCCGGCCGTGCGTGCTTGCTTGTATGCTTGCTTGTATGCTTGCTTGCACATTTATCTCAAAAACGGCTCCGAGGATTTCTTTCAAAGTCTGGAAATAAGTAATTTATGACTCAAAAACGTCTTTTACGCAGATTACTTGGCCAGAGAAAATCTAATAACGTAATAAATCGAATTTTAAAGTTGTAAAATTTTAACATTGGCCTTATGGGTTGCCGTGATAGCAACGAAAATAAACAAGGAAAGTGTAAACAAATGAAGTAATAATAACAGCTGTTTGGAATCTACAGCTATCAAGGGAAAATACAGCAGGTGGGATGAAGAGTCCATGGAGCAATAAAAAAGGTTTATATTGATACATTTTATGACATTGAGATATTTTATAGTAACTGGATGAACTGGTAAACATGAAATAACACCGAGCAAGGCTCGGTCCACCAGGTACTATTTTATAACAAGATTACAGTTATTAAAAATTAAAAGACTAAGAATTATATAAAATACAAAAGTGTATGTATTACTAATGAAAACCAATATGGTCTCTTTGTTAATTTTCCTCATGTTTAAAGCTCATGAATGATTAAATATGCGTTTTTAGTATATTATTTACTTAACGTATTCAAATGATCCTTCCTTCAAACAAGTTGAATGTTCACATACACAAAATAAATCCTATGGAAATTCGCTGAGTACGCAGGTCTGCTGCGACGGGGGTATATTTATTTTTATATATCCATAATATCAAAAATAAAAATTATCAGTCATAAACAATGTAACACTTTTAGTTTGCCTGAATTAAGAGGAAATATATGTTAGTGATACTATTTAAATTAAGAAAACTCTTACCCATCACCAGAGTCATGTAAAGTCTCCTTCAGACCAGACATAACTTGATTGATGAAAATAACTACTGAAACTCAGGCCATCTTAACACGTTCGCTGTGTAGTACTGGTATACCCGTAGTTTAAGTTGTTCCCACGGCGCACACTACGGGTCTGCCTGTACACACAACACACAAACTTTACCGCTTCAATGTGCACCAGTGTGGTGCCCGGGAACAATGATTTCTTGCCAGCATGTAGCTACAAAATGTGGGTTTTATTTTGGTTTAGGTTGGTACTAAACATCTCTGAAAAATTTCCCTCTGGCAATTTCATAAAACCAACCATTTTGTCCCACTTTCTGGGATTTTAGCGAATTTCCCCTATAGGGAAGAAGCTATTACCGTAGGTCTCATGGTAAGACCTAAGCTCGGGACCACTATAACTTTTCGTTTTGGGGCCCCCAGAAGCAAAAAACACTATTCGTTCGAATTTTTATATATATATATATATATATATCTATGTGTCTGTTAGCACGATAGCGGCCGCAAAAATGGTCCGATCTTTATGAAATTTGGTACGGACATGTAAAGTGGTAATCAATTGGACGAGTTCGTGAACCAGCCCGATCGGACCACCGGAAGGGGGGGTAAAGGGGGATAAACCCCCCCAAAAATGGGTTTTTTGAGTTTTTTACATAGAAAAATAAAATTTATCAAATTTTTGTGGGCACCATTGAATTCAGCTCAAAAAAACAAATAATTTAGTATTTTGAATCACTGCTCTATGCCCATTGGTTACCGAGATATTGAAAGTGGTAAACACAGTACGTTGTCCCAATGTTAACCTTATGGGAAATAAGTAAAATTCTATATCTCGCTTATTTCTCAACATATCTTGATAAAACTTGGTAAATGGCTTCTTCTAGTTCAGATCTACTAAATATTGAATTAAAACCATCCAGTTTTAATATACCTGTAGCAGCAAACCTGCATACTCATTTCCCATGTTATTCTTATGGAGCTTAACAAAACATGTCAAATCTTGCTATGTTTGCTTGAAATACGTTGTTTTTCCATTTGAAATTCGCTGAGTATGCAGGTCTGCTGCAACGGGGGTATTTACCCTCATTTTGGCAATACAAGCGGACTGGTGCAATCGTGTTGCTATATGTGGGTGTTCCAGTGAACTACGTCCACTCTCGTGGTTATGCCACCATCACCGCTAGTGTTTTGCGTTTAGTCGGACGGAAATAAATCGGGTTCGCTGATCTGCTGCCTCACACTGCCCGCACTTTGCAAACCCCCGCCATTGGGTGGCACACAGCGAACATTTCAATATGCCTGCATAGCCCAACTAAAATATTTGATTAAAATTTCAGCCCACAGGTTTTTTGAGTTACTCACCCTGGCATGGTACCCACTTGCATTCATGATGTTAAGGCCTACTAACTAGAAAAATGACTTTGATTTGAGGAAGTAAAACAACAAGATCTCACTGATAGTAGCTAAAGATAGGTATATAATAAAATAAAAACTGCCGTTAAATTCGATCATGCATGATAATTGTGGGTAAACAGCAGAAGTAGCTACTAGACTCAAACTTTTTGAAACGTCAGTTCAATAATGCCAGCTCTATTAAAAAAACTCGATGCTCGAGTACACCCCTAGTTCGTCTGAATTTGAAATGTCAAATACCAACTAATTTGACTTACTCTATCCTTATTTTAATATTGAACACACTTGTTAGTTATTTTAAAATATACCATAAATATATGTTTTCAGGGATTTGGAGGTTTTAGTGGCTACTTGGTCAGCATGTTATTGACAGCCATGATTTTATCTCGGAAACTCAATTCTCTTATGAGCAGCTATCAAGTCGTGCGGAACGTATGGCTCCTTCTCAGTAAGTGGAAATAATAAAAGAATTTGCATATTATGAACAAAGCAAGAAAACAACAATAATTAAAACATTTATTCTTTTTTATTTTCCAAATTTTAAGTTTTGTGCTTTGTTTTTTTTCAGTCGGTTGAGCAGCCTCAGGGTATGCTAAGCTACCTCAATGGGATTATGCCCGAACATCTTAAAGTTATCAATATTTTTACTTAAATTATAGAGGTAATAATTTTGTAAATGATTCAGAAATTAGGGAATTATAGCGGTAACCTAGTTGCATAAATGGTTTATATCAGCAAATTGTATTCATGGATTAAGTTTAAATGAAGGATATCTTGAAGATCCAGTATTAAGGCAGCTAGGGTAATTTTAACAATTAATCTTTATGAAACAAAATAGTAGTAATGACCATAGCCGCTACCTGCTATTAAGTAGCTAGGCCCTGCTACCAATATTATTATGTTTTGTTAAAATATCTTTTGACATTGTTATGATTATAATTCATAATATTTTAATAGGATAATAGAGGAAACAACTGGCTTACCTGAAGTTGAGTAGGCCATTAGAAACACAAAACACTAAACAACAGGAAAAGTCCCAATATTTCGGTCCATCTAGTTGGACCTTTCCATCCTTCTCCATCTTTCTACCCTTGAGAAAGGTCCTACTAGACGGACCGAAATATTGGGACTTTTCCTGTTGTTTAGTGTTTTGTGTTTCTAATGGCCTACTCAACTTCAGGTAAGCCAGTTGTTTCCTCTATTATCCTATTATAATACCTACCCTTTAAGGGCCTTCCTACAAAAAAATAACATTCATAATATTTGACATTGTTAAAAAATAATGTTAGAATATCTTTTGTTGATTGTTAAAATTAAATTTTTGTGTCAGAGTAACTTCAAACAAACATTATTTTATTTAGGTCAGTCAGATTGGACAAAAGAAGGGTTCTCAATGAGTTCCACAAAGAAGGAAGATACGGCTCCAACGTTACAAGAGTTCCATGGCCATTACGACGTTGTGTTTGTGGACGGCTCTGGATACTGCAACTTGGCTGCCAATGTCCATCGCCTCACATACTTGAGGGTGGGAATAAATACATGTTATACAACTTTTATTACATAACAGTAGTATTTTGATTAGGATTTTTGCGGACATTTGCCATCACTGATTAGTAAAAAACAAATTTCACGACGTTTCGGGATCTGGAATCTGATCCCGTCTTCAGGTGGAAGAAAACCTAGAACATAACAAGATTAGTAACACATAGCCAGGAAAACCTGGACAAAAACACAGCTAAAACAGAGAACTGTAAAAACAGCCACAAAAACACTAAGCTGAAAAGAAAAACAATAACACAAAATACTGCTCAGCTCAGCTCTGATTGGGTGTGGACGTGCTCTCTCCTGTCTGGATATTCTTGATCTTGTGATTCCTGTGTTATTTTGTGTTATTGTTTTTCTTTTCAGCTTAGTGTTTTTATGACTGTTTTTACAGTTCTCTGTTTTAGCTGTGTTTTTGTCCAGGTTTTCCTGGCTATGTGTTACTAATCTTGTTATGTTCTAGGTTTTCTTCCACCTGAAGACGGGATCAGATTCCAGATCCTGAAACGTCGTGAAACTTGTTTTTTTACTAATCAGTGATGGAAAATGTTCGCAAAAATCCTAATAAAAATATAAAATCACCATCACCAACAATGAATTTCAAACAAAGAATAACAGTAGTTTCAGCTAGAAGAGTTTTTGCCTAAGATTAATTGACATCACCTACTATTGAAAAAAATTAAATTTTAAACCTAAACATTGAAGTATTATAATTGTTTTTATACTTCATACTTTTATTGTACTTGATCAAAACTAATAATCAGGCCTAATTTTCAAATTTAAAAAAATCTAAATCAAGAAAAATTTTATGTTAATCAGTAGTAAATTTACAGATTAGGTTAATGTATGGTTTGTGAAAACAATTAAAAAGTCACCCCAGAAATATTATCTGTTCCAATTTTCTGTATGACATGTAAATGTAAGTTATTTTTATTGAATAAGTAATTATATACAAATTATAAAAATATAATTATGCAAATGACCAACTTACAATTGTTTTTTTCCAGATAAGGCAAGAAGCTAAACTGGCAGTAGAATGCCTTGACAATCCTGACATGAACAGTTTCCAGGCCTTGTTCATGACACCAATGCCTTTCATACGTCAGTTCGACCATGTGCTTTGGTGAGTTCAAAAGTAGAACGTAAAATAAGTAAATACCCTCTTTGTAAGTGACCTGCATACTCACTGAGTTTCAAATGCTTGAAATCAGAGGTGTGTGAATAGTGATTTTTGAAGTCGAGTTTCAAGCTTTTTTTAGTTTTTTTTTATTATGAAGATAGGCTAATTATTTTTCAACCTCCTCATAACTATAATGCAAACTAATAATTATTGATAAATAACATTTAGTTATGTAATTTTATTCAACATGGAGATGTTCTTGTGTTAAGAATAAGTATATCAAATGATATAAACTAAATTGAGGCAAATTTAATCTTGAACTGGATTTGATTTTCCTGTGTTTTTCAATAAAATGATTAAAGCTCAGGCCATCTTCATCTTAAATAACCTTAAACCTCATTAAACTTAACACAATGTTTGGTTAAAATATCAGCCTACTTTTTTTTAGGTTGACTAGGAACAAGAAGTAACTGCCAATCCTTGACAAGAATGAAATGGTACTAATCGATTGATATCAGTTATTTACAAAAGCTCTTAAATTAAAGTAAAACAAAGGATTTTATGCCGATGGTGGTTAAAGATGGGTGTTAAAAACGACCGTAAAACTCAATACTGCGTACCGATTTAGGGTAAACGCTGGGGTTACTGCTATACTCAAACTTCGATTATATTTAAAAAACTTCGAGTTGAGTCAAATAGTGTAAACTAGATAAAAACTCGATACTCGAGTACTCTCACATCTCTACTAAAAAAATAAAATGATACTCAATGAACTTTTCCCTTATCTAAAATTATTAATACCCCTCAAATGTCAGCCTGCAGAAGAACTGGAGCATGGTGCAGAGTGTGCTGAGGAAGGAGACGACCAGGGCGGAGAGGGTGAAGCACTTTGCGATGCCCGACGCGCTGGTGGCGGCGGCCGTGTGTCGTCTGCTGGAGCGAGGCGTGGGGGCGAGGTTGGCACACCTGGAGCTGCAGCTGCCGCCCCTCCCGCAGTGGAGCGTGGGCGAGGAGCTCCCTGTGGGCGACTTGACTCTCGTAGTCGGGCTCAGGCTCAACCCTGAGACGGCGTACAGTATTGTCGAGAAAGGACCTCCTGCTAATGAACCCCAGGTGGGTTTTGGTTTGTATTTTATAGATATTCTAACGTTATAGTGGACTGTTAAAAGTCTCTGTGATTAGCAATCTCTCTTTTGGGGGTATTATCAATCAACGCTCCCAACGACAATATAAAAATAGAATACGCCAAAATAAATATAATACACTGTAATATTTTATAAACAATGGTCGTTGTTATAAACGATGATTTTATGTATGTAAGCTATATGTATTATTCACCTTGAAAACATTCTCCTTCTTAAGTTGAATACTTATGGCATTAGTGGAAATCAAACGCATAAACAAGGGAATCCTGAATCCTGCTGTAGCTTTATTTGTATACTGCATCATCATTCGATATCAGCGATGTCAAGTTAAAATGCCAAAATAATCAAGATCAAGAAAAGTATTTTCAGATCTTGTTCTCTTCATAAAATTTTCTAAAGGGGAAAAATTTGACATTAAATTAGAAATATTTAATTTTCATTACCAACAATTTATTTTGCGAACATAAGTTAGCATTATCATTTCATCAGTATCAACATTAATTAACGATGTGATAATATTTTGTAAATATTATAATTATTAACGCAATTCAAGGAATTTTGAAAATGATTGAATTTATTAAGGACAATTATTTTTAGGAAATTGAAGTTTTAGCTGTTTGTTTTTTTATGAACTGACGTTCTCTTGAACTGATGTGCAGGCGGCGGAGTTCCGAGCGCTGTGGGGGGCGCGGTGCGAGCTGCGCCGGTTCCGTGACGGGACGGTGTGCGAGGCGGTGGTGTGGCGTGACGCCGACGCCCCGCTCTCCGCCCGCCGGCTGGTCACGCGCGACATGATCACGTACCTGCTCACGTCGCGGCTGCAGCTGCGGCCCCGTGATGTCACGTACCTGGCCGACCAGCTGGAGCCACTGGTCATTGAGAAGCGGGTATGGTCATTTTATGCCGACCTCAAATTGTTGTTCACTATTATAAATGTAAAAATGTTCCCTTTTATTAAAAAAAAAACTTTTAATATTTTTGGGGAACGTTTTGTTGTTTTGTAGTAGTTCAATTGAATCAAAATTATTTAAGCAGATAAAGTATGGTGTAAAATAGTTTGCCTGGAAATCATCTTGTTTGGTTCTTGTGTTGGTGGGTTGGTTTTATACGTTTTAATTGCATTTATTGGCAGATACCAGATTGAGAAAACTGGAAACTTTAAAAAAATAAAATAAAAAACAACTCATTTTTAGTGATGAAATACTAGATTTAAAAGTGTTAAATTCAAATGAGAAAAATTTTGTAATATTTTTTAAAACTTTTGGAACAAATATGAATTGTGCATCTTGTTATGGTTGAAATGTTTATGTCAATAATCTATATAATTAATACGCCAACACGAAATTTGTCTTATGAACTCCTCCGTCATTTCTTAACCGATTTTGATCATTGACGGCTCATTGGAAAGAGCGTGTCACGTAGATTTGCAAACTGGCCTTACATTTTTGAAAAAATCCCTTGGGCTCTGCCCCATTGGCTTTTAAAGTTCCCATGTTATCCTTATGAAGAACATAATTGTTTACATTTTGATCAGCTGGATAATTTAATTGCTGTTATTTTTTAATTTGTGTAAACATAACCCTCAAGACGGATCGTGTTAGCATGATTGTGTTTTAAATTTGTCGCCATTTGAATTATCGCTCTGCTAGAGTAGCGCACGATTCCGTGCGCTCGGATCCACTAGTTAAGTTATTATTAATATAACTCCATAACTTATTAGATGAATTTCAATGAAAGAAAATCATCTTTACATAATTATAACAATTTTTGAAAAACAATAAATTTATTTTTACATATTTAGTGAGCTTCCATTTAATTTCCAAATCACATCGTCATTATCCATTTTTGACAATCCAAATTTTGTCTCAGACCTAACCAAGCCGTGTGTTCAGTTTGTGCCGGCGGCGTTTGTGTACGGGGCGGGTGAGGAGGCGAGCGCGGCAGTGGTGCGAGCGTGGGACTCGCTGGCCAAGCAGCTGCGGGAGCTGCCGGACCTGCCGCTGGATGTAGCCTCAGTGCAGGGCTCGGCGCCGGCGCTGCGGGCCGCCGAGGTGTTCCCCCCCCTCCCCGGCCACCACAAGCCCCAGGCGCAGACTGGCGTGGAGGCTGACGAGTGCTTCCTGCTCAACGCCGCGTTCAAGTACCCACCCGACTTTGTGGCCCCTGTCGAAGGTGGGTTTGGAATTTTGAATTGTAAATGTAATCGGCAAGAAAGGTAAGATTGGATAGTCCAAAGGACAAACTACTTGGAGGTAACATTGTGGATGGTTGAGCGATGGCTTGTTAACGCGGTGTTCCCGAGTGGGGATTAACGTCCGCACTATTGAATGCTACGTTCATTAGACCGTCCTCATATTTAGACCAGTTCTTAAATTGTAAATCAGGTAAAATTGTGGTTCGGATCCCATATTAAAATGTAGGTCCCTTAATTGCCATTGGCCGTTGGGCTATTAGTTAACAGTCCTGTCTAAGGAACATGTCTGCCTTAGTCAGTAACAAGACTACAAGATCGCGCCACAATCATCCTTCACTCATCTGTCATTCATACTTGGCTTAAAATACCTACCTGGGTAGGTCGTCATTACAAGCAATTTATAATGTATAATTGATAATGGCATATTTCAGTTTCCATTTTACATTATCCTCTTCCATATTGATTAATCACTTTATGTGTTAATTTTAAAAAATGGTTCCTTTTCACTCAACTCAATGTCGGTTGGATGGATTTTAACGTTTGAGGAGTCAAAGATTTTTTTTCCCAGATTTGCCAGTACATCTCAGAATTTTAAGAAAGGGAATCACCTGAGTACAAAGTAGGGCTGAAGATTTGGAATATTGGCGCTATTCATTGACTTTAAACCAAACTCACTTCACTCTGTTTACACTAACTATACGGACATGCTTTGGAATAAGTATAAAGATAAACCTCAGATTGCAGAATTTTGCAGGTGCAGGTGAATTTTTTGATCTGAGTAATCTAGGCTAGGTAGGTATTGTTATTGAGGCACTGAAATGTTATGATGTTTGAGATTCACACACCAATAGGGTAAATGAGTTATGGAGTTTTTTTGACCACTAATCACTGAATTTTGTGCCAATTGAAGCATCACTAGGTTTTATCTCACAGTGCTTTATAGTAATAAACATTCTGATTATGTTCCAAACAAAATCCAAACCTTCTTCCTTTGCCAACAGGTGTGGTGCAACTAGGCCTCTCACGCAAGTGGCCTGAAGATATCGAGGCTGTTCGGAGGATAAAAGCTGCATTTTACATTCAAATTGCCAAAACCATGCTGGAGAAGTATGATGTACAGACTCAAGCTTTCTCAGACTACGTTGATATATTCAAGGTAGGCTACTTTAATTTAGATTTTTGTTAATGAATTATGAGGTAGCTTATTTCATTTTCTGAAGAAACTCAAACTTACATAGTTTTATTTTTCTTAAGATAAATTGCCCATAATAGACCTAGCCATTTACTGCAAACTACATTGTAGGTAATATATCAAAAATTTTAATCCTATCTTACTAAAAGGGTCAGTCAGAGGTAAAAGGTTAATTATCTAAATAATATATTCTTTGACTTTTATTCTTTATCTTTTATCATTCTGAACAAGTTTTTAGTTCATTAGAAATAACACATGTAACATTTATTTTACAATTAATTATGTTGATAACATATTCTGACCCAGGTTTGTTTTCTATATAAAAAAGAGAATCCCTTAAACAAAACTTGGTGGGACCTAGTATAATATACACTTGGCACATTATGTCTTGACATTTTACTTGGGAACCATTTAGACCTGAGGCATTTGGAGTGGAGTAAAAGTCATCAGGACATCACAGGTAATGCGCTAAATTTTACTTTCCTGACAATTTTAACATTTTCCTACAGCTATCAATTTATAGCTTTATTGTCATTTGAAAACTAAATACAGTGGATAATTGTCAAAATTTATTTTTACTTTGCTTGTTGTTCCAAATCATTGACAGTAAACAATATCTGACAGCTCCAGCAATGGAGTAGGCCATGGTTCAAGATATAATGAGTCAAGTATACTAGAATACTCTCTTTAAAGAAATAAATATTCCATATTAGATATGCATTTTAAGAAACAAATTCTACGATGCATCCAGAGTTTTGTAATAAGTTGTAAGAACACATAAAAAATTCTTTACAACTGTTGGTCTTTTCTAATTTGTGCAGGAGGGGTTTGTGTTCCGGGTGAGGATCGTGTACCCGCGGGAGGTGGCTCTGTTGAAGCAGTCGACCACTCCGGACGGGAAGGTCTGCTACCGGGACACTCCGGAGTCTCTGGCACTGGAGCGGGACCTCCTGCACCTGCCCCGGCTGACGGGAGCACTGCACGGGTCAGTTGGGTCACTGTTTGTAATGTGATTGGGAGTGAAGGTTGTTGTGAAGTGCATAGAAAATAGAAAGAACTTAAAGATTGGTCAAAAAACACTACTACTTCACCTGGTCCATCTGACAGGAGAGCTGCATGGGTCAGTTGTTAATGTGTAGATTGGTTCTTGGGGAGGGGAAATGGTTTTGGACATAAGTGGGTGTTATTGTTGTGAGTAGATAGGAAAGGTTGAAAATTAAAGGTAGATTAAGGAAGGGGAGTGATCGAAGAACCCCGCTACTTTGAAAAACTGCCTGTTCTGAACAAAATTTAGGAAAAAATATTCTTTTTGTTTTCAAACCTAACACATTTTCCATGATTAAAAACATGTCTATAATGGCCGCAGTTCCCAGCGTTCAGCGTGACCTGCCGCCTGGCCAAGCAGTGGCTCAGCGGCCAGCTGCTGGACAGGAGCCTTGTGCCGGAGGTGGTTGTAGAGCTGCAGGTGGCTACAGACTAATCTCGTGGTGTTTGTGGCCAGGTTGCAGCAGCAGTTCCCAGCGTTCAGCGTGACCTGCCGCCTGGCCAAGCGGTGGCTGAGTGGCCAGCTGCTGGACAGGAGCCATGTGCCAGAGGTGGCTGTAGAGCTTCTGGTCGCATCGTTGTTCCTCTCTCCCGAGCCGTTCCGTCCGCTCGCCCAGCCGCAGCCCATGTTCCTCAGGTTTCTCCATCTTCTGGCTCACACCAACTGGCACCTGGAGCCTGTCATAGTCAACTTCAATGGAGACTTGAAACGTTAGTCGACTTAGTATTTGCCTTTGTCTTTCGCTTCGAGGGTTTTGGGCTAAGGTTTTTGAATTATCTTGTAAGTTTGCTGTTGTTAAAAACATCATATAGCCAAATGTTTTCTAATTTGTAACCTTCAACCATTAAACAGAGATGTATGAAAAACTTATGGTTTTCCAACAATGAAAATTTAGGGTTATTTTTGTAATTTTCTCAATACAGTATTTTATTTTGGTTTTACAATTAGCCCAACACTTCTTTCAAAACAATTTTTGTTTTCAAGCTTACTGAAATATTTAACTAGCAAGTGAACACAGAGATTAATCATAATTAGTCAACAAAATTGAGAACTTCTTTTATGACGAGGATGCTATTAACAATAGCCGATCCATCACAAGTTTTTTTATTATTAATCCTTGATGCATGAAAAGTTTTTAATTGGAAATGTACCAACAAAATTACGGCATTGTTGTGTTGTCCAGGAGAGGACCTGGTGGAGATAGAGTCGGTGTTCCGCAGCGAGCGTGCGTCGCTCCCGCCGCTGTTCGTCGCCACTCAGTTCGACCGCGCGGGCTCGGTGTGGACGCGCGACGCCCCCTCGCTGCCCGTGCTGGCCCGCGCGGCCGACCTGGCTCGGCAGGCTCTCGCCGTGCTGGAGGACAAACTGATGCAGTCTGCGACCACGAACGAGTGCAAGGTATCCACCACTCTGTTCATGGAAGGAGAAAAGTGGCTGACTTAATTTGGTTTTGTTTCTTGCGTTGATAAAACTTGAAAGTAACTGTCCATGAAGACATCAGCTTTTAAGCAGTAAGCTTAGAATATGTATTTAGAAAATTCCCATTTTTGTTATAAATAGGTTAAGTTGAATGTTATTCGATTAGCTGGTTCACTAGATTGTCAACAATGTGTATATCAACTATAGGTGGAGTTTGAGCAGGAAATCCTGAGCCTTAAACCAGCTGATTTTAAGTAACCAGCTAGGTGACTGATGGGCGTAGGGGGAAAAGTTTACTTAATAAAATAAATACACACTAAAATTCTAGAATAAACTGTTCTAAAAACTACGCATTTCATTTTTTGTCTTTATTGATAGTTTTAATAAACAAATTTTGTCAAAAATTTGATTTTGGAGAAGGTGTTTCTGCACAATCTATATTTTAAAAGTACCATTCTTTTACTAACTCTAGTCTTATGTCTGCCAACATTTGTGAAATTTTATTGTCAAATTAAGCCTGTTACCTGATCATTTAAAATTTTAGATTGCCTTCCGCCCGCCCCTGGAGTTGTATGATGCCTTAATACGTCTGAAGCCACTTCAATGTCCCCGCAAGTTCCACAGTCTCGACCACAATGAGAAGGAACCCATAAAACTGAAGGTGCCCCTCGTCCGCAAGAAAATACCCATTGTGGGGTTTGATCCACCTCAATTTTATCTTCAGGAATTGAGGGTAAGGAATTGAGGGTGTTGCTATATACAATTTCATTGCTTTTTCATCAATTTTTAAAGTGCTTAAAGTGATCCCTAATTCAACTTAATGATAAATCCTTTTCTTTGCAAACCTTAATTCTGCCCTGCTAAGAAGAAAAGGCGTATCTGGCAAAATTTCGGATTTTGAGGTTATGGTTTATTTTAATGTTTTAGACCACGAGGAATCCAAAAATCTAAGCGAAAAAGTCGTATCTTCAATAGTTTTTTAGATAAAACAGAGCTGCCAAGCAGTATCTACATGGTAACAGCATAAGTACTAAGGCAAATGGCCGTAAGTGACATGTACTAGAGCAGAAAGCAGTATCTACACTACTCTTACTGCTTTTTGGCTTAGCGTCAGTCAGTTACTGCTTTCTGTCTTAGTATTTCATTCGTATCACTCAACTTACGTAATATTCTTAATAAATCAGAATTTACATTAGCATAAGCTAATGTAAAATCTGTATACCAGATAAAAATGTTTTTATCGTGCATTGATAAGTGAGTAACCTATATCTTTAAAACATTCATGGTTTAAGCACAGGGTTGTAGGGCCTAAAAACAATGTTTTAGAAGTTTTCAATATGCAATTATTTTAAAATAGATATAACAAGTTGAGCTTGGTAACTTTTGTCTAAATATGCCATAAAGAATATTGGTACCTTGTTATCGTTGGCATAATTTAATGTAAAATGTGTCCTATTTAAATGACAATACATAATTTTGCTAATTTTTCTCATTATTTTCCTCTGTACCTTTTTTCTAACCCTTATAACACAATGAATATTTTTATTTGCTACATATTTGAAAGTTTTTAGTTATTTGTCATAAGCTAGGTCTTAAGTTCTTAACTAGACAAGGCTACATTTGAAATGCTATGCCTATTTATTTATGCCACGTAACTTAATTTCCTAATAACTTTTGGCATCTAATCTTCTTTTAAAACTAAGGCAGAAAAACGTATAATAGAATAGAATGGAATAGAATAAATTTTTATTTTCTCAATAACAACAAAAATATTTTTACAAACAGAAAATACATCTAGCTTCTATACAACAAAGGTATTTCAACCCAGAAAGTTTCTTCTAAACAAAACAAAAATAAAATGTCCTCACTTGCCAGGCTGTTACAAAATATTTAAAAAATAGTAAAGAGAAAATAAAATAGGGCCTCATTAGGCAGTGCCTGTTTTTGAGGTTCCTTCATTTATATATATATATATATATATATATAAAGTAAAAACGCTCAGATCTAAACTAATAAAATAAACATACTTGGTCTCCTAATCATATAACTAAAAATAAATAATATAAACAAAATTGAATATTTATGCGTGCTATGCAAAATATTTTTTTTATAAGGCAAATTTACTATAAAATTACAAAATCTAATTATGAATGCTATTAAAATTAATATTCTTATTGACATTTATTTGATTTATTATACCCGTTTGATCCTGCAAACCGCAAACCGTATCTGCAGTTGCTGCCTTTTACTTAATTACAACAGACAGTTAACTACTTGATATAGCCTTTTAAGCCAGAAAGACGTAACAGCTAGCAGTTACTGCTTTTTGGCTCCTGAAGTACTTAGTTGTTTCATGTAGATACGGCCATTTTGCTTAGCAAGACAGAAAGTACTAAAGCAAAAGGCCGCAAGTGACATGTACTAGACCAGAAAGCAGTATCTACATACACTTACTGCTTTTTGGCTTCTGAAATCCTTATTGGCAAAGACGTAACTGAATAAAAAAATGAGAAATCATAAATTTACATGAAAATTAATTGACCTAATATAAACTAGAGATAAAATCCTCAAATAATCAATCAACTTCAAATCTCTATGGCCAACCAAATTTGAGTAAACAAGAAAAATGTGTTGGCAAACTTTGAGTGAGGTTTTCTCATTTTGGTGTTTCATGTAGATACGACCATTTGGCTTAGCAGGGCAGAATTGCTCATTACATGGGCCAGTTGGTATACTGTGCAGTGATATAAAGACAGCAAAATACTATAGCGGCAATAGTCACAGAGGCCATCCAAAGGTCAAAGACTCGTGATGGAACAGGATTCGCCTGCGGCAGGGATCAAACCAGCTATATCATACTGGACAGGACTTTACCACTGAGCTAACACATCGGTAATTTGGTAAATTGGCTCAGTAATTGGTTGTGAGAGTGTTATAATTGTCTTGATTAATTTTTCAATGCACTAGTTTAGTTATAAAACTTATGCTCAATTAGGATTATATAAAAGGTATTAAAAATCCTCTCAATCTTAGAGGCTGTGAAGGCACGAGGAATATTTGGTTTCGTGGTGCGAAGACCACAATCAAAAGCTCAGCAGCTATTTTCATAAAAGACAATAGTTTATTAATTACAAAAGTTCCTATTAAAATAAATTCTTTCATCAAGAACTCTGAAACAATGGGTTTAGTGCTAATAGTGGTATTATTATAGATTTATGTGTTTGTTCTTTTTCTATTTTTAATTTGTTTGCAAATGTTCAATATTAACTGAAGATTTTTTAACAGGAAAGCTACAGTGACTACGCTCTTTTCTTTCATGACACTTTTGGAGGAACCACAATAGGAGTTCTATTCAAACCATCTGCCTTTGAAAAGCACGAGTTCAAGGTAATGAAGTTTGTCTTGTAAAAGCAGAGAATATTTGTATTCTGCATTACACTTGGAGAGCAATGATTTTTTTTTTTAAATTAACTTTCCATGTAGGCATACAGATTTCTGTATACTACATAACAAGGTGGAAAGTGGGAATTTGCATATTTGAGATCATGGGTGAGTCAAGAACTTGCAAAACATTTGGACACATATCTTGAACAATATTTTTCACTATAAAATTGAAATCAGCTATATTTGTTTTATTGGAAATATAAACAAAATTATAGCAAACATTAAATTTCATAGGAAACATTATTTTTTTGTAGTAAACAATGTAATGATGAATGTTCGCAGATGAACTACACATGATAGGTTATACCATGGTGGTATACTGAAAAAAAACTTATTGAAGTGTGAAGCCTAAACAGCTTCAAGTTAATCAAATATCAAAATTATTGTATGACTTTATAGATTTGGTTTTTGATTACATTTTGTTAATGCTGATTGAAATTGTAAACTTTTTCCAAAGTTTTTTAATACATGGGAATTTTTTCTGCTTGAAATATTCTTAAAAAGGCTAAGTATTCCAATACTTATTAAGTGATTGGTCAAATATATCTGCTTGAAATATTCTTAAAAAGGCTAAATATTCCAATGCTTATTAAGTGATTGGTAATATTTCTTTATACAATCAACTTTATTTGCAGGTTAGTCAAGTCAACTGCAGAAAACCTGTTAAAGAAGAAAAGAAACAACTTTTGGCTCTGAATTTTGATGCCATTATTGAAGATTTTTACATCTTGGGCAAA
This sequence comes from Flexamia atlantica, assembly GCA_035578135.1. NCBI lineage: Eukaryota > Metazoa > Arthropoda > Insecta > Hemiptera > Cicadellidae > Flexamia > Flexamia atlantica. The sequence continues at coordinate 21,636,520 of JAQJVK010000005.1, forward strand.
GGATTAGTCAAATCAATCGAGCTCAGTCCTAAGTATGCTCAGTAACTGTAAATAATCCTGTTTCCTTTGGTACAAATTTTATAATTATATGTATATTATTTTATTATTGTCTTATCTATTTACTCCCACCGGTTTTATCATTGTAAAGGGGTTTCCACAAATTATTTTTAACAATCATTTCTGTCCTAAACCCAGAATTCATTAACTGGCAGGGGGCAAGTTTTCCCCTGGGGGGCAAAATGAACGCTTGACATAAACAGTCCTTGCAAAAATGTTAGAATTTTTGTCTCATTAGTTTGTTATGGAATGAAAATGTGTTGTTTCATCCTGATCGTAAATGTAATTTTTTTAGAGGAAATTTTGAGGGCCACATGCAACCCTTTAAACCCTTTTGCGTTTTAAAAAATATTAAAATAATGTCTAGGTTTTCACTTTATCCTTTTTTGTCGTAATTTTTTGCTATGCCCATTTTAAATGTCTAAATTTATTAACAATATGCCAAATAAATTGAAAAAGTGCGACCTCAAAACCTTAAACGTACAAATGCCGTAAACTTCTACCCAAACCACAGACACTGCTTACTTTAGGTGGGCACTCCTGCCAACTGAGTCACCTGAGTCACACATTTGCAAGCCTAATAGGGACTGCACATACCGGGAATCGAACCTGCACATGATCCTAACGGCTTTAACGTTGCACTTGACATACCTCTTGGCTACAATACCACCATTTGACAGTCAGACCCTTTCTCAGTATAGCCCACAGTTGACCCCAGCTACAATTTAGTGAACTACCAGGCTTCATTAATGGTAGCCTCAGCATAAAGAACTTGTGCTATCATCATGATGACCCAATTTGGTAACCACAAGATATCTCAGGGTTGTTAGCCAATGGGTTAACTTACAATATTTACCTATTCTATCAGTCTGTGAAATCAAAAGTTTTGATATGAGTTTATTTTATACGTAAAGGAGCTGAAATCCATTAGAAGCAATTGGTGTACAACTCAGCTTTATTTAAAAATCAGTTAGAATGAGTACGCCTTACCTCGCTAAGGTAAGGCACACTCCTTCCATATTGCAATCAAGCAATCCGGTGGCTAAAATTTACTGATTAATAATCAGCATTTTCCGAAGCAAACGGTCTTGACGAATGTGAACTCGTGGATGCCGAGGTGAGAGCCCTCGCGGCCGAGACCCGACTGTTTGACGCCCCCGAAGGCCGTCTGAGCCGTGGACAGCACGGGGTCGTTGACTCCGACCATCCCCACCTCCAGCGCCTTGGCCGCCCGCCAGGCTTGCCGCAGGTCGTGTGTGAACACGTAGGCTGCCAGCCCGGCCGACGTGTCGTGGGCCAGCCGCAGGGCTGCCTCCTCCGTCTCGAACCTGGCCAGTGAGATGTATGAAGAATATAGCTCATTAAGCTAGTGAGGGATTCAATATAAATTTGCTTGTTAGTATGTGTATTAGTTGCAATTATTCAAATTCTATTCAGTAATGTAAATTGTTTTCTAATCCTTAACTATCTGTAAAAAGTAACTCTTAGACTCGGTGTATGTTTTTGTCATCTAACAAAATAGTTATACGGAAATTATAAATTCCCTTCAATTGACAACCCAAAGAAAAAACAAAATTCTGTAACCTCAAATGCTCAACAACTTTAGTTTTGATTATAGAGCCTTTGTGGTGAATCAAGATAAGTGGCAAGCTAGTGGCGATCTCTCTTAAATTCATTTCACACTGCTATAGCTTGAGCAGTGGTACATGCATAGACGACGTCTTCTCATGATCCTCTCTACATTGAAAGTGACGTGCACTAAGCAAAAAAATTAAAGTAGATATTAACTATGTTACGGCTTTCAATGTCAGTAACTTTGAGAGCAGTAACCAAATACTAAATAATTGTTTAAGCTTTTTTTTGTAAACAATGCCAAACTAAATAGAAATTTTATTTTACAGACATTTTTCAGGTTAAATTTAATGAAAAGAAATACATTATGGGATGGGAAAAAATTCCCTATATCGCCTTTAGGATGGAGTGATTAGCCTGTAGATACATTGCTCAGATACAGATATAGTAACGGTAATTTTGTGTGAAGGTTCTTCTTGATAACATTGAAAGATATGTTACGTTTTCGCCTTTTGGCAAGTCGTAGCATTGCTCAAACTGTGCCCGTGTGAAACTCCTTTTAATTATGGAGCAGGATTTGTCCACATTTGGGATTCAATCAGCCTTATTCTGTTCACTGAGCCAGACATCTACAAATGAGCGACTACAATCAGTTATATTATCCAGTACAACTGAGATTAATTATTATATCCAGTAACTATAAGATTCCTCTTTCTTACAGAAAAAGTGTTAATTATTAATCATGCTGAGAGAAACTTTCAATTCGTCCAGAAGTTAAGAGTGGCCAATTCATGTAAACAACATAAATAAAATAACACATACAAAATTTAAGTATCTGTATTAAGTGCACACAGGTATTAAGTGTCTGTATGACATGGATAATGATACAAATACGTGAATTTAATCAATAGTCCAACGACTTACGGGATGGCCACCACAACTGGGCCAAAGATTTCTTCTTTGAGCAGTGCCGAGTCTGGTCTTAAATTGGTTAGTAAAGTCGGCTCGAAAAAGAGAGGCCCCATGTAGCTTGCAGGGCCTCCACCGATGTGGACCTTGGCTCCTTTACTGACTGCATCGTCCACTAGTCGTTTAACCTGTGATCAAATGTTTAATTATATTCCTGTACTATTGCTGGGATAAGTAGTCTCAATCTTTTATTATAATAATGTTAGTAAGCTTGTTGATCAGTGGGATCCTACCTGGCTTTTGATAGTTTAGGTACCAATACTGGGTACAGTAACGGAAGTTGTCACAATTGGAGGCAGTGTTGTAGTGTCTTTCATAGAATAACTTCAGTTCCCCAACAGGGGAGGCTGAGCTCAATGGCAGGGTGGGCGGGGGTGTACTGGTGACTAATATGAGGGCCACCTTTTCCCTTGAGGCCCTGTTCCCCAGCATCCATTGGACAAAAGGTATACCTTTGCCCACCCAGTCTAAGCTTGGCCGAACCTATTCTATCTACCTATTTCTTTTTCCTTTTGCTCCCCTTTTATTAATCTACTAAAAAAAGCCGGTATTTCCTGCAACACTTCATGCTGAGCTCTTCCAATGACATGTAAATGATCAAATTCGGTTTAGAACTGTAGGAGGAGTCTTGATCAGATAGAAAATCCTAGTGTATCAGTATCAACTAGAGTCTATACCCCCCCTATTAGTCTGTCCTCTGCCCACGCCGTGATCACATCATGCTGACAGGCCTGTCTAATTATTATTGTTTCTTCGTATGTAGTGTCCTCTCGTCGTGTAGTGTATGTAAATATGTTCTGTATGTGTTGTTTTAATCAATGACAACCATAAAATATTATGGGAAGACTTCATTTTTTGACAAGCTGAAGATGGGGTATTAACCCGAAACATATGTCCTGATTTCACAAGAATATTATTTTGAGCTGTTTTGACGTAAGTATTGTAGTCTTACATATAAATTGCAGCTCAGGGGCTATTATCGTGGATTCTAATATAAAAAACTAGAGACCACCTAGTGGTCAAATGTAACCATAATATTTTGGTTTAGTTTTTGCTCATTTATTGCTCTAATAAAACATAATTGCATTTGTTTAGATTTTGTTCTTATCTTGTAACCAACATGGCAACTCATAAAGCCCTTGTTAATACTAATATTTTAAGTGTGAAAGTATATATTTCATCATTGATGGAAATAAACAATATTTGTCATATTATTTAAGTCGCTGTAACAACGTATCCATCTAGGCAGACGAATGTGAATAAATAAACCCAGCTCCAATTGATAGATACAAAAAAGTGCAGGAGCAGCAGTACCAGCTGTTTCAAATTATTTTGAATGTGGGAGAAGCCTTGGGAAACATCTAATTTTTTTTTTATTTCAAAGTCCTTTTTCTATAGTACTCAAAAACTTATGGAATTATAATAAAATAATAATGGGATGATGCTCATCAATGGAAAAATACAATTCTAACAATGTAATAATATTAGCGAATTTCCCGTACAGTGAAGAAGCTATTACCGTAGGTCTCATGGTAAGACCTAAGCCCGGGACCACTATAACTTTTCGTTTTGGTGCCCCCAGAAGTCAAAAACACTATTCGTTCAAATTTCTTTATATATTAGGGGTGGGCGAGTAGTGGGTTTTGAATTCGAGTCGAGTTGGGTCGAGTATTAAGCCAACTACTCGAGTATCAAGTCAAGTCGAGTAGTTGTTTGTGAAAAGTAATGTAAAGTTAATTTTTTTAAAGTAATTAGGTCTTCGAATTACAATTAATTAAAAATAATTAATTATGTAAACCAATTAACTCCACAATTTTCTTCTCACTTTTACAAATCAAATGAAGAGAAATGAAGGCTGTGTATTATTCAAAAGATAAACTATGAATACAAATTTGAAGTTGTAAAATGCAAGGTCAGAGCTAAATATAGCTGTAAGTTTTCAATTTCTGAATTCTGAGAGATGGTATTTCTAGATAACTGTTGAAATCCAGTTGAAATCATGAGTTAATGAAATACAGTTGAGGTTATTGTTACTAAAAACTCGTGGACGGCTGCGAAAAAGATAGCTCGTATCTGTCGATTGCGGTTAAACGGCAGATGCAGCTTTTCGAAACTCGCGATCTGCCGAGAAAAACTACCGCGTGTATTTGCCGACCGTAAATAAACGAAATGCAACTTAGCGAAACTAGCGATTGGCCGTAAAAAACGGTCGCGCGTACTTGCCGGCCACAAATGAATAGAAAATGCTGCTTATTTGTGAAATTAGCGAGCGGCCGTGATAAAATTCCGGTAGCTGTACAAAAAGCTAATGGCTGAAGTACCCTCACAGGATTTTCCTGTGGGGTGGGGAAACCCGACTACCAAATCCCACCTACAAAAAAAAGCTTGTTGATTTTCCTATTCAGCCAATTAACTAAATAAATTGAAGCCAGTTAATTAAATTTTCCCTACACCATTTTACTTTACACAGATATCTCCTCAAACAGTTTTCGCTACAGTTTAAATTTATTTTAAATTAATTGTACAGTTGAAGGATTAAGCACGGTTTTGTTTTAACCAAAAAACCGAAAACAAACCCCTTTTATTTAAAAACCCTATCTGTTCTTATAATATCAAGGTGGTAATTGTCTTGTTATTATCCTTGCCTTCACTGATAGTAGAATGTAGTTTATTATGTGCATTGATCACCTTATCAAGCTGAGCAGAGTTGATGAGAGGTCCAATGTTGGTGAGGGGGGCAAAACCGCTGCCCATGTTCAGTTCATACTTCATCTTCCACGCTAACTGTTCCACAAACTTGTTGAAATGATTTATGTGGATCAAAAACTTATTGGGACTCACACATGCCTGTAAAATTTATAAAGTAATTGGCTTACATTTTGAGATAAATTTCAGGAGTGTAATGTTAGTCTAAGGAAGCAAATGTCAAAAAGTCAAATACAGTAACTCAACTTTTAATGTATAGTTACTAGGGAGTTTTTGCAATCTACTGTAAAACAACACGATTAATGCTAATGTTAAAGATTTAAATCAGCTTATTTCCTTCATTGAGCATATTTAAAAAAAAATACCGTTCAAAATTTATCATATTGTTTTACCGTAGATCGCGAAACTCCCTACTGTATTGTTATAAGTAAACTTTAGGATTTCAGCTTAATGTTTGCTATCTTAAGCAGATTTCAGGGTCTACCTGTAAAGGCAGAGGAACTTCTTGAAAAGCAAATGTCAAAATGTCAAATACCTCAACTTTTTATCTTTACAATCATACTTGGGAATAAATGAATAGAAATTCTAACGATTAGCGATATTCGTTATTTTTTAAAAAGTACTGGAAATAACTTCTACTCAGTTAGATTCTAGCTAACGAATAGATAATATAATCGTTAGTAGTTTTGGAGTCTAAATAGTTAGATTTTTGGACGAGCGGAAGTACTTCAAATACGAGTTTTTTATGCGATCGGTGAGGTTTGCATGCGGCCATGTGGGAATCAGAGAGAGGGGTCATTGCCCTTGTTGACAAACAATGCGGGGGGTGGGGAAAGTCCAGTTGCTTTGGTATGCAGTAGCAGCTAACAATACCGCAAGCACCAGTTGGGAAGGGGGAATTTATGGTAATTTGTCATCTCTAAACATTGTCTTCAGTTAATGTTTATTCTCTGCCAAGTGAAGTCTATTTTTTCTGTGGTAGCAACCTGTGCTATATGATTTAAGCTTTCTTAGTGTTTATTTGTATTGTAGTTTTTTAGTTGGTTGAATAATTTTGTTATGTTAATAGTTTTGTTGCTATATTTTAGTGATAGTTAAGTAACAGTCTAAATAAAGCCTAGTTTACACTAGCATCTAAAACTTGGACACTCTAATTAACATTGTTGTTATGCCAATACAGGTTTACCAAAAACAGCTGCGTTAACACTTCAATTGTTACAACACCTTATTTATCATTGGAGGGATGCAGTCTTGAGTGACGACACAAATATTTGTTTTTACAAATATTTGTGTCGCCACTCAGGATCGCACCTAACCAGTGTAATCAATGAAGCGTTAACACTTGAAGTGTTGACATAACGGAGGTGTTGATAAACCTGTATTGGTATAACAACAATGTAATTAGAGTGTCCAAGTGACGACACTTTTAGATGCTAGTGTAAACTAGGCTTTTGTTATGAAGGTGAATAGTTTTAATTCTCTGAAAACTAACTTTATTTTCCATCAGTTAGTTTTTTAACTAATTAATAACTTCTATCAGTTACTTTTTACGGGACAAACTAATAACTTCGAACTGGTTAGAATTTTTGACTAACTTTCCCAACTATGTTTACAATGGTGCACATAATGTAATTTTATATGTAAACTGATAGAATCTGTGCAAAGCGGGACAAGGAAAGCAGGTAGAGATAACACCTCTTAAAAAATCAAAATACAAAATGGTTTATTTTACCTTATTTTCCATCGACAGTCCAAATCTTGCTTTAATTATGCAAGATAATAATGGCAAGCAATTGGCATAAGCAATCCAGGGCCAAAACTCACATTGAAAAAAAATCAAAAGATACAGCGTAATCCCTGTAAATTGTAGCTCTCCTGCTGTGCATTGTTGTCAATACCTGGCCACAGTTTCTGAACTTTGCCGCCAGGGCGCAGGCCACTGCGTGGTCGACGTCCGCGGAGGGGAAGACAATGAAGGGGCAGTCGCCGCCCAGCTCCAGGTTGACCCGCTTGACTGTCGAGGCACACTGGCCGTACAGACACTTGCCCACCTCCGTGGAGCCTGGACAGTAAACCAGTAATCAAAAACCTCCGTCGCAGTATAGTATGGCTTGTACAGTCGCCGCTTAGCTCCAGGTTGACCCGCTTGACTGTCGAGGCACACTGGCCGTACAGACACTTGCCCACCTCCGTGGAGCCTGGACAGTAAACCAGTAATCAAAAACCTCCGTCGCAGTATAGTATGGCTTGTACAGTCGCCGCCCAGCTCCAGGTTGACCCGCTTGACTGTCGAGGCACACTGGCCGTACAGACACTTGCCCACCTCCGTGGAGCCTGGACAGTAAACCAGTAATCAAAAACCTCCGTCGCAGTATAGTATGGCTTGTACAGTCGCTGCCCAACTCCAGGTTGACCCGTGTGACTGTCGAGGCACACTAGCCGTACAGACACTTGCCCTCCTCCGTGGAGCCTGGACAGCAAACCAGTAATCAAAAACCTCCGTCGCAGTATAGTATGGCTTGTACAGTCGCTGCCCAACTCCAGGTTGACCGGTGTGACTGTCGAGGCACACTAGCCGTACAGACACTTGCCCTCCTCCGTGGAGCCTGGACAGTAAACCAGTAATCAAAAACCTCCGTCGCAGTATAGTATGGCTTGTACAGTCGCTGCCAAACTCCAGGTTGACCCGCGTGACTGTCGAGGCACACTGGCCGTACAGACACTTGCCCACCTCCGTGGAGCCTGGACAGTAAACCAGTAATCAAAAACCTCCGTCGCAGTATAGTATGGCTTGTACAGTCGCCGCCCAGCTCCAGGTTGACCCGTGTGACTGTCGAGGCACAATGGCCGTACAGACACTTGCCCACCTCCGTGGAGCCTGGACAGTAAACCAGTAATCAAAAACCTCCGTCGCAGTATAGTATGGCTTGTATAGTCGCTGCCCAACTCCAGGTTGACCCGCGTGACTGTCGAGGCACACTGGCCGTACAGACACTTGCCCTCCTCCGTGGAGCCTGGACAGTAAACCAGTAATCAAAAACCTCCATCGCAGTATAGTATGGCTTGTACAGTCGCTGCCCAACTCCAGGTTGACCCGCGTGACTATCGAGGCACACTGGCCGTACAGACACTTGCCCTCCTCCGTGGAGCCTGGACAGTAAACCAGTAATCAAAAACCTCCGTCGCAGCATAGTATGGCTTGTACAGTCGCTGCCCAACTCCAGGTTGACCCGCGTGACTGTCGAGGCACACTGGCCGTACAGACACTTGCCCTCCTCCGTGGAGCCTGGACAGTAAACCAGTAATCAAAAACCTCCGTCGCAGTATAGTATGGCTTGTGCAGTCGCCGCCCAACTCCAGGTTGACCCGTGTGACTGTCGAGGCAGACTAGCCACCTCCGTGGAGCCTCGACAAACCAATCCTTGCAGTTTAGTATGGTTTGTTTACTATGTAGTTTATTATGTGCATTGATCACCTTATCAAGCTGAGCAGAGTTGATGAGAGGTCCAATGTTGTTGGAGGGGGAACCCAACTTCTAAGGTTCTTGAAAGCACAAAAATAAACACTCTACATCATGAGAGTCAAAACCAAAGGATGCATTATTGCATGAATATTCAGTAGACACTCTGTAACCTGGCACTGCGTTAATCCAGGCTTCCAGTTGTCTACTGTTTTCTGAGATCTGATTATAACCCATTTTTTTATTGGTTTCATAACCAATACGATCACGGCTAAACTTTGCAATAACAGTTTGAAATTCAATTGCTCATATTGACCGGTAAATGACAGAAATAAATTAGTAAAAGATGCAAACAGCCATAAAATAAGATTGTGTTTATTTACTTATCACAGCTAACAGGCAGGAGAAACTTTGCTAAAGACATTACATAACATTTCAGTGATCCAGCATGCTCTAATCCGGCCGTGCTGTGGTCTGATGTCTACCAGATCAGGGATAGCCTATTGTACTTGCCACGTTACAACAAATTGTATTTAAAATGTCTTATTATTAATTTTTTTCTTGATTTTATGGCAAACACTCGAAATTAGGAAATGTAATACTGACCAGTGAAGGAGAGGCCAGCCACCTTGGGGTGTGAGCACAGGACTTGGCCAACTAACGGAGAGTTGGTTTTTGAGCTTGTGACAACATTTAATACGCCCTTGGGGAACCCTGAAAACATGATAAAAGTTTTGAATGACACTCTGAGACCTGGTATGATGAATATTTTGAATTTAACCAATGGACTGGACATTTTATTCCCTAATATAAGTGAAAACGTTGTAAAAGAAAATAACTGGAGACTCCTAGTGTACTCATAAAAGAAGTCAAATTAAGTCATCAAATTAAGTTGTACAATTGATATTATTCTTGTTTGAATTTTGAAATCTTTGTGACCTCTGTACTATAATATGATTCTGTATTAAAAACTAACTTATCTCCAATCTTAATAACCTTAGCATTAATTGAAATGGGGTTCAATCTTTCATAAATCTTCAAATCACAAAGCATTCAACAGGTCACATGTTATGTCCCAATCACTCACCAGCCTGTTGCAGAGTGGAAGCCACTGCGAGGGCCGAGAGAGGAGCATCCTCCGCGGGCTTGACTACGCAGCAACACCCCGCAGCCAGAGCCGCAGCCACCTTCCGCAGCAGCAGAGCGTACGGGAAATTCCACTGAAACAGTTCATTATACAAATGCTAATTGCAAAATACTGTATATTTAGGGGTTTATACTTTATGTTTATATATACATTTATAGAAATCTGTCATCTTACCGGAGTTATAATGGCTACAACCCCTATAGGCTGTCTCAGATAAACGAACTGCTTGGTGTTGTCACTACTGGACAGTGTTTCTCCCTAAAAAATAAAAAAAAACTTTAATTTTTTTAAATAATCCCTTTGAGGATACACAATATAAACTGATACATGTATAAAAATGAGTTGTTTTTAAAAATTATAGTTCACAAATCATGCAGTGCACAGATTGTAATTTAATCATTGAAAAATCAAATACATTTTAAAATATAAAAATAGTTCTTAGAACTGGAACTTACCACCATTTTAAAACCTTTTACAAGATAAATTCTATTGGTTTTTTCAACCTTGTATTTCATTACAAAAAATTAAGCATATAAATGATGAATATAAAATAAATAACTTATAAAATAAAAAACAAGAAATATAAAAATTTCTATACAGTCAGTTTTGAACACAAATTACTAAGTAAAATAATTTTCTAAATTATTAAAAACCAGTTATATATAAATGTCACCAGCATCCGTGTGGCCTCCGAGGCGAACATGTCCACGAAGGAGTTTCCGTACGCGACCTCGGCCTCGGCCTCATGCAGTGGCTTGCCTGTCTCCAGGGTCACGACCTCCGCGACCTCCCGGGCGTTCTGTCGCAGCAGCTCCAGCCAACGCCGCAGCAGGGACGCTCGCTCCTGCGGCAAACGGACCGACTAAGCACCAAATTGCACTGAATAAATCTGTTAAATACAGGGTGGACACAAGATTTTCATCCAGAAAGAAAAGAACGTATTGTCACTACGTCTACTGTCTAGCCCTGTTAGTTGTCCCACCACCGTGACTGAGTGTGCAGTCTTAAGGTCCACTCCCTGTCTTGTTGCTGACCGATTACACATTTCATTCTTATGGCATTTCTAAACGATGGCGGTGTCCATTGAAAATCCCACCAAGTGGATTTGACCAAATATCGCTACCTCTTTCAGCTCCATATTGTGACTTTACAGCCTAAAAATTGCCTTAACCCTAAAAAAGGAGATAAAAACTTAAGGCCAGCTAAGGGTTATACTGGATTTGTCCGAAAATGTCCCATTTTAGGAGGCAAAGTTCTGTGAAGTTGCTGCATGGAGGTGGGTGTCGCGTCATAGATCAGCATCACCCTTGTCTGGAATGAGATTTATCCATGTTGCTTGTTTTGTGTAGTATATCAAGTTATTGCAGGGCCTCACAATAGACTCAGGATCACTTTTTTCTCCTGTAGGCACAAATCCAACACAGAGTAAAATTGTAGGCCGCAAAACACCATTGAAATCACGTCACTCGAATTCAGCGGGACTTTCAATAGTCACCTCCATTTTACAAAGCTGTAGGAATAAAATGCGTGACCGGTCAGCAATAAGACTTGCCTCGAGTCAAGTCCGGGAACAGATCACCCAATCCAATAAAAAATCTTGAGCTTACCTGAACAAATTCTTTATGATACCATTCAAATTTGTTCTGGCCTGCATTACAGGCTAAAACACATAAAATCTACCGGTTTTCTTCAAGTTTTACAACAATAGTCCAACTTATAGAAATTGCTTGAGCAATCATGTTCTTAATTTGTATGTAGAATGTACAGTTTTATATCAAACATATCATTAGAGGTGTAAAATTATTTGAAAAAAGGTTACATACCTTGAATAACTGTCTTCAATTCACGTAGTAATCTTTATGATTTACTTAAGTTTCGACATCTGGGATGTCATTTTCAAAATCTTCTTCATACAAGAATAATACTAATTTCTCAATGGTCGTCATAAAATTTAAAATTTAAAACTTACAATAAAATACATATTTACACAGGACACACACACGAACATTACCGGCCGGTACGAGAACGGGCTCCAGCCTCGTATGTTCGTGTGTGTGTCCTGTGTAAATATGTATTTTATTGTAAGTTTTAAATTTTAAATTTTATGACGACCATTGAGAAATTAGTATTATTCTTGTATGAAGAAGATTTTGAAAATTACATCCCAGATGTCGAAACTTAAGTAAATCATAAAGATTACTACGTGAATTGAAGACAGTTATTCAAGGTATGTAACCTTTTTTCAATTGATTGTATCAATTCAGGAGGCAAATCATGAACAAATGTAAAATTATATTTTATGAATGTTTATGATAATAATTTTTAAAAGCTAGCTAAATATTTTTGATCTTTTAAAACTTGTTATAGATCAAACATTTTATTCCAAAGGTTAACCTGCTTGTCATTCTGATAGCAGTAATTAATTAATATTATAGAAGTCCATATAGAATTACCTTTTAAACAGAAATTTATTTGCTATCGATTTTTTCCTTCCCACTGGTTGGAGTTAGCTGGTTCCACAAACTGTAATTCCCTGTTTGGAGGGAGATTTCTGATGACTCCTAGGTCCTACTTTAAAGGGCCAGTCAACCCTATTTCATTGGGTAAAAATTAACATTGTAAATTTAGCTGACTCAATGCTTGAAAGCCCTTATGTATTTTTGACATTTACTTACCTGCGAAGCAAATTGGCTCCAGTTTCCAAAAGCGACGCTGGCAGCATCAATAGCCTCTGTCACATCCTTCACCTCCATGTCAGGCACTGCTGCAATCTCAGAGACATTGCAGGGGTTGAACACGGAAAACATTAGTCTGCTGTCAGCCTCAACCCACTCCCCATTGATAAAAGCCCTGTCCTGAACCAACGGAAAATATTTATACTCTTTACTGTCATCTGAATAACACCAGTTAAAAACAAAACACACCAAGAGTAAGCAAAGGTACATTTTATAAAAGTGTCTTTGAAAGTGGACGGAACCATTATAAGGTGTGTTACACGAGAGTTTAAACTTCAGAGAGAAACGCCAACAGATTCATCTGATTATTGGAGATTGGAAGATTAAAGAGATAAGGAACTGACTCAGTTGTTAGACAAAGATTGTCCTAAATTTTCTCTCTGATGCATATGAAAATTTGGAGAGTTTGAAATTTAAAGGAACAATTTGAAAATAAAATGAATTTGCCCTCTAACTTTTTTTACAAACAAACACTGTTTTATGGATTTAAAAGTGAAATTTGTTATTTTTAAACGCAATGTAAATAAATAGTTTAGGAATTATTCTTGAAAAATAGTTTTAAAAAATTAATTTTTAATAGTAAATTTTGCAGCCTGTTCTGAAGTAATTGTTGTACGAGAAATGCCCCTTTATTTTTAATAAATTTAATTTATTAAGGTGTCAAAATTATAATCCTTACCTACTTAAAGTTGTACAAAATTGGTTGTACAACTTACTTTAAATTCGTACAGTTGTACATTTTGTTGTTTGGTAAATTAATTGATAAAAATTTAATTTTAGAATTATCTCTGCCTATTTGCTTCTTTTTAAAAGGGTGTTCATAAATTGAGAAGAAGACTCTTACTGCATTGATTGAAATTTTGTACAAATTACCATGAAAAATGACCTGTAATACATTTAGGCATTTACCCTTGTTACGGTTCAATTTTTTTCATTACTCCCTTAAAATATCCCAAATTTGTTAACAGCTGTAATGGTTTTGATCAAAACTTTGTGTTATAAGGTTATAAGTTCACAACTAGGTGTACCATTCACATTTCAACAAAAATTGTAAAAATATATAAAGTTTCAATCCAGTTAAAAACTCTTTAAATCCACCCAACCTCAAAAAAAATCTGAAAGTTTCGAAATAACAAAAGTCTTCGAGGCGAGTTCTAGTAGCAATAAATATGAGGCGAGTTCTAGTAGCAATTAGCAAAAACAGGGCATGATGCGGGCTTAACTCTAACTCAAAGGCTAGTACAACTTATTATATCAGTTGTGATGTCCTGATGACTTTCACTCCACTCCAACTGCTTCAGGTGTAAAGGGTTCCCAAGTGTCAAGATATAATGCGCCAAGTGTACTCCTCATGCAGAAACCCCAGCCTCGAGGACTTTGAGATGGGTCCAACGAATAACTTTGCCAATTTTCCAGCATTCCAGCGAATTTCTCCTATAGGGAAGACACTATTACGGTAGGTTTCATGGTAAGACCAAAGACCATGATAACTTTTCATTTTGGGGCCCCGGAAGCAAAAAAAACACCATTTGTTCAAAATTGTATGTATTGATATATCTATCTATAACTACTGATATATATATATATATATATATATATATATATTCTATAAAATAACTACTGATATATATATATTCGTAAACATGATGACTCTCTTAAAAATTGTCCAATCCCAATGGAATATTTGGTACAGACCTTTAAAGTAGTAATGATATAGACGTTCGAAAACCAGCTCGATTTGCCCATCCAAAGGGGAGAGGGATTGAGGGGGGGAGAGGGATTAACCCCAAATATTATTTTTTTTATATATTATTACATAGAAAAATTTAAATAATCAAATTTTGGTTAGCACTATTGAATTCAGCAAAGAAAAAAACAAACAATTTAGTATTTTGAATCTTTACTCAAGGGTCATTGGTTATGAGATACTGAGTCTGGTAACACAGTTCATAAAACATGGTACCTTGGTAACTTCTTCTAGTTCAACTTTGCTGGATATTTTATTAAAACCTCGCAATTTTTACATACCTTGCAGCAAAACTGCATACTCAATCCCCACGTTATTCTTATGGAAAATACAAAAAGATTTCATATCTTGCTTGCAATGGATTAAAATATGTTTTTAAGCATTTGAAATTCGCAAAGTATCCAGGTCTGCTGCAACGGGGGTAATTTTCCTTCGATTAGGTTAATTTGACCTCACAAATAATTAAAATGTCTTATTGTATTATGCCAGTGTGGTTTAAAAAAATTACCATGTCTTGAGCGCTCAATTACTCGTTAAATAACATGAATACAGTAGATGTTTATGGAAGACATAAAACAATAGACACATTTCTTAACAAATTTTCTTCTGTCTTTAATTTTACATAATTAGTGTTATTCAAGGTTGAATATTGATTTATATTAGAGTGGCTGAAGATAATTCATCACCATAATAAATGTGATGTGATGTGTGGCAGAAAAAACTGGTTTGAAATCACCACTACAAAATAAGACTTTGTCAAGAATTATAATGTTGTTTTGTTTTATCTTTTGGTAAGTAATTAGAAATGTAAACATGATGATAGAAGGTTGAAAAAAAGGGTTTTATTACTTCATAAATATTTATTCTTGGTGATCTATTAATAATTTGACACGGTAAATAAGTATTACTGTCAAAATTATTCAAGATTTATTTCATTTGATTCAACCTCTTGCTCAATATTTTCTTTCTGTCCAATAGAAGTTGTATTATCCAATTCCTCTTTACCAAAGTTGTCATATTCCTCAATCATTTGACTCTCTTCTTTTCCAATTGTTGAATCTTTCTGTTTATTTATTTTAGCTAAATGACGATTTTCTCTCCTCTTAATTCCTTTTATCAAATGCATATTTATCCTGTCTTTCACTTTTGGATGAAGCATGTCTTTCATGTCCTTAATGTGCCTCTCTATTTTTGAGTGATGATGTTTTGGTTTTCGATGATGTATTTTTTTCGGCGTGTGGACAATCTGTCGGCATCGAGATCCTCTTTTTCCTAGGGCAAAAGGACTCTTGGAACGAGTACGAAGGTAATATATCCCAGATGCACTAAAACAAATGAATTATTAATTATAAATTACAGTAGCAGTTCATTGAATTTTATTACAGTCTGTGTTCTCGTCTGTTTTTGCCATAAGTTGAATCTTAACTTCCAAAATTCATTCCTTCTGTATTTTACTATTCACAGGTTTTTATTAAAAGAATCAACAAAGTATTTTCCTACCTTTTTAAAATAGCTCAAAATATCTCTTTTTACTGTAATTTGTATTGTAATTGGGCTTTAAGTAAAAATTGATAAACGTTTAAAGTAAAATGGTTTTACTAAGGCACTATTGATGCCAAAATGCCCCTCTGAGAGTGGAAACCTATAGCGAAATGAAAATAACAATACCAGTAAGAGATTGAATATGAATCCTACCCTGTACTTTGCAGCACAAGAAACGATGAAGATCAGGCCTGATTCTGTAACTGGGTAGTACGGGCACCTGCCCAGGGGCGCCAGGATTTAGGGGGCGGGACAGAATAAAATAAATGATGATAAAAGAGATCGACGTCATTATCAACAGTTTAATTTGGAGCTGATGTAAGGGTGCGTGCTTTATCTTGTAATGTGCAGTTTTCAATAGCCAATTCGCCGGTTTTTTTTATTAAAACAAACAGGTGTTGGATAATGGGTGTTGGCAGTCTTAACTGGCTCCATACCTCATGCGACTCATTCCAGGAATCCCCTAAAGCTATTAATACCCCCCTCCCCTTAATACCTTGTTATTTGCAATTCAGTGGTGTCAGTTTGCTGAGCGCCCTCTTTCGTAACACAGACGGAATATATCTATTTTATATTAGAAAATGACTTAACATGTTCAATTCAAATATTTCACCTATTAAGTTGAATAATTAATTGTATTATCAATGAAATTTGATTCTTAATGAAGTTTGTTGACATTTGAATATAATATTTCATTATAAAACAAGTAAAATGGGTAAAATTTCTGCGATTTAGTGTTGTGGAGTAAAACTCAGCATTCGCCTTCTGCCGTTTTACAGATGAAGCGCCTACTCAAGGGTTGAAACTTATGTAATTATCATTAACCAGCAACAAGCTAATCCCGCAAAGATAGGCAAAAATTCGCGAGGAATTCTGAAATCTCCGAAAATTCAGTATACTGTGTCATTATCTAGCGGACAATCAATAAACTTTTAGAACGAGATAAAAACAACAAACATACCAAATGATTCATCTAATAGAAAAAAACATTTTGACAAAAAAATAACTCCATCCGATCATATACATAGCAGAATCTTGTGAACTATTCTTGTTGGTTTTAGTTATTTTTTTGTGAGGGACATGCCTGTTGCTAGCGAAAGATAAGTAAAATTTCTCACCTTCTCCTGCTTCATAGTTGTATTAATTTTACTGTAATGAGGGTTGCTTGGGGGGGAAGCGCACTTGCTTGGTTTGCCCAGAGCACTCAAGGGGTTGAAAACAGGCCTGATACATTTGAAAAAAATTGTATTGAATTACTAAAAACCTATTTATAGTTGTAGTTCTTAATAAACCAAACTGTCACAGTATTATTCCATTACCTTTCGTCAGGAGGGAAGGTGATAGAGATGGTATCCAAACTGTTACAACTGCAAGTCTTGAATTCCTCCCAACTGGAACACTGCCTGGCTACAAAGCTCGAAGGGTTGGCAACAGCTTCAATGTACAAGTAAGGTACTCGCACATGACTGCAGTCTAGGCCTGGAATCACAAATCTAGTTTCAACTTTTTTGTATTTTAAGTAGATACATCAGGTTTCATCTGCTCTGAGGTGTCTTAAAACCTGATGTGTGAGTAAACCGATAAATGCTCTTAGGTTTCAAAAGAGGTGACCTGAATATATATAAACGCCATACACCATAAATTACATGATCTCCATTGTTGAATAAAACTGATGGTCCTCTATCCCTCCTGTAAATTTAATTCTTTTCCTTAACTCATTTAACTTTCACGACCTCTTGAACTGCAGAATGAAAGAATATCATGAACAGAGGTTTAAAAACTCTAGTTTAATTTATTTAAGACATTAAACACTGATTGCACACCAACAGGGCCTGATTAACCACTAGGCTGACTAGGCTGCAGCCTAGGGCGCCAGCCATCCAAGGGCGCCACAGGACGGAAAATAAATATTGTTTTCATTTCTTAAAAGAATTAAAAAAATAAAACAAGTCTCGCGCCCCTTTTTGCGTAAATTTGGCCTGCTTGCCATGTTTTTTATGAAACCTAAACCTACATTCTATAGTCTTATATGAGCAATGTTTGCTTGATTGCTTGCTTAATTTATGTTTGATTGATTGCACAATTATCTCAAAAACTGCCCTGAGTATTTCCTTCAAAGTCTGAAAATAACTAATTTCTGACTCAAAAATGTGTTCTATTAAGGTTACTGGGCCAGAGAAAATCTTATAACTTAATAAAATGATTTTTTTTAATCTAATGAAGACTGTTCGGATGAATCTATATCTGAGTCAGGTGTGGCAGAAGGAGAAAAGAAGAGCAGTGGGGGTGTAAGTTGTGAGAGTGTCAATTGAATGTCACAGGCAGTGGGGACTTGTCCTTGAACATGTAACTGATTACAATACACTTATTTATTATCTTTGCGATAAGATTAAAAACATTTTGATTTGGATTTTTGCGGACATTTGCCATCACTTGATGGCAAATATCCGCAAAAATCCAAATCAAAATATAAAATCACCATCACCAACAATGAATTTCAAACAAAGAAGATTATCACAAACAAAGATTGGAGGAATTAAATTCGTAATTTCACTAATTTCACTATATATACTATACATCGGGCGATATAGGTGCGGAAGGGAGGGTGAATAAGGGGTGGGAGGGGGCGCCAAATCAGCTCAAGCCTAGGGGCGCCACACCTCTTAATCAGGCCCTGCACACCAACACCAACATTGATCACCAAAAGCTTCCCTGACCTTTGTCCTTGGTGCAGCCCGGCTGCACAGTGCCGCTGTTGAAGACAAAGTCTGCGGTGGCCACCCTGTCCCTTGTGCCGCACAGGACGGAGTTCGTGTGGTAGAAGTGAGTGATGCGGGCGTCGGCTGCAGAGACATGCAGCATGGCTGGCCTTCCGCCCCAGCTCATGTGAAACCCGGGGCCTGCTGGGTCTAAGCCTGTCAACAGAGGTTGGTCTTATAAATAAAAATGTAAATATTGTAAGACTTACTGAATGAAAAACTAATCTATGGAATCCTCCCCAGACTTTAGATTCAATTTTCACATCAACAGGAAATCCAAACAAAGAATCCCACAAATATTACAAAAGTATCTAAGAATTCATTTGGTCACTTTAAAATGATCAACCACCTTTACAAATTCAGTCGGTCGAACATTGGCAACCTGTACACGCATTCTAACACATCTATTGGTTGTCAGCTCTCATAGAGTCAACATTTTAACATACTGGGCCGTCATTAAATTTTTTCAATGTGATGTATCTAGCTCTCATGCCTAACCTTTGCTATGGAAAATGATCTTAAAAACTGAGTTTGAACATTTTTCCACATTCTTTGGATTTACAATTCTGATATTCTTTGATTGAAATTCATTGTTGGTGATGGTGATTTTATATTTTGATTTTGATTTTTGCGGACATTTGCTATCACTGATTAGTAAAAACAAGTTTCACAACGTTTCGGGATCTGGAATCTGATCTGGTCTTCAAGTGGAAGAGAACCTAGAACATAACAAGATTAGTAACACACAGCCAGGATAACTAGGGCAAAAAAAGGTGCTCTCTCCTGTTTCGTGATTCTTGTCTGGATACTTGTGATACTTGTGTTTTCTTTGTTGTATTGTGTTCTTGTTTTCTTCTCAGCATAGTGTTTTTGTGACTGCTTTTATTAAGTGAGTCGGTGGCGCAGTTGGTAGCACACTCGGCCCCGGTTCTGTGGCGGCAGCGTCGCAGGATCGAGTCCCGATGATGCCGCATACTTTTAGCAGTACTTTTCATCCTTGTACTGTACCGGCTCACTCCTTGGGTTTGCTTGATAACTCCCACGCACAGGCCTGGGGCCTATGTGGGGGGGCAAATGCAAGGTAAAAAGAGGCCGCCACCCTCTTTTTAAAAATAAATAAAAATAAATAAATAGTTCTCTAGGTTAGCTACATTTTTTTCCAGGTCATCCTGGCTATGTGTTAATAATCTTGTTATGTTCTAGGTTCTTTTCCACCTGAAGACGGAATCTGCTTTCAGATCCCAAAACGTTGTGAAACTTGTTTTTTACAACAAGTTTCACAACAACTTTTTACGACAAGTTTGTGGACATCTGACATACAGTGATGGCAAATGACCACAAAAATCAAGGTATAAATTCTGACATGTTTTCCTTTGTTATTGATTAGCAAATACAAACCTCTTAAAGGATCAGAGAGATACTAACAAAAAGTAAGGTTTGCAGGATTAAAAAAAATACTTTATTGGGTACAGTTTTATGTTTGTAGGCCTAACCTACGCCCAAATTCGTTTGATTAAAAATATATTGTTATTAAGAGAACAGTTTAGGACCGGACTAGATTACTTATTTAGACCTGCTATGAAATTGATGGTGCCAAAACTGTTTTTGACCGCTCGAGCTGCGTAGCCGCCCACCTGGGCCCCCATGCTGTACCCGAGAATGTTGATTTTGTCGGGCGAAGTGAGCTGGAGACTGACCGCTTTACTGAGGAGTTGTCCAATCGCTTCTCCGGCAGGCTACAGATCAGACAAACATATCAAGTTTCATATAAAATAATCTTAATCATGATGGGGGATAAAGTTTACGTTTTGTTGTCTTTTCTAAAAAAAACTTTAACTCTGTTTTAAACAAGGACGATACACTAAATATTACAGAAAACTCCGTCTTACCCAGACACTTTTTTTCTTTAAAAATCAATTTAAGAAATTTCAGTTTAAACGAAAAAACTGACATCGGAAGAGTAGCGTTATCTGGACAGGCCTCGGACCCAAAGCGGTCTGGATAAGAGGGAGTCCAATGAATGCTCAATTAAAGTATGAAAGATAAAATGAATTAGAATTTGTATGTTTTTTCACTGATATTTACCTCAACATTAGCCAAAATGCCGATGTAGAACTCATTCCTAAGACTATTCTCAAACAGTTCGGGCATATCCACAGCGAAAATGTTGTAGTCATCTGTTAGTTGCCTCTTATTAAACGCTATAAGAAGAAAATTACACACTGTACTAAAGGATATTGCAGCAATAAGTCTCTAATCATCAGAAAAATGCTGTGGTAGCGACAATTAATTGATTCCTCAAAAATAAAGAATATGTTTTATAGGTAACAGCTGTTTTAGTAATTTATAAGGTTGCAAGTAAATGGCACCAAGTATAGTGTTTGTATTATGTTACAGGAAATGCTATAAAATAATTTTGAGAGAAAGCATGTAGAATGAACACAAATAGAGTGCTTTGCCCACATTTTGAAATAATATTTATTGCTATTAATTCAATGTTATAATGTAGAGTTGTTCCCAAACATTTAAATAGCGACCCAGAACTGTTAGCTCTTAAAATACTTTTGCGACCCACCAGTAGTTTTAATGTTATATATATTTTAAATCTTACAAAAATCAGTCTGTTGTCAAAAATAAAATGTATGGAATAAAAAGTATGAGTAACTGCACAGTTTGCTTGTGACCAAATTAGATTTTCATATCCAAAATAGATGGCAAAAGAAAAACACGGTAGAATACCGATAAATATTTTCATACTTTATAGTACAGAGTATAAAATAGAGGAAATTGATGAGCTGAATGGGGGAAAATTATAAAGTTAAGAATAGACTGAGCAGCTCTATTGGCATTATATTTTTATATTTTCACCCGACTAAGAAAATATTTGCTTAAAAAAACTCACCTTGTATAAGCCCATTTACAAAGAAACAGTCGGCTCCTTTAGCGATTCCATGGATCATAAGGACAAGGGGCAAGGTCTTATTGTACCCTTTGCTTTCTTGGAACAATTGGTCTGCTTCAGTGATGACTGCCTGCTCAAAATTTGTGATGCCAATAGGATGCCTGCAACAGGTCTAGTTGTAATCTTTAAGTAATTTGTGGTTGGTTTAGTTGGAAACGTATAAAGCCTTTTTGATGAGTATTTCTGGCTTTCAAGATGAAATTGACTTCTTTAATTACATTTGCAAGCATATATGTTTAACATATCAAAGGTGTGCAATATTCAAGATTGTGACCAACAGCGCTGTAATGCTGAAAGTAGCTGTGCCAGAGCAGTAAGTAGTAGAAATGGGGCCTTACAAAAATCACTTCGATTGGGATAGAATTGGTTTAAAAGGGCTGATGGGGATTTATGTAGATTATCACTCATTTATAAATTAATCAGAATAAAGTTTACATGAAGGCCTCCTTAACTATTTAACTTTTGTATATGCTTATTAGGGTGGGCCGAAAAAAGTAAATTTTATCCGATCAAAAACATGTATGTCTTAAAAGTTGTGTAGTAGGCCAAGTATGAACATCATAAAATATTAAGCCTGAGTGATAATATCTTTAGACTGCGCAAACCGTGTAAAATTCTAATGTTTTGTAAAAAAACTGAAATTTTGCGAATTTTTTAAATTATATTTAATTTTGTCCTATCGTAAACATGTATGTCCCAAAGTACCACCAAAGAGTCACAATGCCTGTTGTAAAGTAATAGCCCCAAGCGATAATATCTTTAGACTGCGCAATCAGCTTGAAAATTCAGTTATTTTGCGAAAAAGTCAAATATTCTCAAAAAACAAATATAATTATTTTATCGTTATTTATGAGCGATACTAACCTAAAATGGTCAAAATAATGCTGTGGATCTTGTTGAAAGGTTGTGTTTCCACCTCAAAATTTGTTTAGGCATAATTTAAAACATGTATTGAAAGCTAAAACTCAACAAATATAGATTTTCAACTACCCTCCTTTTATTCGAAAAAATAGGGATTAATTTTTTAACTATGATTTATTCTATGCTGTTTTCTTATTTTATGTCTTTTCGTGCAATATTTTCTGTCTCTTCGCTATTTACGTATAGAACTACCCAGAACTCACTATTTAAATTGATTTTTGAGATCTTGAACACCAGCATTTTCTGTACCCAACTTATTTCAAACTGCAATGATTCGCTTTATGGCAAACTGGTGGATGTTTTTTCTGCTATCTGTAAACATTGCAACTAAGATGTTTTCGGGTTGGCAAAGTTAGTATTACTTTCTTGTGTTCATCTTTCGTGTAACTCGAGAATGGATCATTTTCCACAAATTGATCGCTCCATCTTGTAGTTTCCAGTGATATTTTATTATGAACGAGCTAATGCATACGATCTTACAACGTATTTGGCCAGCTTTTTCAATATCTCACTTGTGATCCAGAAAAAAATATACAGACGCGAAATTCGGTTGGCAGTCGTAACCTAACTAGTGTGGTTTAGCGTTTCTGGAACTCCATCTCCAAATCCAGTGGGGTTGTCGCCGGCGGAACCCACCTTACGTAACTTATATCTAACGAGTTTTCTAATTAGTGCAGAGGACTTTTCTTATACTTGAATCATTGTAGCTCGAAATAAGTCGAGTAAGTACACAAAATAATGGTAATATGATAAAAGTTCTAGATTCCAAACATAATCTTTACTAAGGCAGACATCATTGATTTATTCACATCGCGGTCTCTAAAAGTAACGGAACCACCAACGAATATGTATTTTTCGTAAGCATCAACCAAATCCTGGATCCAGACAATGATGTGCATGACCTCAGAAGGAGTTTTTTTGAAGTTGCTAACTTGGACACAAGCTGCGGGGAAGTCTGTCAAGGTAATGACGAGGTCAACCTAAGCAAGTATGCAATCAAGAAAGTATAGAGAAAGAAAGTGGTGTGATAAGAGCCCGATTACAGGACGATAAGAGCACAGATTAAGTCCAAAAAAGTGTGTAAAAAAGGTTTATTGTAAAAAAAGAAGTACATTGTATGACGGTAACATGCTCTCATGATTGGGTGGTAGGGAGGGCACGGATCGTACTCCAACGACAACGAGTTGACATTCAACCACCTCCCCTTGGTGAATTCTGGGTAGTTCTAAATGAACTAGCAAAGAGGGGCTTGGTATGGCACTGAATAGCAGACAGAAAATAACAACACCGCAAAATATAAATTATAGTGAAATTATGAATCCCGATTTATTCGAATAAAAGGAGAGTTGTTGAAAAGGTATTTTTTTATAATATTCGAGCTGTCAATACATGTTTTAAATTATATATAAAAAAGATTTGAGGTGGGAATACAACCTTTTACCAGGATCCAGAGTATTAATTTGACTATATACTTTAGCTTAGTTAACTGAATTTAAGACGATTGCGCAGTCTAAAGATATTATTGCTTGGGGCTATTACTTTACAACAAGCATTGTGACTCTTTGGTGGTACTTTGGGACATACATGTTTACGATAGGACAAAATTAAATATATTTAAAAAATTTCGCAAAATTTCAGTTTTTTTACAAAATATTAAAACTTTACACGGTTTGCGCAGTCTAAAGATATTATCACTCAGGCTTAATATTTTATGATGTTCATACTTGGCCTAAAACACAACTTTTAAGACATACATATTTTTGATCGGATAAAATTTACTTTTTTCGGCCCACCTAATGCTTATTATGCTATAATGATGGGTCAAAACCAAACCTCAAATCTAAAAACCGTCAAAATTTGCAAAATAAAATCCATTTGAGATCTAATTAATAATCAACTGCAGAATTATTCTAGTCTCAACTCAAAGGAAAATTTGTTTACAAATAGTGGTATTCAACTACACCATGCACTGTATTTGATTGCTTCTATTCCTAGCCTTTTCTATAGGACTGATATGTTTGATTGTAATATAAGCTATTGATCCTAAACCTCAATAATGTTTCCAAATGTTAAAAAAGTTGCTTGCTTAAGTAAGGGCATTTTGGACCAGGGTTCTTCCAAATGAGAAAAAATAAACTGAATAATAATGCTATAAAAACTATCAGAAAGCACAATTACAAAGCACAAAATGGATTATTTCATTTAAAATATACCAAGTGTTCAAAAAGTCCTGGATTGGCTTGGTAAGTTTTTTAGTATTAAATAATGACTATGAAACATATAACATGTCTCTTAAGGTGACCATTCACGTACGTGCCCCGCATGCCGTGCATTGCACGCCATGCAACGTCTCAACATTGGTCTTATGAGACGTGCCGCGCAGCTGAAGCCCACAAACATACAGAACGGCGCACAAGATCAATGTTGTAGAATTGCATGCCGAGCAATGCACGGCGTGCAAAGCTCGTACGTGAATGGTCACTTCTAGGCACAAAATACTATTTTAGCACTTATTCAGTAACCCTCTATTTCCTTAGGGGGACGGCCCACTAGGAGTCATAAGAAAATCTTAAGCGTAAGCATAGGTTTATATATACATCAAATTAAAGCTCTTCATCACCTAATCCAAAAATGGCGGCCGTTTAAACTTTTCTGAACTGCAATTTTATCCTCCTTAAAAAATCTAATTTCAGACGTTATAAACGTCCATTTGAGATGCGTTTTTGCGACATTAAATTATGCTTTATTACCTCTTCAAAATGATATATCGTACATATCATGATGATATACCTATGCACGGCCTATATCATAAACCACTTCTATGAGGGGCATTAAAGGATGTCTTGCATGGATGATGACCAGCATAATTTTTGCATGGTAGTGCTGTATATAGTTTTAAAGAGCATGAAACTCTCGACAAAATGCTGCAAACCGCATCTCGAAAGGATGCTTAGAAAGTCTGAAATCAAATTTCTAGGGAAGTTAAAAATTGCAGTTGAGAGAAGTTTTAACAACCGCCATTTTGGATTAGGTGATCCGATTGAGATTTAATTTGCGCCATTGTATTCTACTAAAAAAGTGCTTGAATTTGATATGCATCAAATTTTTAATTTACAAAGATTTTATTCTGACTCCTAGCGGGCTGTCTCCCAGAGGAGGTTGGCGGTCACTGAATAAGTAAAATAGTACTTTGTGTCGAAAGACATGTTGTAATTTTCATAGGTCAATATTCAATATTAGCAATTACTACTTTTGATACAAAAAAAATGGTTACTGGTTTTTTACGATCAACAAGTTTTATTGAGCTTATCCTTTTTCTCCGTAGGGCAAAAAAGAGCTTCCTCGGCCCAACAGTATTGAAACTTACATTTACAAAGCAGTATGACAAAAATACTTTTTTCTACCAATGCATGGAAATAATCACATTGCCACCCCTGTAAACAGTACGCAAAACGGTTCATTTCCGCTTTATTTCATTCCCGCTCGCTAAATCAGGTTTACTTATTAGGTTAAGGTGGCACACAAGAGAGATAACTATGACGTCAAACTCCAAAGGCCAGTTTCTATTGGTCAGAAATCCCATGACACTCACCGTATTCTAAATTCTAGTTACCTTGCTCTAAATCAGCTGATTTCACAGTTGGTGTTTCTAAACACTATCTTCCAGTTTGTTCCAATAGAATAAGCAAACAAACCTAAATGAACTTTTGTGTAAAGGTTAGTTAATAAGTTAAACTGTTAAATAATGCTGGTAGGAAAAATCTTGTGTATATTACAAGCAAAAATTAGTCATTGCCGCTCTCAAAATGTTTGGCCACACACTCAGCTAATGCTTCGTGTGGCCTTCTACAATTCTGGAGCGGCAGTGATGTACATTGCGCTCTTAATACACAAATAGTTATTTCACCAAACTTGAGAGGAAAGTTAGGATATACAGCTAACTCACCTTGCAAATAAGCTGCAGAAAGATACAAAAGATAGCATACTGTGTCTTTTCCTCTCAAGTAATATCCAAACCTTATGCTTCAATCCTTAAATTCATAACCTTTTTCACCAAACTGTAATAATTTATCAAACTAATTTTCATATGAAAAAATCAAAGTAACTTAATAATAAGTTCGGTACCTTGTAATTTTACTAGAGTAGAGTGCACGAAATAGGGCGGGCAGCAAAATTCGAAACTCATCAAATTGTCTGCTAAACCGAGGCTGAAATTACTAAATTAAATGTTTTTGTTGACCTGTCAAAACTTCTTTTACTTTTTTTACTTTTTTCAGAGCCTTTACGTGTAAATTTGTGTTTATACTGTTACATATTATCACATAAATTGATTAACTAGGCAAACAAATAATAAACAATAATTCTGTAGGCAGCATACTCCCTCAATCGCCCTATTTGGTGCCCGCAATTATACTAAGTTACTCACTTATAGAGTCTTAGCCAAATCTTCTCTTCAAGTGATTTTGCATCTGTAATGTTTATGAGACAGACACAGTGAACTGGAAGACATACATGATCATGATGAGTTTTTGTGCAAGCAATTATATTTTAAGCTAAATACTCATATAATAAAAGTATTAAAAAATTGCATCCTAAGCAGTGGCCTGTCAAGAATTTTCTTGGAGAGGCTAATTATAAGAAATAAAATGGAACCCCAAATAGAATAAGAAATTAGTAAGAATATTCTTAAAATATCCTAGGGGATCAAGCCAGAAGCCACATTCCTTTCCTTTTGATTTGGCCAGTGATTTTTTATGTTTTTTGAAATAGCCAGACGTAGCATAAATAGAAATGCCAATCCATAATATACAAGGTGTCCGAAAATTATGGGAAAATATTTTAGTATATGATAGTATAGGTAGTAAAAATAAGAAAAAAAGTTTATGTAAACATAGGTCCAAAAGTGCTTCTTTTCCGTCCGTATGTTTGTTTGTGATTTTTACATATTTAATCATATCTCACGAACCTCTTAACGTATAAACTTCAAACTTAGTATATGGATGACCACTATCAAGACCTAATTTTGTATGAAGTATCAAATTTCTACTTTGTACCATTTCAAAATGGCGACTGTTTTTTGTTTTCAAAGCTAAATATCTTAAAAACCTAAATTTTAGAAAAATTATACAAAAGTCAAAAAAGTTGTGAAATTTAATATAATTAACACAGATATTAAGATTATGATGATCGGACTACTAATAACGGAGAAATTTTAACTTTTCTGAATAAAAACATGGCTATTTAGAGCATACTGTCAGAAATTTGCATGTTTTTATTCGAAAAAGTGAAAATTTCTCCGTTATTAGTAGTCAGCTGATCATAATTTTAATATCAGCGTTAATTGTATTCAATTTTACAACTTTTTTGTCTCTTGTATAATTTTTCTAAAATATACGGTTTATAAGATATTTAGCATTGAAAACAAAAAACTGTCGCCATTTTGAAATAGTACAAAGTAGAAATTTGATACTTCTTACAAAAATAGGTCTTAATAGTGGTCATCCATATACCGTTTGAAGTTTATACGTTAAGAGGTTCATGAGATATGATTAAATATGTAAAAATCACAAACAGACACACAAACGGAAAACGAAGCACTTTTGGACCTATGTTTATATGGACTTTTTTTTCTTATTTTTACCTGTACTATTATATACTAAAATATTTTACCACAATATCCGGACACCCTGTATATAGTTGCACATTCTAATCACTTCCCGATGAGCTATAGAATCTTAAAATTTGGCACGACTATTCCTTGGGGTGACTATTTAAGACAAAGTCTCAAAATTAAAATGTTTAAAATGTAATTAATGATGTTCAAAAACTTTGGTTTTTGGGCTCCAGCGCTTAAAGGTCTTATTGAAAATCAAAGATACTGCATTTTATTTAAAATTCTCTACAGTTTTAACTGATTTTTATTTTGCCTTGTCTCAACCCCTTCCCCCCAAAATCATAAATATAAAATTTAAAGACTTGATTTTTTTGTGATTTAATTTTTGTATTAGTTTATTTTTTCATTGGGAGACCTCATTTTTGACACAGGATTTGTCTGTAACTCCTTTCACATTCATCCAAATTCATTTGCCAATTTTAACTCCTTTCAACCCCTAATTCCGACCAATGAATGAAACAAATTCAGCATTTTTACACTGTTGTTTTTTAAACAAATACTTTTGCCCGCCTCCCTATGGATAAAACCCAAATGGAGCCTGGGGGTAAAGCTCCCAGCAAGGTGAACGCAGGTGTATTTTATAACCAGCAACAATAATATTTAATCAATTAAAATGTTCAAATAGTTTTAATTTTAATTTTATTTTACAAAATAACTTCAAAGGCCTTTTTTATTTTTGGTACAAGAAAGCTCTCAAGGTTTTCATTAATGTAATAAAAGAAAACAAAGATAACCTAAACAAATAACAATAATAACAAATATTTTATTGATGTAAACAACTACAAATTTTGTGTATCAATGTTAACAATACATAAATTTAGAAAATCAAATACATTTCTAATAATACAAATATAGTTATAAATTTATAATAGGTAAAAAAGAAGTGAAAGTCTCAAAAATATCACAGCATAACAATTAATAATATGACTCGATTTGTTTTATTAGTAATTTAGTTTTATGTAATATATTTGAAATTTAGAGAAGTCCATAAACTCAACTTGATAAAAAGTATTATTTATTAAAAATTGTTTCAACTCTTTTTTATATTTTTTAAAATTCATTTGATTATTGAAATAATTTGGTAATTTATTCATTAATGTTATACCTCCGCATTCTGGAAGTTTAGAAAATAGTTTCAATCTATGTTGTTATGGCCGAAAGTTATAACAGTTTCTAGAGTTATGATTGTGAATGTCTTTTCCTATAATTTGTTCACTTTTGTATTTGGAATGTAATACTGTATGAAATATGTACAGACATGGTACGGTTAAAATTCCGAAATCCCTGAATGCAGTTTTACAAGATTCCCCAATTTTTAACTTGCCAATAATTCGAATAGATTTTTTTTGGAGAATAAAAAGTCTTAAAATTAATTTTGTAGCCCCTGAACTGTGAATATGACTAAA
Organism: Flexamia atlantica; assembly: GCA_035578135.1. NCBI lineage: Eukaryota > Metazoa > Arthropoda > Insecta > Hemiptera > Cicadellidae > Flexamia > Flexamia atlantica. Next base: position 21,666,177 of record JAQJVK010000005.1, read on the forward strand.
TATAGGTTACTATACCTTATTTCTCCATCAGCAGTTCAATTTTCTTGTCAAATTATGTTGACATGTTTCGGTTTTCAAAGAACTATTATCAAAACACAGTAGCAGATAACATTCTGGTAGTTGTCGCAACAGTTTAATTGCACAAAACACATACACGTACACACTTAGACATTTAAAACTTTTTAAAAAAAAGAATTGATAGGCCTATCTAAATCACCGGTCATGACGCGCACGGTTCCGGTCATGACGCGCACGGGTCAGGATACAGACTGAAGACGATGACTAATCAGGTTCTCTGCCACTGCCGGTGTTATCACGCTGACCAATCACAGCATTTAGTTTGCACAGCATTTAGTTGACAATAACCATGATTTTAAAAATATTGACGAAAGCATGGAAATCCTTCATATATGTAAAAAGGGAAGCAGACTTAACACCCTAGAAGAATACGAAATCTACAAAGCCCAAATGGACGATAGGGAAAATGAAACAACAAATACCCTGAATGAAAAGTTACAGTTCAAACCTCATCTCATTTTTAATTCAATACTTAAAAGAACCAAGGGGAGGTCGACGCTGATTGGTCAGCGTGATAACACCGGCAGTGGCAGAGAACCTGATAAGTCATCGTCTTTAGTCTGCATCCTGACCCGTGCGCGTCATGACCGGTGATTTAGATAGGCCTATCAATTCGTTTTTTAACAAAGTTTTAAATGTCTAAGTGTGTACGTGTATGTGTTTTGTGCAATTAAACTGTTGCGACAACTACCAAAATGTTATCTGCTACTGTGTTTTGATAATGGTTCTTTGAAAACCGAAACATGTCAACATAATTTGACAAGAAAATTGAACTGCTGACGGAGAAATAAGGTATAGTAACCTATATTTAGTAATAAAAAGTTGTTTAAATTCTTTATCAGTACAGCTACCCCAAAGACTAATGCCGTATGTTAAATGTGGGTATATTAAACCATAATATACCATTAGTAACATTTGTAGGGCAGTACGATGCCAGTTCTCTTAAAAGATAAATATTTGATGAAACTTTGGAGCATAAATAATTCGTATGTTCTGTCCAATTTAAGTCTTCATCGATGTTAAGTCCAAGAAATTTGGTGAAGTAAACTTGTTCTAAAATTTTATCATCAATCATTATGACAGGACTACCTTTGTCATTAAAAACATGATGACAGTTAAATTTAAGATAATTTGATTTTGTATCATTGACTTATAAATTGATTTCATCAAAAAATTGAATGCACGAATTTAAATCTTTATAAGCATTAAATTCTAATTCAGAGATAGTTTCTTCTTTCAAACACAGAGTTGTGTCGTCTACATATTGAATAATGTTTGAAAACTTTAACGAATGAATACAATCATTAACATATATTAAGAAGAGAAGAGGGTCCAAGTATAGAACCTTGAGGTAATCCAAAGTGTAATTTTACTTTTTCGGATAATTTATCAGATATTTCTACTTGTTGCTGTCTATTTTCCAAATACGAACTTAGCCATTTGTGTGGAAGGCCTCGAATACCACATTGATGGAATTTTATTAATCCATCAACACAATCAAACACATCAGCTGTTATTTGGTGATCCACACAATCAAAAGCTTTAGATAAATCAAGGAAAATTCCTATTGTAGATTTGTGTTCTTCAAGGCCTTTGACGATTAAATTTACAAAGTTGGTTATTGCATCTATTGTAGATTTACGTTGCCTGAATCAAAATTGTTCATTATTTAATATTTTGTATTTTTCAATAAATTCTACCATGCGATTATAGAAAAGTTTTTCAAATAATTTACTAAATACTGGCAAAATTGAAATTGGGCGATAATTAGTTGCCAAGTGTCTATCCCCTTTCTTAAAAATTGGTAAAGTCTTTGCTGCTTTTAGAGATTCTGGAAATATACCTTTTTGAAAAGAATGATTAATAATGTATAGTAAAGGTTCTAAAATTGATTCTGAGCATTTTTTAAGGAGCCATATTGATAACCCATCAATATCTGGAGTTTTCTTTGTTTGTAAGCTTTTAAATACATCTTTTAGTTCATATTCTGTTACTGGAGTCAACATCATTGAAGATGTTATATATTTTCCTTGAATCCCTTTGTTACAATCTATGTTTGTTGCATTATCTTTAGGAGTTGCAACATTAGAAAAAAATATGTTAAGTATATTAGCAACATCTTCTGGGTCTTTGGTTATGTTATTATCATTCTTATCTGATTTTAAAATGATTGGTTTATTTACTAATTGGTTTAAAGACTTGTTTACTATAGTCCATGCTGTTTTTGATATATTGTTAGACAGGAGAAGTTGTTTATTAACTTCGTAAGCCTTGGCAGCTTTTATAATTTTACGATATATTCGTTTATGGTTTCTGACATATTCAATATATTCTAAGTTTCTATTAAATTTAGATTTTTCATATAGCACAAAATTTTTCGGAGCAGTTATTAATTTTGAATTGGTCATAAGTGATTCTATTTTTTATAAAGACGGCAATACCGCCCCATTTATATTTTGAACGATCAAATGAATTAGCAAGTTCATAATTAATAATTTTAAAGTATTTAATTGATTCATTAGTGAAACCTTGTTCACTTATGATTAAAATGTCTGGTCTTAATTCATCGACCATTAAATTCAACTAATCTATTTTATTAGTTGCAATTTGTGCATTTTGATGTAGTATAGTTAATGATGATTTAGATTCTTCTACATTATTATTTTGATCGGTATGTTTTTCAGAAATAACATAATATGCTATTTCTTTTGCATACTTAATTGATCGGGCTTGTCCATTATTTGTCGGTAAACTGTTACTCGTAGTATTGAGAATAGACAATATTTTTATTATAATTACAAACTTCAAAATATAAAAAAGTCTTGCATTCATTTTGTTTTGTAAACAACATAAAATAACCTCAAAATTATCAGTTTTTTTAATGTTGTTGGTTACCTTTTCAATTCAATTTTGGGGTGAATTTTTTGAATGACAGTACTATTTACAAACATAACTATTTAAAACATGTGATTATTATAACATTCTCCCCTCCCTTAGGTCGGGACATAGTCCTTTAGATAGGCAGGGGGCCTTCGAGGTCTGCCAGCAGCGCCTTAACCAGAGGCAGCAGGGTGGGGTGCCGCTGGCGCCCGGGGCAGGTGCCCCCGCTGGCGCCCGGGGCAGGTGCCCCCGCTGGCGCCCGGGGCAGGTGCCCCCGCTGGCGCCCGGGGCAGGTGCCCCCGCTGGCGCCCGGGGCAGGTGCCCCCGCTGCCCCCCCCCCCCAGATCCGTCACTGTGTTGAAGTATTGCTTGAGTTTGAATCTACGTCTAGGATGTTAGGACAGAGTAGTTTTCCATGTACCTTTTTATGTGAATTTAATTGTAATAAAAGAAAACAAAGATAACCTAAACCAAGGCTTTAATTCACAGAATTGCACATTTTGAATGATAGTACTATTTACAAACATAACTATTTAAAACATGCAATTATTATAACAATTAAATAACAAACCATAACCTCGGATTAAATATAAGTGGATCACGCCCTCAATGGACAAAAAACATGCCAGCCTCCCAGGCGTTGGGTGGCAAGAAGGTCTAAACTGGCCACGCTCGATGAGTCTTTACATCAGATAAATCTCTCTATGACCTTCATATGTCACTATAATATGTTAAAAGCTAAATAATACATCTTAAAGAATGCTGACATGTAATTTGTATGGTTTAAATAAAAAAAGTCTGATTTTCTTTAAAATAATCAAAAATACCCTTTCTTGATGAATTTTCAATTTCGAATTTTTGTAAGCGGATCTTGATGTTGAGACCAGGTAAACGTTATATTTTTAGAAAGGTAAAGCTCTGATGAACTAGTTTTGTGTATTAAATTACCAAAATAAAATTAATATATATTTTATCATTACTGAAGTTGAATTTCACCCACCACAACCTTGTTTATGAGGAAGCACTGATAACTTTGCTTCCAGAAAAATAATTTAAAACAATAACTTCACTTTAAAAATACTTTTGTATTTTCTTAGTACCTAATGTATTTTTATTTCACTTCTCATTTTATATAAGTTTAAAATTATTATCAACAACTGTAATTAGGTACAGTAGAAAAAACATAATATTAATTGTCATATGAGTGAATTATGAATTATTATCACATGATTTTGTTTATAAAAGGTTGAAGGTTATGTTGTTGTCTAGATAGAATTTCTTATTTATTACTTGACTGTAAATAAAATCTAATAAATAAAGTCAAATATCTTATTGGTGGCAGCGGTAAAAAAAAAAATGTTGTAAGTGATTAGATAAGATTATAAATAATGGATATAAAAGCTCCAACTGGTTTTACCCTAGATACTAATGTTGTCCAAAACTGGAATAAATTTAAACAGAAGTTCAACCTATACCTAGAAGCATCCGAAAAATCAAAGAAATCAGGAAAACAAAAAGTAGCTTTGCTTTTATGTTCATTAGGAGATTCTTTTTTAGACATATTCAACAATTTTGAATTAGATGAAAATTCCAAGAATGATTATGATAAAGTTATTGATTGTTTTGATAAATACTTTAGACCTAAGCAAAACACTGTCGTAGATAGGTATAAATTTTTCAATTTGAGACAAAATTCAAGTGAACCTATAGATGTTTTTATTAATAGGTTACAAACTCAGGCAAAAGTTTGCCAATTTGGAGATCAAGAAGAAAGTTTAATTAGAGATTTACTAATAATTGGTATAAATGACAATGAAATAAAAGAAAGACTTTTGATAGAACCTGAATTAAAACTAGGAAAAGCAGTCCAATATTGTAGGGCTCGAGAAGAAAGTGCTAAACAAGTAAGATTAATGCAGGATAAAGACAGAAATTGTCAAGATGAACAATCAGACTCATATTCTAATGAGCTAGGTCTAAACAAAATTAATAAGTCTACCTTTAGCCAGAAAATTAAGTTATGTAGTAAATGTCTGATGAACCATGCTTTTGGACGGTGCCCAGCGTGGGGTAAAGTATGCCTTAAATGCAAAAGAATGAATCACTTTGCAAAGGCCTGTAAGGCCAAAACGTTAAATTCAGTAGATTTAGAGGAAAACGAAAATTTTAGAGAAGATAAAGACGATACTGTTAAGGATGTTGTTGACGTTTTAACACTTAAATCTGTTTTTACTGTAAATCCGCACAACAATGAGTGGAATCAAGCGTTGCTCATTAATGGTACAGAAGTATCTTTTAAATTAGACACAGGGGCAGAAGTAAATGTCCTGCCATTGAGTGTGTTCAATCAACTTGCTTATCCAGATAATTTGAAGCCAACAAAAAAGTGTCTAAAATCCTACTCTGGCCATGAAATAAATGTTGTGGGAACTTGTGTGTTAGATTGCAAACCTTTGAATAACAGTAACTTAATTTTCAAGATAGAATTTTATGTAGTTAACGAGACAAGCTGTCCCATTTTGGGGTTGGTAACATGTCAAGAGCTTAAACTTATTTCTAGAATTAATTCAGTGAAAGGATCTAGCTCAGTCATTTTCGACGAGTTCGCGGATGTTTTTGATGATACCTTAGGGAAACTGCCGGTATTATATGACATCAAACTTAAGGAAGATGCAAAACCGCAAATAATACCCCCTAGACCTGTTCCAAAAGCTCTTACAGAAGCAGTTAAAAATGAAATTGATAAAATGGTTAAGGAGGGTGTACTTGAAGAAGTTACAGAACCTACAGACTGGGTTCACCCTATTGTTATAATTAAGAAACCTAATGGGAAAATAAGAATGTGCATAGACCCAAGAACTTTGAATAAAAGTATTAAAAGAGAGCACTACAGTATGCCAACAATACAAGGAATATTGTCAAAGTTGGAGGGTGCTAAATATTTTTCCGTGCTTGACGCTTCTTCTGCTTTTTTACAAATTCCCTTAACAAAGGCTAGTTCCCTATTATGTACTGTTGGGACACCATTTGGAAGATATCGATTCTGTAGGCTCCCTTTTGGAATAAACAGCGCTCCAGAAGTGTTTCAAAAAGCAATGGATGGTGTTATACTTGGACTAGATGGAGTAATTGCGTATATGGACGATGTGTTAGTGTATGGTAAGACTTTAAAGGAGCATGATGAAAGATTGACAGCTTTCCTAAAGAAGGCAAGGTCAAGCAACTTAAAATTATCAAAGGAAAAGAGTCAGATTAGAGTAGAAAGTGTAACATATTTAGGACACAGATTGACACCTGAAGGTGTGACTGTGGTAGACTCAAAAGTAGAAGCGATACAGAAATACCCTACTCCTAAGAATAAATCGGATGTTCAAAGATTCTTAGGAATGGTAACATATTTAAGCAAGTTTGTACCTAACATGTCTGATAAAACAGGAATATTGAGGAAACTAATCGGTAAGAATAGTGAATTTAAGTGGTCAGACAAAGAACAACAGTGTTTTGAACTCCTGAAAGAATCGGTAATTAAAGCACCAGTACTCTCTTACTTTGATGACAGTAAGAAGTCTGTTCTTTCAGTTGATGCAAGCCAATACGGCCTAGGTGCAGTTCTCCTCCAAGATGGTAAGCCCATAGGTTATAGTTCAGTATCCTTAAATGACACTCAACAAAGATACAGTCAGATAGAAAAAGAGCTTTTAGCTGTAGTCAATGGATGTAAAAAGTTTCATTATTATTTATTTTCTACCGAATTCGTGATTGAGACAGACCACAAACCTTTGATTGGACTTTTAAATAAACCAATTTCATCGTTGTCTCCTAGGTTACAACGAATGGTTATGGAGTTGTTAAGGTACAATTTCACTATTGTACATGTTCCTGGAAAAAACATGTTTGTGGCAGATTCTTTGTCTAGAGCACCTCTAGATAAACATATAAACACTGATTACCTAGAAAAGGGAGCTCAAGTTGTTTATTCTCTCGTGTCTGCTAGTGACGAGTTCCTTAAGCGAATAAAAGTATGTTTGGAAACAGACAGTGAACTTAAAAAAGTTTCACATTATATTACAAATGGATGGCCGATTCACAGACAAAATGTGGACATCGAGGCAAGACCCTACTGGGAGAAGAGATCTGAACTACATATATCAGAAGACTTAATATTTTTAGGAGATCGTCTAGTAATACCAAGTGAAATGCGTCATGAGGTTTTGATGCAAGTTCATGCTTCACACCAAGGAATTAATTCATGCCAAAGAAAAGCAAAACTGTGTATTTATTGGCCAAGAATGATGAGTGACATCAGGAATATGGTAGAGCAATGTACAATCTGTCAATCTTATCAGCGGTCAAATACTAAACAGCCCCTAAACCCGTACCCAGTACCGCAACTGCCTTGGGAAGAGCTGGGAATTGATTTGTTTCACTTGGACAATGCTAACCATTTAATGGTAATTGACTATCACTCCAAATTTGTTGAGATAAGGAAAATGAACAGTACTAATGCCGAAAGTGTGACTAATAGTTTAACTCAGATTTTTAGAACACATGGGTTGCCTAGTGTGATACACAGTGACAATGGACCACCTTTTAGCAGTGCAAACTTTAAACTGTTTATGGAGAGATATAACATTAAACACATTACTTCTTCTCCACACTATCCAAGATCAAACGGAATGGTAGAGAGAGCTATACAAACAGTTAAGTCAATGTTAGTGAAAACTAAATCATCAAAAGGAGATTTAAATTTGGCTATAGTTGAGTATAACAATACTCCGAAAGAAAATCAGAAAACTCCATCACAGATGTTAATGGGAAGAATACTGAGAACTGTATTGCCTCTACACAAAAATACTTTAAAACCACTCTACCCAACAGAAGGAACTGTAGAGAAGTTACAGGATATACAAAAGAAACAAAAGATATACTACGACCAAAGAACTCACAAACTAAGGGATATGACCGAAAATGATCTGGTGTACGTGCAAAAAGGAATTAGAAGATGGATCCCTGGAATCATTGTAAGAAGAGATGAAAACCCAGACTCGTATATTATTAAAACAGATGAAGGGTTATATAGAAGGAATAGAATACATCTCCGGCCAAGAAAAGGGAGTGTGGAAAAGAATCCAAGTCAAAATCCAACAAACTAAAAAAAAAAAAAAAAAGAAAGGACATGTCATATGAGTGAATTATGAATTATTATCACATGATTTTGTTTATATATAAAAGGTTGAAGGTTATGTTGTTGTCTAGATAGAATTTCTTATTTATTACTTGACTGTAAATAAAATCTAATAAATAAAGTCAAATATCTTATTTTAATAACACGTTACTTCGTTCTTATCTATTTTCGAAGAATGCGAGTTTTTCCTAAATGCTTATTTTAACCTTCCTTTTTTGACAGTAAAAATTCAATATTCGCAAGTAGGTGTATGATAAAATATTTAAAAAGTCCAATGAGATATAGTATTGTCTTATAAGATAACTCGTATCAGTTTTAAATATTATAAATATTTTTCTTAAAAATAGAGAAAAATATTTCCTAATTTAAATCAAATTTGAATTGCAATAATTAACAAAGATAAGAGACAATGTGTTACTTGGAAATTGATAAAAACAAATAGTAATAAACGGTATCAGGAACCTGACACATACTTTCTCCCTTCAAGTTTACGTAAACTAACGATTCAAAATACTGCATTATTTAGTTTTTCAAGTCAAATTTAATGGTTGCAAGTAACTTTAAAGGTTACAAATTTTGTGAAATTTAAAAAAATATGAATTTTTTAACACTTAAACCCTCATATCTTCTGAACCTGAATTTTTACAGACATGCGAGTGGTGTCATTTTGTTTGTCATCGTAAGCACTAAAAACCATGAAATTTTTATCAAAATTGTTAGAGCCGTTTTTGAGAAATTTTGATTGTTGTAATTTTTATAGGGTAAATACCCTTAAAAATCAAAAATTCAAAAAATTAAAGAATACGCCTGGAGATACCATGGCTTTATACCTACATGTCAAATTTAAGGAAATTGGACCACTGGTGTCGTCTCTAGCTTTGTTTACATCCACACAGACACAGACACACACACACACGCACACAGAGAGAGAGAGAGAGAGAGAGAGAGAGAGACAGACAGACAGACAGACAGTCAGACACCACGCCAAAAACCACTTTTTTGGATTCAGGGAGCACTAAAACGAATATATCCACTAACAACTCAATTCGAAAATTTTGACAAAAACAATACTTTCTCCATATACTATGTATAGGGGGGACAAAGTAAAAATGTTCGTTCAATGTAAGCAAGTCTGGCGTAGTAAGACAATTGTCGATCCATGCATTATCTTATGAGTACTTTCTATTTCCACCTGATAATCAGTTAATCTCTAGCAAAAACGAGAAATCCTACAAAATAAGTGTTGAGACAAAAAATGATCTCTGGAGTGTTATCTACAACTTTGTTGCAAACACTTTTTACCTAACTAAAATTTAAAAAACTTCCTCGCTTATTACATTTTTCATCTCTTATTTTAAGAGGATTAAAAACATTTTGCGCTAGACAAATTATTAAAATCTATACAATTAGTTTTTGGAATCACAATGGTTACCATAAGACTCGTCATTTCAAGCTGTAGAATGTGATATAAAATTATATTTGTTTACTCAGTGCATTGTTTGTTAAATGCCAGTTTGATTGAAGCACTGTTCACTCGACTGGTGTCGGGTTCCTGCCAGATTAGACCTTTTTGCCACCCAACGGAGAAAATGATGGCACGGTTTTCGCCTGACTTTAGTGTTGGAAGGCATGATCCAGTTATATTTCATCCGAGACCATAACAAGTCTAGGACTTTTATCAAATCAAAGTAAAAGGCTTTAAAGATTATTTTTAAAACTACGGTTTCACAAAAATGCTAGTGGGTTATAATAAATATCTGCAGTAAATCAAATTTATCAAAGAAGATTTTTCCACATCCAATGTGTTTCTGGAACAGATTAAATAAACGGTAGCAGGAAACTGACACATACTTTCTCCCTTAAAGTCATTTAAAATTAGAAAACTTATATAGTGAAATAAAGCAAATTAACTATTAATTATTACACAAATACATCCCAAATTTTATCAAAATCTATTAGCAATTACCAGAGATATCGGTTTTTAGATATTTGTCATCCAATAACATTGGACAACGTTTACTGCGTTTACCGCCGAACTAAAATATCAATTATCTCCGCTAAGTGTTGACGTAAACCAATGATTCAAAATACTGGTTTGATTAGTTTTTCAATTCAAATTTAATGGTTGCAAGTATATTTTCTTTAGAGGTTAAAAAGTCTGTTAAATTTGAAAAATATGAATTTTTTAACACTTAAACCCCCATAACTACTGAACCTGAATTTTTACAGACATTCGGGTGGTGTCATTTTGTTTGTCATGTTAAGCACTAAAAACCATGAAATTTCTATCAAAACTGTTAGAGCTGTTTTTGAGAAATTTGGATTTTTGTCATTTTTTATGGGGTTTTAAAGAGTAAAACACACATATATTCACTCACACAGACCGACACCACTCCGAAAACCAATTTTTTTGGGTTCAGGGAGCACTAAAACTAATATATCCACTAACAACACAAATTTGAAACTGTTGATGAAAACAATACTTCATTTTCTATGTATAAGGGGGAGATAGTAAAAATTTAAAGGAATAAAAATATATAAAAATTTAAAGGAATAAAGATATAGGCTGTGATTTACTTACAAGATATCAGAACAGTTAGTATTAAAGTAATCCTCATGGTCTTTTGCTGGGCTTTCTAAATCATCCTAAATGAAACGTTTTACAATTAATTTAGAGAATTGCTATTGTGTGACACCTGCTTAATTGCACTGGCAACTATGCTGATGACTACCACATTAAAAAATAGATCTAAAACAATAATCGACTCTCTGTATGAAGAAAATCTTTCTAAGTTGGAAAAATTGGCACTTTCTTATGGATTAACTAGAGATTTGCTCCTGGTGTATCAATCAATGTTTTATTGGATAAATAGAAGTGCATAACTTAACCAAAAATAGTATACAAATAACCTTTGATCATAAATTACCTAAAAACCTTTATTTTAATCAAAAAAGATGGACACCACGTATCATAATTCTCATTGAGGAATCGTCCGCTACATCCTTCAGATAGATTATTGCAGATTCTTGCTGCTGGCTCCCCGATAAGCCTATTGTTTGCCCATTACAGTTAGTGATTAGATAAAGTTGTTAAACCATTTCAGAAATTGTAAAATGGATTGATTAGTAATAAGTAAAAAGATTGGTTTTTAATTTGACAAGTTTTTTTTGTAAAGTGTAACAATTTATTTGTGAGACTGATATTAACAGGACTAGCAACAGCAACAGAGCACTATAGTGTTTGTTGCAGTTTGGCTGTATTGTTATTTATTATTGTTAAGTATTGTATTATTTGGAAGAAATTCAATGATTGTAATTTGTTTCGTTACTGAATTTTCTTGATTTTTGCTTAATTGTCTGGAATATATTAATTATGTCAGTACTGGCAGTTGGGCAATTTTGATGCCTAGCAGACCATGATTAATAGCCTCCAATCCAGCAAATTATTCAGTTATTAGATATGATGAACGTAAGCAAGGTATGGTCTTTAACATCTAGTTTGCACGACTCACCCATGTAAATGCTGATGGAAATATTAAAATCTACATTTTACCTTCTAATATTTGGTAAGTATTTTTAATTATTGTAAAATCTTAAGATTAAGTTGTCTCCAAAGTTACAAAAAACAACCACATAAATCCCATTGAGGATATGTAGATGATTTCCAAAGATCATATTTAAAATGTTGTTACATTATTGTGTAACAATTCAAGTTTTTAAGGCATATGAATCCAACATATGTTGACTAACTGTTGTTCTTGTTAAACAACTATGTTAAAACATGTCTAACAACCCAATAATCAAAATTGAAATATATATAAATTTAGTTTTTTTGAACTTTTTTTGGTATATAATAGAAGTATATTATTAATGGCTCAGGAAATTACATCAAATCCAGATCAATTGTACAAAATGAATTAGGTATTTTTATTCTTTTACAAATTGATGAGTTCTCAAGAACTAATAGCTATTTCATTTACAGTTGAATGTGTGCAAATATCAGAAGCAAAATGGTCAGCGGAGGGACGCATAGAGATTCGACTTTTTATGTAAGAATTTTATTTTTGCCACAAGTTGTATTTTAACTAGAGCTTTCAAGTTGTAATGTATTTATAGGAAGGTATTCAAGAGATCCTTTCCCTCAGCTAACCAGAATGTTGTGTCTAAGAGACACTACATTATGTTTGGAAGTTATTAATATTTAATGTTGTTTTGTGTTTGATCCTAAAGGTTGCCTACTGATCGAATTAGAACTTAATGGCTTAATAAGTAAATTTGACTTAATGACTGGGTTTTGTTTTCAGTCCTTAGTTGACACCAAATCATGTTCCAATCATTTCATAAAATCAAGTTACTTTGGAATATGAACCACCAAACAAAATAGAAATGTTACATACCAAGTGAGAAGTGTTACATTTACAGAGCTAACAACAATCTTTTGCAACAAAATCCCTCAATATGGTGCTTATTGGAAACATCTTGAAAAGACTCCTCGATTAGGATAAGCCTCTAAGGAAGAAATAGTGTGTGACAAAGTAGATTAAAAAGATACAGCTATAGTACATCAATTATCAATCAACTTATATTAGTTTATCAATTCGAGACCAAGGCTACTTAAAATATCAAGATCGATGATACAGAGTCACTTAATCCTATGTTTAGGCTATGCAATACCAAGTTCACTGTATTGTAGAATAAAATGTATTTTCAAGGTATATCTTACTAATTAATTTAATATACAGACATTCAGATCATTTTTAATAATAAATAATTTATGTGTAGTGACTTTCTTGTATTGAAACAAAATAAAATCTTGGTTTTCAGTGTCTTTTGTATTTTATCTACGACCATTGCAATAAGCACCAATTATGGTATTACAATAAACATTATAATGATATACATTAAAACACCAAAAACCAAGCAGTACTCTAATGACGACTTTAGAGTACTGGAGTCACTTTAGAGTACTGGTTCTAGACCAATGAGAGCTCGGCATTTGACGGAAGTAGTGTCATAATAACAATTACGAAATTCGCACATCAGCTGATTGTTGCATTACGATTCATGTTTGAGTTTACTTATCCCATCAGCTGATTGTTCCACAACGACTCATGGTTCAGTCTGCTTATTTGCCTAACCTCAAATTTTAGTTGACTTATTCTATCATTAGTAAGTCATGAGTTTTGTTTAACTTCGGGGGAAATTTTGTCGTATATTGTTGGTCGTAGATAAAATAGTGTATGCAACGATTGTATTATGCCTTTAAGCCACTCGTGAGATATTTAGAACACTCGCTTCGCTCGTGTTCTAACTTACATCTCACTCGTGGCTTAAAGGCATGCATTATACAATCGTTGCATAAACTACTATTGTGTCTTTCTACGTCAGTGGCATTTTTTTACGTTTTGATCGGGAACGGTCCAAACCTGGGTCTTGTTACTATCTAATCTTAAAACTAAAATTTGAGCCTAGAGTTATCTTGGATAGCTGCATCCGGAGTCTCAGTTAACCGGGGTTTGTATAATCGGGAGTGTACTGAATTCTACTTTTTGGTGGCTCTTCGTACATTAAGATGAAATTAAATACACCAACTACTTCTAATTATTCAATCAGCTTCGATCTATATGAGGTAATAGGGATTCAGTGTTAATCTTATTATTTACTTCCCTTTTTCCTAAGCTTTGTCCAATCAGCTTCTAAGTTCTTCCCTTCCCTATAAGTAATAATAAATACAGAAATACTCAAATACTAATGTTACTCCATAGCGATGGGCCTTCCATATTCATAGAGGAGCAGTTGGAGCGAGGAGTCAATATTTTAACCAGCCATCATTATAATGCATCTTTGCCAATGGTGATCCTCATACATGGGATGGATGCCACTGTAGAATGTGGGTTTGTTGAAGATAGTGTCAAAGGTAAGGTAATGTAAAGTATTACACTTCAAGTTAAACATTACAATGGTTGTTTTCACACTTGCCAGCATGTCTCCAGCACGTCAACAGCACATCGTTGTTGGTAATGAAATGATATAAAAGTGCTTTCACACTAGTACCCGCGCTGGTACCATGTCAGTACATGCCATCAAGCTGCTGAATGACGTCGCTATCGCTGAGCAGTTGACGACTCGTCCAGAAGCACAACAAGTCTTAAAAGTTATTCACATAAATTGTAATATCGAAAGTGCAAAGCATGATGCAGAAGCGCTTACAGAACTTCAGAAGTTCAGAACCTTCAGCGGAAACACAAAACAGCAAGAGGTGAACACAGTAAAACCAGTGACATGTTGCTTCCTTGACATGTATTTTGAAAATAACTGTCATGCTCTTGCTGACGTGCTGTTGCCGTCAAGTGTGAAAACATCTAATACATATAAGCCAAGAAAACTGTCTGTGAATGCTTCGATTAGTTTGCCAAATAAAATGCGATTTGTTGTAAGTATAAAAGGACTTGCAGTAAAAAATCTTATATTTAGTTTAAATATCCCTGTTTAGCAATTAAAGATATTCCATTTTAATTAATTACTCATATAAATCCTGAAATTTTATAACCTTTTTACATTATACATTTTTGGAAAACTTGACTGACATGTGCTACATACTCTCTTCAAATCTATATTATTAATTCGGTTAGCGATTTTTAAAGATCAAAATTGTGAGAGTTTGCCAGCCCGAAGGATGACAGGGGATGGCTCAAATGAAAGGTCTCGGCCCCAGGGGGTCGGGAAAAATAGCAGATTATGTCCAAATATACTAGAAAATGAGAAATAACGAAAAATATCTTCCATTTAAAATGCATTGGGATTGAAAAACGTCTGCTTTCTTTACATTAAACATGTGGTGCTAATGCTTGATTCAAAGCCATATGGTAGATGTTGACATGTGGGATTTGTTTCAAAATGCATCTAACTATGCACGTTCAATGTACTATAACAAAAAATATTTTAAATTTAAGATTTTCTGATTTTATAATAATCAAGGGTTTTAGCTTTTCATAATTTAAAATTATAAAAAGTTAAGTACGTTTGTTTAGTTTATGTTATAACGATGCAGATTTAATACCACATGATATATATATATTTATTTATTTATTTATTAGCCCTTCAAGCCTCTAGTAATACTTATTTTAATAATATGTAATCTTTTCTGGTCACAACAACTCAGTTTTTATATATAACCATTTCATTTTCATATACTTTTAGCGAATTTACCCTATAGGGAAGAAGCTATTACCATAGGCCTCATGGTAAGACCTAAGCCCAAGACCATAATAACTTTTCATTTTGGGGCCCCCAGAAGCAAAAAACACCATTCGTTCAAATTTATATATATATATATATATATATATATATATATATATACTTCGAAATAATTAAAACATTTTTACTTAGCAATATTTCGGTTTTACCTTTTTCAAGCTAAATAACTTGAAATATATGTATATATATATAAAGATAATTTATTAAGTAAATAATAAATTAACACCTTCTTATAATTTACAAGTTGCTGAATAACAAAGGTTGATGAATTTTGAAATATTATAAAAAAAGGTTGGATAATTAATTATTGGTATTTACTATATAAATGGTTCTTTAAAATGTTAATTGAATATCTGATGGCTGTTGTCGAGATAATTTTTAAAGATTCTTTTGGGAGGTGGAACTGATTCCAGAATTTTTTGAAAAAATCTGGAACAGTTCCTCTTGCTCCAACCATCAATCCAATGACTTCTACATTAGAAAGTCTGTATTTTTGTTTAGTGTCATCTCTTGTTCCACTATATATATCTTTCTTTTCATTGTGTTCTAGAAGTGGTTGATTATGTGCTTTTTCAAATCGGACAGTTGGATCAATAATATATCCATGTTTTTTCTTCTTGTCAATGGCAATGATATCACACCTTCTGATGGATCCATTGTTTTCCACACATGTCACTTCTTCGAAGACTTCAAAGTTCTGCTTTTTCTTCAATTCATTTGCTATGATTGATCTTATTGTGTGGTGGCGTTTATTTCGTAATAGTTCCCCATGGGGGCAAGATCCAAGGACGTGTTCAATAGATTCAAATAGATAAGTCTCGGTGTCAGGACAATGCCAGCACCGGGTTCCATCCTTGGATCTGCCGGGGACTGATCTCAGAGGTACCACATCACCAATGATTTTCAAAGCGTCTTTGTATTCGGAGTTTGACAGTCCACATTTTCTGTGAAAATGGATATTTCCCGATTCGCTCTCTTGGAATAAAATGATGCCTCTACCCTTACAGGGAAGAGAGAACCATTTTTCATACTCTTCTTGCTGTAACATATTTCTTAATTTTTTTGAAGAGAAACGTTTTGAATCATAAACTTCTCTACTTATTCCTAATTTATCTATGCAAGCTTAATTTTCTTCATTAAAATTTTTGTACAGCTCAATGTATGGGTCCTTAATTTTTTCGATCACATTGTTAATGTTAATCTGTTGAATTTGTGCTTCCCAGGCTGCTTTTATCATCCCCAATCCTTTATTTCTTCTTGAAGTGTATAGCATAGAGTTTGGCAGATCGGCAGGTAGATCTAAAATTTCTTTTACTGAAGATCGAATAATTAAGTCAATATCGTTTAAGAAATCAAGGTTTAGTTTGTTAGTCGGAGCCGTTTGAAAAGGGAAAATGAGCGAAGGCCAGACATAAGTGTTTAAATATTTAATTTCTGGTCACTTTTTAAATATGGTGATGTGGTTAGTTTTTGTATTTTCTTGGTCAAATTGTTTATAACTTTCTTTTTGTCAAATACAATTTCATTTTCAAAATTGATTCCCAAGTATTTTATTGTTTCACCATTTTTTATTGATTCTATTTTGAAGCCTTCAATATGGTACAATTCTGATTGTAATTCACCCTTTTTTATATGAATTATTTTAGTTTTATTGATATTTAAATTTAGGCCTATCTGAGAAAATAATTGCACAATCATATCGTACTGAATCATTAGGGACTCTTTGTTATTAGCAATTAGTACTGTGTCATCTGCAAAACCTAATATGTTTACTGCTGGTAATGATTCGTGTACTTTAAAACCATATTCTTCTTTGATTGACATTTCTGACATATTTTCTAAAATATGATTTATCGACAAATTATACAGAGTGGGAGATAATGGAGCTCCTTGTAAAACCCCTCTATTAATATTTATAGTTTTTGTTTTTCCTTTAATTGTCTCAATTTGAGTGGTGTTTTCTTTTTGCAGATCATTAATATTATTTTTAATTGCTTTTGGTATTGGCATTGATTCTAATACCTTATTGATATGATCGCGACCGACATGGTCGTACGCCTTGTCAATGTCGAGGAACATTACTGAACAATCTTGTTTATTTTCTTTGGCTGAATATAAAACAGAATTAAGTATGTTCGCATTTATATGTGTTCCTCTGGAACTGTTGTAAACCCTTTTTGTGCAGGATGAAATAATATGTATTCTTTTAGCCTTTTGTCAAGTATTCTTTCGAAAATTCTCCGGAGTAAGGAACATATTGTGGTTGGCCTCCAATTGTTTATGTCATTATTGACCCCACCTTTGTTCAACAAAATAGTTTTAGCTTTCTTAAATGTAAGTGGTACATTGTTTTCTCCAGAATGAATTTTAGAATAAATTAATGACAAAATTTTTGGTACATATTTATTTTTTACCGCTCTCATTATCACTTGATCTGGTCTAGGTGCTGTGTCCATTTTAACTTTTGCCATTGCTTGACATACCTCAATATCAGAAATTATTGTTATATATTCAACATCAATTTTTTCAATACTGTACTCAGAGGCGGATTTGGAAATTTGCCGCCCCTGGGCTATCCAGATTTTGCCGCCCCCTCCTCCCCACGAACACATGCCATATGTTGCAGCCCATTGTATTCCCATCAAAACGAAATTTCGGGCAGATTCCGCAAGGCAAGAGAGCGCTAACTGAATAGAGGGATTTGTTTCCTTGACTTTTAGCAAGCCGCGCGGCAAGTCTGTCTCATTCCCTCAACTTAGCCTGTTTATATTAGGCGGGTTGCTCGCGCGGGAGATCAGGTGTTGCGAGGAAGCCGCGACCGTCCACTTAGTGCGAACACTAAATTCGTCGCTGATACAGACACCAACACATTGTTGTCGTTGTTGTTGGTACACGAGGCGTTCACATCAAGCTTGTCAAATTGCACTACAACTGAAATCAACTCAACATGAGCGGCGACCGCGGCGCAGAGCGTGTGGTTGGTCGGAAAGGAGTAGCAACCCAGCAAACTCACCTGACGGCGCCGGCGGGTGCGGCGACTTCAAACAATACCGCCTTCCGCTTCGAGCGCCACTACTACCCCAGAGCTGACGGCTGACAGTTTGCGGGCAAACTAGATCACGTCTCGGAATCCCGTGATCTTTTTTCGGGAGTACTTGTGACAAAAAATACATATTTTACAAGCACTAATGTAAGTGCAAAGTGAATTGTTTTTGTTTGCACTTTTTAATTTTTCTTTCCCTCTAAAATTTGCCGCCCCCCAAATTCTGCCGCCCTGGGCTATAGCCCTTTAAGCCCATATGTAAATCCAGCCCTGACTGTACTCGTCAGGAACGTCATATTCGGTTCGAACGGTGTTATTGGCAATTGAAAATCTATTAGAAAATGCAGCATGAATATCTTTCAAATCTATTTCACACCCTTTTGTCTCTTCATCCATGACTCTTCTTACTGCCTTTCTCTGTCTATTATAATATTCATATTGAGTTACTTCATAGTTATAATTTTCTTTCCTTTTCTTTCGGTCTTTTCTCTTTTTTCTTTCTGGGTTTGAACTTTCCTTGTATGTTCTGTTTAATTTCATGTCTTTTTTCATCTTTCTTAATTCATAATATTTTTTAGCTGGGTGTTTAGGACCTGGGAGAATGTCTATAGAATTCGATAAAAATTTAGTAAAGTCACTAACATTTGAATTAAAGTCATTCTGCTCCATTTTGTTTGAAAAAATATTTAACCATTTTATGTATTGTTCTTGTAGAATGGATGGAGTTTTAAATTTTGTATTACTTGTCTTTTCTATTCTTGTGCTTGTATCGTTGTCAGTTAACGTTGGTTCATTTATTTTATTAATATTATTTGCATTGGAAATGTCTTTATTACCACTAAGTTTTGTTATCCCATCTGGTTGAGATTCTTTATATTTTGCATTTATTTTGTCTCTTTGAATATTCGGATGTGATTTGGCGACATGTAAAGATAAGCCTTTCGCAGAGGTAAAGATTTTTCCACATTCATTACATGTACCTTTATTTGGATTATTGTTATCCGAAGTTGAATTGCATTTAGTTTTTACTTTATGAATCTTACATTTAACTTCTTTAGACATTGTAGTAGGGATACAAGTATTACTGATCTTATCATATATTTCATTCTTTTGATTAATTTTACTGACTATACTTTCATTTGGAATCAAAAGTTCAAAGTGACCACAATATACTAAGCCGGTTAAAAGAAGATTAGCAGTAAGTTTATGAGATGATCTCGTTATTACTTTGGTTTTATATCCAAATGGATAATTCTAGTTTTATAGTGTTTTGTTTCATGAAAAATGTTGATGTTGATTTCAAACAAATCAGAAATAGCCATACATTCAACACTAGTTCCATAGGTACCGTCTTTTTTAACCGACTTCCCCCACCAACAAAAGGAGGAGGTTCTCAATTCGTCTTGGGAGATGTTTTTTTTTTTTTTTTTTTCTAGGGATGTTCACCGATTTCTCTGCGATACTTTTACCAATCAACGTGATTCTACTACCAAAATAACCGGAATGGTTTCCCGTAGGTCCCATATATAACATTTTGTTTCATTGAAATATTTATTTAGGAGAAAAGTCCAAAAAACCTCAAATATTCAACATTTTCAAATACTTGTTGTTTACAAAACAAAGCAAAGGTGAACAGGGATAAGTCAGGTTTATTTTATTACAGCTGTTACATCCTTCAAATTAAATTTATAATTATAGAGCAAATGATCAGCTGCTTCATGTCTATATAATGTCAAAACAGTTTGTCTTCTAGGTTATGAATTAATTATATGTAGATTCAAACACAGTCAATTAATTCCATTATGATTATTATTACTTAAATAAAAAAAGTGTAAACCAAAAAACATGAATGAAGAAGAGCAAGTCTAAATCTTAACGTTTTAGTGTGGCCTAGGAATACCTCAGAAATACATCGGAAACTTGGATCTTGTGAAAGAACTTAAGCCCATCATAGATTGCTTCTATAGCACACCAGTTAATTTTAAATGGCCATAAAAAATAATGTCATCGTCGTACAAAGAGGAATTTTTGTGACTTGTCATATGTGAGCGCTCTTGCAGTTTCCACTGAAAAAATCCCCAACAGGCTTTGCAAGTCATTGGTCATTGTGAGTTCGTGTTTCACAGGTTGAAACATGCGAAACATTATTTTTATATATCTTATTGGACAACTTATAGTGCTAACGTGCAAGCATCGTAATTCGAGACTAGATCGATCTTATGAATGAGCCCCTGGACAGTTTTGCAAATGTACTTAAATTAACTCATTTTCCATTTTCCAGGTGCCAAGCACATGGTTATCTTGTAATAAAAACCTCTACAGTAAACTGTCCGAGAAAATCTGTCGCCAAATTCGAGGGTTCAATCAATTCAATAGAAGATTGTAATTGTGCACGTGAGATAATTCATAATATGACCGCCGCTTATCAGAATTTCAGAAATGTTCCAAGGCTGTGCTGAAGGGATAAGGTTTTTAATGTTTAGCTTATCTGCTTTAAAAATTGTTTTGAGTATTCTCCCAAAATTGCAATGTTGTGGTCGTGAGTTTGTAAAGCAAAAAAAGCGTAAATACATTAAATAGTAAACTTTGTCTGATATATCTGTTTGTGTCTTTAGGATAGAAACGCGCAAAAACTAATAAATAGATTGAGCTAAGCACAGAGGCAATCTATTCCAGGTCTTAAAATACAGTTAAATACCCCCGTTGCAGCAGACCTGCATACTCAGCGAATTTCAAATGCAAAACAACATATTTCAATCCATCGTAGCGAAATTTGACATGTTTTTGTAAGCTCCATAAGAATAACATGGGGAATGAGTATGCAGGTGTGCTGCTACAGGTATATTAAAACTGGGTGGTTTTAATTCAATATTTAGTAGATCTGAACTAGAAGAAGCTATTTACCAAGTTTTATTGAGATATGTTGAGAAATAAGCGATATATAGAATTTTACTTATTTCCCATAAGGTTAACATTGGGACAACGTACTGTGTTTACCACTTTCAATATCTCAGTAACCAATGGACATAGAGCAGTGTTTCAAAATACTAAATTGTTTGTTTTTTCGAGCTGAATTCAATGGAGCCCACCAAAATTCGATAAATTTTATTTTTCTATGTAAAAAACTCAAAAAACCCATTTTTGGGGGGGTTTATCCCCCTTTACCCCCCCTTCCGGTGGTGCGATCGGGCTGGTTCACGAACTTGTCCAATTGATTACCACTTTACATGTCCGACCAAATTTCATAAAGATCGGACCATTTTTGCGGCCGCTATCGTGCTAACAGACACATAGATATATATATATATATTTGTAAAGTTATGGAAGATGTTGGTCTTGTGTAATGTTTTATATTATGCAGGTCCATCGGACCTACCCTTTTTGAAGAGCTCTAATTATGTTACACAGAGTATATAATGTTTTTGTGGAAATATTAATGATTCTGCACTTTTATATTCACAGAAAAGTGATTATATTCCATTATTAAAAAAAAACACAGAGTTTGTTGGTCCTTTTATATAATTCAGAAGATGTTGGTCCTATATAACATGCCATGTATAATCGTTCTCATCTTGCTGGTCCACCACATGACGAGAATGTGGAGGGGATGAGGGGAAATGTCAACGGACCAATTGTAAAAATTGTCTCATCATGCTGGTCCACATGAGCAAAATATGGCGGTTTATGCTTGTATAATTAAACACATTAAGCTGGTCCGACCAGCATCTTTCTTTGCACTATCTGACATTGGCCACCACTAGAGCTAAAAAAAGTTGGAGAAATGAATGAAGTTAAATTAAATCATTTTTATTTGATCAATAGCCTTTAGTACATTATATTTTAGACGCGTATATGCTTTGAGCGCGCGTGGGCCTAAGGAAAATTCACTTTGACTTGTGTTTACACATAATTTCAACAGTCTCATAACTTTATCTTATCTCTGTGCAACTGTGCAGTACTTCTATGGTCACTCATTCACATTTTTACTGAAATGGTGCGTGTGATCTTGATTATACTCAGACTGTATGATTGCAGTATTTGCAGAATGAACACGTAATATTAACTTAAATATATGTAGATTAAAAA
Source organism: Flexamia atlantica (assembly GCA_035578135.1). Classification (NCBI taxonomy): domain Eukaryota; kingdom Metazoa; phylum Arthropoda; class Insecta; order Hemiptera; family Cicadellidae; genus Flexamia; species Flexamia atlantica. Next base: position 21,688,706 of record JAQJVK010000005.1, read on the forward strand.
GTTCCTATTCTTGCTTATTTCTTTAAAGCATGTAAGAGTTATTATTTATGTATTGTTGGGTTTAATCATTGCATAGTTAAATTTTGTAATAAGGAATGTATTTTAGCTAATATCATTGACTTATACTTTTCATCACGATGCAAATTAATCGAAAAGTAATCAAACTTATAAAAAATCATCCAAAATTTCATATAATGAAAAAATTAATGAATTTTTGAAATTAATTTAATGAATTAATAAATGAAAATGAACTTTTGGATGATTTTTTATTCAATTTAATTTACAAGCAAACACAAAGTAATTTAAAAGTAATTTTCAAAGTAATTTTTAAAGTAATTTTTAAGTAATTTTTTTACAAGCAAACACAATACGTCTGAAATGTCTATTTCAGTTTAAAGTCAGCTGGTTGAACTGTCAAAATAAGAACTTCGTTTGTTTGGGTACTAGTCCAGTCATTTTAGAAGAAAAAACCCGGTTTTCAAAAAAATCGGGTAACCAAGTGGGACTTTTTACCATATGTTCCTTGATATGTTACCTTTGAAACCCCATCACTTTTTCGAAAATAAAACTTTCGGCCAAAATATAGTTTTTGAGCTATATCATGATAACTATTAAGTTTAGAAAACAACTTCTTTTACAAAAGTTGCTTGGTTTGAAAAGGCCTATAACTTTCATATTTAACGTATTGTTGTACAACAATTGATAAAGCCGCCATATTGGAAAATGACTGCCAAAAAGTATTTTTTGGCTGGTGCAGCTTAATTATTAATCTTACTAAAAAGGTTCCTGAAGAGAAGTTGCAGAGATTTTTATGATTTATATTTACTTTGTTATTGTAAACTCACAAATATAGGCGTCATCTTGGAAAAATGGCCGCTAATATTAGTTTTTTGACTGGGACTTTTTTATTATTGAATTTACATTAGGTAACTAAATACAAAAGTTGTATGGTTTGAAAAGATCTATAACTTTTGTATTTAACATGTTGTTGTGCAACAATTAATAAAGCCGCCATCTTAGAAAATGGTGGCCAAATATGTTTTTCTTGGAATTTTCACCTTGAAAATTAAAAATAACCAAGTGTTAGTTGGCATCATTGGTTTCAGCTTGAAAAAACAATCAATTTAGTTTTTTGAATCACTGATTTATGTCCACTGGTTACCAAGATATTGAAAATAGTAAACAAAGTGCGTTGTCCCTATGTTACCCTTATGGGAATAAGTAGAATTCTATATATCGCTCAACTCTTGACATGCATTAGTACAGCTTTGTATGCGGCTTCTTTTAGCTGAGATTTACTGGTTTATGGCTTAAAATAATCTATTTTTACATTTCCGTGGCAGCAAACCTGCGTGCCCATACAGGGTGTTTCAGAACTCCCTACCAATATTTTAGGGCATTGTTCCTGGGTAAGAAGCATATCTAAATATCATATTTAAATTGTCCGGAAGTCCTTAGTTACTCACACAGCCGCCATTTTGTTTTTTTTCACTTATTAATTAATTTCTAAAAAACAGTTAAACATACAAAATTGAAACTTTGCACAAACATTTATGTCAATTAGGCAAAGCTACAAAAAAAAATATGAAAATTTTTCAAATACATAAAACAAAATGGCGGCCATATTAAATTTTGTTTCCTAAATAACTAAAAAACCGTTAATTTAAAAAAATGTTTACAATAATAACTTTTTTTAGCTAATTCAATTACAAATCGATTGACACCTTATTTTTTAAGATTGGACGAATATTAACTGAGATATGGCAGCTTTAGTGATACGTGACCGCTGGAGGTAAGTTGCAGTGCATGCCGAGGCATGCGGCTAAAGTCTGCCACGACAATGCAACAGTCTCCTTCCACTTTGCATGTTATTTATAAGCGATTTTAGATTATTTCAAACAATACTAAAATATTACATAACCCCAAAAGTATCCTCTTTATCAGTTATCTATCATTAGGATGGCTTGAAAATTTCACTCCTTTTTACTGTCTTTAAAATTCACACAAAACACCCAAATCTTTTATATCAGCTGTCGTGAAAGTCAACGTACTTGTTAACAAACTAATCAGCTGATTTTATTGTTGCTTTAAATGTGATTATTTATTCAATGTAGTCAGTTCCTCTAATGTTTTACAGTCACTTTTATTTGCTGTTTAAATGTACTGTTTATTTGAAAAGCAACAATAAAATCAGCTGATTAGTTTGTTAAAAAGTACGTTGACTTTCACCACAGCTGATATCAAAAGTTTAGGTTTTTTGAGTGAATTTTAAAGACAGTAAAAAGGAATGAAATTTTTAAGCCATCCTAATGATAGGTAATTGATAAAAAGGATACTTTTGGGGTTATGTAATATTTTATTATTGTTCGAAATAATCTAAAATCGCTTACAAATAACATGCAAAGCGGAAGGAGACTGATGCATTGTTGTGGCAGACTTTAGCCGCATGCCTCGGCATGCACTGCAACTAACCTCCAGCGGTCACGTATCACTAAAGCTGCCATATCTCAGTTAATATTTGTCCAATCTTAAAAAATAAGGTGTCAATCGATTTGTAATTGAATTAGCTAAAAAAGGTTATTCTTGGAAAATTTACTTAAAATTAACGGTTTTTTAATTATTTATGAAACAAAATTTAATATGGCCGCCATTTTGTTTAATGAATTTGAAAAATTTTCATAATTTTGTTGTAGCTTTGCCTAGTTGACATAAATGTTTGTGCAAAGTTTTAGTTTCGTATATTTAACAGTTTTTTAGAAATTAATTAATAAGTGAAAAAAAACAAAATGGCGGCTGTGTGAGTAACTAAGGACTTCCGGACAATTTAAATATGATATTTAGATATATTTATGACCCAGGAACAATCCCCTAAAATATTGGTAGGGAGTTCTGAAACACCCTGTATACCATGTTATTGTTATGGAGAATGTTTTACTAATAATGGTGTAAATACCTGCTTTACTCGTATCCAATGGTCAGTTAGTTGATGAGCAACTAGTTTCGACTTTTTTTAATAAGTCATCTTCAGGCTCAAGGATGTCTTCAAATCATCTTCGGTTGAAGAGTTGTCATTTTTTTTAAATAAAACGTCACGACGGACACAATAGACACAAAACACGGACATAACACAACACAGAGACGAGTACCGGTACATTAAAACAAACTTATTTAGGAGGCGACGCAAACCCGGCGATGGTTCAGTTCAGTTTTATGGTGTAGAGCATGCTGAGCCTAAATAAACGCAGTGTAAGGGAAAATGTTGACGAACTAATCATAATTTTAAATGGGCTTAGCCATCAATTTGACATAATTATTTTAACGGAGACCTGGGTGGATGAATGTAGTGTGAATGTGAGTATGGATGGGTATGATATGATTGTAAATAAAGAAAGTAAGAATCAAAATGATGGTGTGATTGTGTTTGTTAAAAAGTGTTTTGGTACGTGTAGTGAGGAAGTGAGTATGTGTGGGGCCACATGTGTGCGGGTGGGGATAACGGTTGGCGGGGAGAGGTTGTGCCTGCTCGCTGTGTACAGGAGTCCGTCGTCGGCGGACTTGGCGTTATTCATCGACGACCTTGAGAATTATCTCGACAATAGAGATAAAAAGGTGGTTCACTGGCTGATTGGTGACTTCAATTGTTGCACATTGCCCAGAACAAAAGACTTTTTATCGCAGAGATATTTGGACACACTGTACGGTGCGGGTTTTATTAGTTGTATCGATAAACCTACAAGAGTCACGGCATTTTCTAAAAGTTGTTTGGTTAATTTTTTTTCACTGATTTCAAAAACACCCAACTGATTAAATCTGCTGTTATTAAATCTGGTTTAACTGATCACTATTCTACAGTTGCGCAACTACAAATGAACTCCTTTAAAAGAAGCAAGAACTTTGTAATTAAAGAAGCAGCAAATGTTTTGGATTTTGATTTGGCGTGCCATCTTATCTCTGAGTGTATTAGATATAGATGACGTTAATTTGAGTAGTCAACATTTTGTAAATAAGTTGCAAAATATTATAACCCTTTCTTCCAAAACGAACAAAAAACCTGCTAAACTATGTAATATTAAACCCTGGATTTCCACTGGTATCGTTAAGTCAACCAGAGTTAGAGATAAGAAGAGCGCCCAACTAAAAAGACCACCTTTTAATACAGTACTTAAAGATTGTTTTAAAAAATATAGAAATGTTCTGAATCGATCAATAAAAGAAGCAAAAAACTCATATTACCGCAAACAAATTTCTGAAACAAGAAAAACAAAGCTAAACTATGGAGCAACCTTGCTGAAATCATTGGAATTAAAAAAAAAGACTCATTTCCTATTAAACAATTTTTGGACAGGAAAGATAGTATAGGGGAAGATGAAATTAAGCAAGCAGCTGATCAATTAAATAAATATTACGTAGAGATAGGAGCCAGATTAGCCAGTGCTATTCCTCATGTAACCGAGGTCGTTGTTGAGACGCCGAGTTCGCAACTGACTCCTCTTTCCGTCTGGAGCCGATATCAGAAGTAGAAAAATTTAGTAAATGAACTGAAAGGAGGTTCGGCTCCTGGTCATGATCAAATTCCGGCAAAATTAATTAAGAACAATCCTGAACATTTAAAGTCACCGCTTCTTCATGTGATTAACAAAAGTATTTCCTCAGGGGTTATTCCAAAATGTTTTAAAATGGGAAAAGTAATTCCTATCTATAAGGAGGGGGGCCTAAAACAATTGAGTTAGTTTCAAACCAATTACCTTGGCAAGTGTGATTTCAAAAAGTAAGATTACAACTTGAAAATCATTTGGCTGCCCAAAATTTACTGTTTGAAAATCAATATGGTTTCAGAAGAGAGAAAAATTTAAATAACGATCTTTTCTTGCTCCCAAAAAAATATTCACGAGGCTATTGGACGTAATAAAAATCCTATTTTAGTTTTCATCGACATAGCCAAAGCCTTTGATACAGTTGATAGGGACATTTTGATAAGAAAATTAGAGTACATTCGGGTTCATGGCACTACTTTGAACTGTTTCAAAAATTACTTGAGTGATCGCCTCCAAAACGTTTCCATATTTAATCAATTAAGTGCCCCTGCAAAAATTGATTACGGGGTTTTACAGGGCAGTACATTGGGGCCGTTATTGTTTCTTATATATATAAACAATTTAGGAAAAGTCAATCTGGCAATTGGCAAAATTTTTCTGTACGCAGACGATTCAGCCCTTTTATTCGAACGCGACAGTTGGAGGGATTCTTACGGCCTTGCTGCCGCCGTCAAAAAATGGTTTGATCAAAATCGGCTCTCGGTAAATATTTCTAAAACTAAATACATGACAATTTCACTGACAGCCGATCACGATCCTACTGGCATGTGTCTGCGCCTGCACACTTTTGGCGGTGTGAATGTATGTACGACGTGTGACGCCATTGAGAGGGTTTCTGAGTACAAATATCTCGGGGTTATTTTTGAAAATCGCATGAAATGGACTTGTCTTGTCACTTATCTAAGAAACAAACTTAGACAATTTTGTTTTATTTTTTCAAACCTAAATACATTTCTGGCTCCAGATCTCATAAAAACAGTTTATTACGCGTATGTTCAGTCTTTGTTACAGTATGGAATTTTAGCTTGGGGTGGCTGTTATCGAAGTTCACTTTCGCCTTTAGAAGTCATGCAAAAATCTATAATTAAATCACCTTTGAATAAAAATCCCTCTAATTTATTATATGATGAGTTTAAAGTGTTTAGCATTCACCAACTTTACGTTAAATCCTTAGTTCTCTATATTTTTAAGTCCAACTATTATTCACTTTTTCAACAAATGTCTCATTCTTATTCTACAAGGTATTCAGCGACCTCCGGTATTATTGCACCTCGTCTGACAAAAACTATTAATATCACATCATCTCATTACTTAGCCTATATGATTTATCCTTTGCTTCCCAATATATTAAAACACCCACAAACTCGTAGCATAACCACTTTAAAAAATAGTCAATCAGTGGCTTTTGGATACTGGGCCAGGTATAGTAGGTTTTATTTTCGTTTATGTTGGTATTCCTACACTCCCATGATGTTTTATTCCAAAGCAGAAGAGCAGTCCGTCACAGAACGTTTCAAGCGCCAGTCGTTTGGAACGTTAAAACCCCAAAAAAAACTCGTAAAATGTTTTAAGATGATTAATGGCAAGTAAAAATTGAATATAAGGCTACATAATGATGTTATAAATAAGGTATTAACAAATTATACACGATTTTAATTTCTAACCTTGAAAAAACCGTAAATTTTAGAACTCAACTTTTAACGCTTGATTACTCGAAACTAGGTTTTTGCCGCTTAGAACGTTTTACGGGGGACCCCTTCGATTACTAAATTTATCGATCGAAGGTGAAAAGTAAATTAGCTTGAATTAAAAATTCTCAATTCAAACAGAAAAGGTATTTAATAATCTGTACCTGATGCTATAAATTCACGACTTGTTTTACTGAAACTTGAGTTTATTATTACTTTATTCAACATTATTGAATTACCTGATATAATGGTGGGCTGATAATTAAATAGAATTTTAATGGTCAAAAGTATGGTTTCACATTGCCAAAGTGAAAATTTGGATGACCACTTAAAGTTATATTGTGTATAAAATAGCCATAAGTTATCAAAAATGTCTGAATTTTACGTGTTTACAACTATTCACGTGAAAAGAGCTGAGGCTATTCATCCAAGTGCAGATTATTATCATACGTCATGAACATCCAAACTCAGTTTTCTCATAAACACCTTATATTCTCTAAGTCACTTCCTCCCCTTTCCACTTCATCTCTCCACTCCTCCAGACGCAGACCACTCATGGATGGACACACTTATATTTTTTAGTGCTGGAATTGGTGTGTTATATTAAAAACTACAGTTGATTCGAAAAGATTCATTTTATTAATCAAAACTGTGAGACACACACTTCATAATAGGACATCAATCAACAACACAATCCGACAGCAGTACTGACAACATTAAACAACATAATTCCCATAGAAACTTGTACAGAGCAATATTACCCTATCACTAGATTACAATGACATATATTACAACACCCTCCCTTAATCTAGTGATACTCTTACCACAAATCTTTTCATTAGGCCTATTTCAACCCAATACCTTCTGTGCAAAATACATGTTTAGCTTTAGGTAGTCCTTTTGTCATTACATCTGCTAACATTTTATCTGTAGGCCTATCCAGATCGTTCTTGTTCAGGGAGTGACAATACTTTTTAATGTGACCGAATTTCCCACATGCATAACATTTTGGCCCGTTTTGATTTGGACCAGCCTGTTTACTGATAGTAGTTGTTTCACTAGGTTTAAGCCTATTTGCATTATTACCTTTTGATTTGTAATAATTTGTTTTAGCAGCAAGAGCTGATGATATATTTTCAGCACATCTTTCTTTTTCAAGTAGCCTATTTTCTACTACGCATAACCTTTCACAGAGATTCTTTAAATTTCTCTGATCTCTAGGGACAGACTCCCATGCATTTAAAAACTCAAAATAATCATCAGGCAATGTATTTAGAACTCTATTTAAGAAGAGTGAATCGGGTAGTTTTACCTTGTCTTCTTTCCAGGTTTCATCTTGAAGTTCTGACCACAGCTTCTCAAGTTTAGCGATATGCTTAGCAACACTATCGTTCGGGTCCTTCATCTTAATGCCAAAAAACTCATTAAAAAGTCTATCTTGCCTCTGCTCAGTCCGCTGCTCATACACACTGTGTAATTTGTCCCACATTTCTTTGGCCGAAGAACACATGTTTATAAGTTGCCTAACTTGGCTACTTATGGAGGTCACAATTAGATTCTGAGCTAAATACTCACTTTTGTTCAAAGCTCTCACTTTTGTTTCATGGTCTTTCTTTTCTTTCTCACTTGCTGTTTCTGGAGGGTCATTTGGGACTTCGAATTTGTTTAAGACAGCACCCATGACGTTGTTGACTTGCAGCTGGATTTTAATTTGAAATTTCCAGTCCAACCAATTCTGTTGTCCTTCCAGTTTGTCTATTACAGTTTTTGTCGTATCCATTGTGAGTATATAATTTCACAATCACGATTTAAACACAGAAACTAACTGTCCACACCAATTTCCAAGGCAATGTGCTTTACATAACCTCACATTTAATTTAAGGTTATTCACATTTCACATGAAATATTTCAACTTTTAAATTACTGCAGCACTGGGCCCATAACCACTTATATTTTTTAGTGCTGGAATTGGTGTGTTATATTAAAAACTACAGTTGATTCGAAAAGATTCATTTTATTAATCAAAACTGTGAGACACACACTTCATAATAGGACATCAATCAACAACACAATCCGACAGCAGTACTGACAACATTAAACAACATAATTCCCATAGAAACTTGTACAGAGCAATATTACCCTATCACTAGATTACAATGACATATATTACAACAGACACATGACACACAGCTTAGACATATACTTTCTTGCCTGTAACCTGACGTATTACAACCTGGAATAGCTAGCGCTTATAAGAATGTGTCTATTAAGTCTGCATGCCACATTAACGAGAGCAGTCAAAACAAGTATGTATTTAATTTGACTAAAACTCTAATAATATATTGTCTGCACATGGACATAGTAATATTATTAACAGTTTTTGTTAGTTATGCATGTGCCACAAGTAAATTATAACTGCATTTCTTTGGAAAAAAGGTTACATACCTGGATAACTCTCGTCAATTCAACTGTAATCATATAGTGATTTACTTAAGTTTCGGCATCGGCGATACCATTTTCAAAAACTTCATACAAGAATGTTTAGTTAAAATTTATTTTTATGTAATATTTCAGCTGATATTGCCGAAAAATTTTTAATTTGAACATTTCATGGTCCAACGTATTTTTTATTTGATTTTATCACTATACTTTAATTTATTTTTTAAATGATACATAATGTACAATTTTCAAAAACGAAACGTACAAATTACTTTCTTAATTTTTTTAACAACTCTCAGTAATATATGAAATACAAGTCTTGAGCGTTATGACACATGCATTCATCACAAATAATTGTTGAATTTGGATTATATGAATTTAATCTAAAAAGTTTCAAATATTTACCTAGTATCGATGATAATTGGCTTTTACTAGAGTACATATTATAAAAAAGGCCATTCAACCGTTGGAAGAACAGCCTGCACAGTTTTTCTAGTTTATTTAGACTGGAGGGAGTAATAAAGATCGCGTTATACACTTCCCCTCTTTTTTGAATGAAGTTTTCATCAGAGACCAACATCTTCTGGTTTTACAGCATATATAGTATACGCTGATACATCATTTGTGGGTCCACTGTCATGGCGGCTGGTGTAAAAACATCCACATCATGCTGGTCCACTTGAGTAACCAAGATGGCGGATTTATATACTTGTTCACATCAAGCTGGTCCGACCAGCATCTTCTAAGCGTGGACCAACATGTTCCATCGGACCTGCTTTGTTCTGCAGAGAAATAGACGTCGGACCAACAAGTTCGGGGGTTTAAAAAGTATATATATATATATATATATATATATATATATATATATATAGATATATATATAGATATATATATATATATATAAAAATTCGAACGAATAGTGTTTTTTGCTTCTGGGGGCCCCAAAACGAAAAGTTATAGTGGTCCCGAGCTTAGGTCTTACCATGAGACCTACGGTAATAGCTTCTTCCCTATAGGGGAAATTCGCTAAAAATGTCACTGGCGTAGAAAGACACAAAATAAAAAAAATACACCTGAAAATATTTTGCATTGAGCAGGATCAAGATCAGCTGTTTCGAGCTAACAAAAAAATTGACTATACATTAATCCTATACTCTTATACGAGCAGTGTTATCTTGTATGTATGTATGTATGCTTGCTTGCTTGCTTGCTTGCTTGCACAACGATCTCAAAAACGGCTCCGAGGATTTTCTTCAAAGTCTGGAAATAAGTAATTTATGACTCAAAAACGTCTTTTATGCAGATTACTTGGCCAGAGAAAATCTAATCGCGTAATAAATCGAATTTTAAAGTTGTAAAATTTTAACATTAGCCTTATGGGTTGCCGTGATAGCAACGAAAATAAACAAGGAAAGTTTAAACAAATGAAGTAATCATAACAGCTGTTTGGAATCTACAGCCATTGAATATATAAGTGTTAGTAGAAGTTGCAAGCTTATGGACGAAATGAAGCCAAAAAGCTGGGTTCAAGCTGGGTCCAACTTAGTACTCTGGGGTGAAATCAGAGGTCGTTGGCGTCGCTTTTGGGGATTTCTCCCTGTAATGGGTAAATGAAAAACGACTTGTGGGACAAAACATTCTCGTGGGATGAAAATAGGGATTTTTCGTAGATTGACGAAAACTCTTATTTCATTTTACTTCGTACGTTACAACAACAAATACAGACTTTACATTAATTACTTTATAAATTAACCAATAAGATAATATCCTATTGCTATTTAAGAAGATGTTTTCTTATTGTTACGGTGATGAATTTTTAAGTATTTCTGAAATAGTTCCGATTTATTTTCGCGTGAAAAAACATATCAAGGGATAAAGTGAGGTTAGGCCCACCTACATCGAATCCTCGTAACACTTGTATATAACACTTGTTGATCGTACTTAACAAGAGGGTATGTCATTTTCTTTAAATATGTCGCAAATTAAGGACACGGGCTAAAATTCGGAGTGAAGAACAGACTACTCTTGTTTGTGGGAAGAGGGAGTGAACATGTGAATGTTTACTGTATGTGGCGGAGGATCGCAGTGAAGGGGCGGTAAATGTTCACTTTACGGTACTACCTCCGAAATTGAAAATTTTTTTTCCAAAATGTAGGAAATCACGCCCTGATTCCAGAAATGATAGTCGTTTTCCGCGGAAAACGTCGGAAAATGCCGGAAAATCGGAAAAACGGAAAAATATTTTTTGGCTCGGAAGTAGGTCATGTGGGTACTCAAATTAATCGGGAGAATGAGCTGAACAAGAATATGCAAGAATTTCCAAAATCAGATGGATAACAACGGAGTTATGGCCAGAAAAGTACCAGAAAAGTCATAGATTTGCACAAAATGGGTTAGTTTTAGGTGAGTTACGCTAAACTGTGGGATCTAAGGTTAGGTTTGGTTAGGTTAGGTTAGTTTAAGTTAGGCTAGACTATGTTAGGTCTAGTTAGGTTATGTTAGACTATGTTAGGTTTGGTTTGATTAGGTTAGATTAGGTTTGGTTAGGTTTTATTGGATTTGGTTATGTTTGATTAGGTTTGGTTAAGTTAAATTAGGGTTGGTATTGTTAGATTAGGATTATAATATCACATTCTTACTTTACCAACCTTATCCATACCTAACTTTAACGTTTTAAACCAATCATAATGTAACATAAAATAATGCAGCTTATCACAACCTAACATAACCTAACCTAACCTAACCTAACCAAACCAAACCAAATACAATCTAAACTAACATAACCAATCCCTATCATATTTATTCCAGCCAAATCCATCTTCATATAACTTAAACAAAAGTTGGTTTATCAATTTTTATGTTTTTTTGGCTCTATCTCGACTTTTGTACATCAGATCATGAAAATTATTGCAGAATGTTGTTCAGCGTGTAATTTCCTTTAATTTGAGTACCCACATGATATGTTTTAGACAAAGTTTGTTTTCGGCTTTTCCGACGCTTTTCCGGCCGTATCTCCGTTAATATCCAACGTATCTTTAAAATTCTTACATATTCTTGTTCAGCTCGTTCTCACGATTAATTTGAGTACCCACATGACCCATTTTTGGGGTGAAAATTTTTTTCCGGTTTTTCCGATTTTCCGGCATTTTCCGACGTTTTCCGCGGAAAAAAACTATCGTTTTCAGGATCAGCGCGTTATTTCCTACATTTTCAAAAAAAAATTTTTCAATTTCGGAGGTAGTACTGTAAAGTGAACATTTACCGAAGGGGCAGACAGACCCGGAGCAGACCCTAGGATTCGTCTTTCAAATCGTTGTCATCGGAAACATGTATTTCACCCAATATTTTCAGGTAAGTAGACCTCAATCTTGTAAGTTGAGAAACACAGCTAGGCTACCTGTGTCTTGGTGTTTAAAGTTCAGAGTTTTTGCAACACAGCCTAAGCATTGGTTGGCCTTTAAGCATTTTTTAAAGTGCAGGTTAGCCCAATTTTCCCCTCGAGATTCTGTAGTTAAGCCTAATAGGCATGGCAACAAAAAAATGTGAGCAACAAGTAGGCAGTGGAAACAAAGGATCCATTGTTCTTTCACTAAAGGATCTTTTATTTTCACTGGCTAGGCTACTTGTCACTCAGCAAATCCAGGCCTAAGATAGCAGCAACTTGTACTAGGCTAACAAGTTGTTCTCCAGCCAACAACTTTTTATCTTTGGTTAAGAACAGGTCAGCCTGAACAACACTGTTGTTGTTTGGGTTAGTCCCAAACTCAGGTAGGCCTAAATGTATTATTTCAGTTCAGTTCAGTTTTTAAAATAATCAACTTGCTTCCCTCGAGCTAATATCTCAGCCTATTTCTATCAAAATTGGTATAGCCTAGGCAAATAATAGAGCTATTGTTAGGGGCCTAAGCTCACTGTTATTAAGTAGGTAGGCCCTAGGCCCATGAATTACGAAGATTTGAAGTTATTTGATCGAATAATTTTTTGGCTAGGCCTAAGTAGAGTAGTAATGGAAATGTTATAGTATAGTATGGGGAGTAGAGATTATTTTTCTGCAAAACGCTTTGGATGACAAGATCACTCTAATTTTTGCCACCTAGAGCGCAATAGTCGCTAGCTGTCATTCTATCATAATGATGGGAACATGGACTACTTTCCATTATCAACTAGTGACTATTAGTCGATTACTTTTGAACATTGACTAAGGCTAGTCGTTCACATTAGTCATTGTATAAAACATCTACTGGTCTAGACAATCTAACTAGTCGACTGAACAAAAATCGGTAAAAAACAACAATATGTAATTGGTTAAGTTGCCGGCTAACTTAGTCGGTTAAAGACGATAAAACATCGACTAGTACCGACTAGAATCATCGACTAGTCAAAATAATCGACCAGTTGACTAGATGACCAATTAGTCGATAAAACCACCAAGTAGTTGACTAGGCCTAGTTAACTCCCCCATCACTAAGTAGGTTAGGTTTGAACTAACAAAGATTTTGACTTTGTCTATTGCTATGTATTGGCCTAATGACAATAAAATCTTAAGTTATTTGTTTATTTAACAGAAATTTCAATTCAGTTTTATTATATTACAGTTAAAGTTGTTTTGTGTATTTAATTTCTTAAGAGTCCCTCAAACACTGAAATGTCAAACTATCATATTGGTTCAATGAAAATTAATAAAGTATATTAGTGCAACAGACGACTTAAAAAAAGCCTCTTGGGCTGTTTTAACTCTTATGGTCAGTTAATTTTTACCTTTCAGAATTTTTTGTAATAAAATCAAAATAATATCATTTCATCTGAAAGCATCAGCTTGAAATCTTCAATAAGGCTATATATTTCTTGTTAATTTTTATGTCAGTTTCATTACGTTTAACTTTTTTACTTGTGGATTAGATGATCCTGCAAGGTGCTGCTTCAGCCTACCACCAAGAATAAGCTGGCTCCGATGAGTGTCTGGTGTCTTTGCTCAACCAAACCATCAACAGTGACACTGCCAACTTTGGGTGGCCTCACAGAACATTTTGCACTTAAAAGGTACACTGTAACTTTAAATTCATTCTGTATTAAAAGTAATTTTGAAAGAAGAATAAACTAGGCCTAAGCAACTTTGAAAAAATAGGGTCAAGTAGGGTAGGTGTAATTCTCCTCTGTAGGTGTGGACCAGGGCAAGTGAACTCCCAGGTGATAGTAAATTAGTTTCTAGTTACCTATTATTTCTGTGCATTTAGACTAGTATGTCTTCTTTTGCTGTTGGATTTTTGATAAATTATTAAAAGTTCAATTATAAAGATAGTTGTTTCAAATTAGGTGGTCTGAATCATTTAAGGGAATCTAAAAATAAAATTATTTGGGGGAGATAGGTGGTTGTACACTCACCTGTGTTAAAATTTTCTTGGAGCAAGTGTACTTTTTCCCATTAGGCAAGTGAATGCCCCCCTCAAAAAAACATGATGAATATTCTGATAACAAAGCAAACTATGTAATGCCCGAATCGTAAAAACATTTGTAAATTTAATATAAAATAATCTAAACATAATTTTCTTAACCCAGCGGAGATTTACAAAAATTGCCTGACTACCACATTCTTTGACATAATATATTGTTTTGATCAGTTTAGAAACCAAAACACAGTTCATATTATGATTTTGAAGACCCAGTGTTTTTAAAATGTATTTAGTAGTTGAATATCATTAGGAATTCTATTTACTTTGGAATTCATAATAAAACTGGGTTTTTATTCATTTTGCTGTGGGCAGGTAGGTTCATAAAGAGGTCATTTTGATGTGATATTTTCCCTCTATAATCCACTCGCCCAAAATATCACCAAATAACCGAGATGAAATGCAAAGGTACACTAGTGGGGGGCAACCCAGACCTAAGGGAAAGTGTATGCCCCGAACATCAAATAATTAAAATAAAGAAAAATTCTTAATACAAAATATTCAAAAAAATAAGCAGAGAAATTTTATTTTTATAGTGGGCTACCTATCTCCTTTTATTTTTTAATCTGTAGTCAAAGTCATAACGATATGATTGGGGCGTACACTTGACCCTAACTTATTCTTTATAGGTGAGATGATTTTTTTTAGGACTATGTCAAAATAAAATTACATACAGACATTATGTCCCTGGCCATACCATGGATTACTGAACAGTTACAGTTCTTAGAGTATAATGGATCTTTGTTTAACACATAGAGTACCTTGGCTCAGGGCCGTACTCAGACCGGTATAGCCGGGACAATTTTGCCGGGGCCCGGGGCCAAGGGGGGGCCCGTGGCGGGTTGAAGGAGGGGCCCGGGGTGGGCAGAATCCCCCTCCGAAACAGTGGAAAGGCCCCAAACAAGGCCTGGGGACACGTCAAAACGAAGGGACCAAAACCGACATATGGGAGTAAAAAAAAAAAAAAAAAGGTCACCACTTTTGACGAGCCGAAAAATTACCTACGGTTTTGAATACAACGGGTGCAGTACCAGGACGTGAGGGGCCCGGCTTCATTTCTTCACCGGGGCCCGCCAAAGCTGGGTACAGCCCTGCCTTGGCTCCAAGTGTGGCCTGTGCCTTGTACTGCTGGAGAGCCAGTGATCATTAAAACATTAAGATAAACATTGTTGTTGTATAATATCAATGAATTATCTAAAAACCGTTTGCTTATTCTTTAAAAACAACTACATTTTCACTTACAGACTTAAGTAAGTGAACTATATATATATTTATATAGCAGCAACTCTAACATTTTCTAATTTTTTGTTATAAATTACAACAAATTTAATCCCAAGATATTTATACTACTGGATGCTGCAAATTTGATTAAAAATTTAAAAGTAATTCTAATTTTATTATTCGATAAGGAGATGAAGGTGTAAAAGAACTCATGCAATGCTTTGGGTTGTTCTGCTGGCACATAACTCCAACTGCTTTATGAAGTTAAATTAGCTGATTTTAACCTTTTTTAATTCTATAATATAACCTAACATTTATTTCAGGTCAGGGCTGATTTTGGTCATCCCAAAATATATAAATATCTTTGACTATGACCGGGCACAAAATGTCAGTTTATGCGCTGAAAACTAATAGTAAAACAGCAAGGCGTTTTACTGAGTAGCAAGTGATAAAGTACTTAACCGCTTGCAAGCTGTTTCCTTTACTGAGGAGTAAAGTATTGCTTTTGGCTCAATTACTGAGTGACACGTGAGCGAAAGAGAGTATCTGAGTAAGCTCATGAGATAAAGATCCACTTTACTCGTTTAAAACATGAATAAGTTAAGTGTGTTTTTATAATAATTCTTGTTGAGTAACAATAAGTCTGGAGATGATTTGTTTTACTTTTAAACCACTTAAAACAGAAATACCAATGTTCAAATCCTGTATGGCCCCACTACACGACTACTGGAAGTTTATAACAAAGTTTAGGCCCAAAAAATTTGACTTTTCCCCTCTATAATAAAGTTTGATCACTTGCCCCCATCAATACATCATTTGCTTTTAGTCCAGGAGCTGAGGGGGGTTGAGCATGCATGAAAGGGTTACGCAATATTTTTGTTGATTATCGTAATATGGACCAAGGTATTGAAAATTATGAATGTCGCCAATTTCCAACGTGGTCGATAACGTGGGGGGAGGGGGGCAAACATGGCGGGGGACGTTACGTCAAACCAGTTACCTCGAAAACGGTAGGAGATAGAACATCGGTCAAAACGTCTTTTTAATCACAAAATATTGCCAACAATAATGGTTATTAGGTCCGAGGTTGTATCTTGAAAAATAAAAAAGTTATTAAATAATATAACTTTTGAAATCTTTGCTAAATAAGTAGGCCTAATTTTTAAGAAAAATTAATAATTTAGGCATTAATATTATTTTACGTCAACATTTTCTCTAATTTATGTTATTGAGAACATATTCATGATAAAAAAGAGGAACTATTCCAAAAGAATATGAGATTACATTATAATAAAGGCGTCTAAACTGGCCTGTTAGATGTTTTCCCTTTAATTATTCTGAGTTGATGGCAATAAATTATTTTGTTAAGAATATCAATTAAATATCAAGTACCCCATGATCTCTTGTCTGTGATTTGAACTTGGAATGTGCATTAAGCTTTTCATTTTATGCTGATATTAAGAAGTGAGAAATGTTTTGTTAAGTTAGTTCCCCATCCACCCGAAGAGTTGCATATAACAGGGCACAGTGCTGCTGATGTCAATGAAACAGGTATTCTATTTTCTCCCTCAAAGTTGTCTCGGTGTCGTTTTGTTCAGAGTTATCTTATTTTGAAATTATTTTGTAAGGTTTTAGGACTACTGTCTTGGGATGTTTGTACAATAACTTGACAATAAATAATATGACACAAACAAATGTCAGTGCCGGTGGAAGAATGAGATTTTTCGTCTTTCTCTGAACTTTTTAACAGGTACCTCTGTTTTTAACAGGTATTTAATGCCATTACTTTTTATAATTCAGAAATTATTTTATGACTTAAGATAACATAATTTAAGTGCATCAGACTTTGTATTTTGTATTATAAAGCACCTCCAACACAAAACAGAATTTGGATATTGTATTTCACGCGATAAAAAAACATTGTGCGGAATAATTACTCTGATTTCATTGAAATTTTCTAAATAGCATATCTTTAAAGAAAATGTTGACTTAAAGTAATATTGATGCCTAAAGTATTCATTTTTCTTAAAAATTACTTATTTGGCATAGACTTAAAAAAATCATATTATTTTATTTTTTCCAAGATATGACCCTGTACCTAATAATCATTATTGTTAGCAGTATTTTTATCTTTAAAATGACATTGTTACTGATTTTTTATCTCATACCGTTAACGAGATATAGTTGTTTAGACTCATAGCGCTTTCCGCCATGTTTGCCCCCCTCCCACCACGTTGTCGACCAACCGGGAAATAGGCGTTATTCGTAATTTTGGTCACATCAGTCCATATTACGACAATCAATAGAAATATTGCGTCACACTCTTTTGCGACATTCACAAATTAATCCTGTTTTCATTGAAAAAAACTACATAAAAAATCATTTTGTATATTTTATTTTGTAACTCATCTATTTTTCTGAATTTTTTTTCTCTCAATGTGTGTAATTGTTGCATTGTACAGAGGATTTTATTTAGGCTACAACTTTAATTATTTCAACTTATATTTGTTGCAGGAAACTGGGGCATGATGAAGATTGAGACTGAAAAGCAAGAAGTTTTCATTACATCAAACCGCCACTATTTATATTGCTTCTTGGTGTAAATTTGTTTGTGTCCTGTTTGATGGTTTTATAATGATTTATTTCTTGTATTATATTTTTGTTAAAGCAATTCACTGAGAGTTATTATTTCATAAATTTCTCTAGTTTATTTATATATTCTAATGGTTTTAGGCTACCACGGGAATTTAATAAGGTCAGCAGAGTACATTAGGCCTAAAGTCTCACAAACTTTACTACCGTTAACTCGACACTTTAAATAATTCGATACCTTCATTTTTACTTTAAGTGCATTTTTTAGCATTTAGAACAATACATTTTTGTTTAGTATTTCTATTTTAAGGCCATTAATTATGTTTTGCTGTTATTTGTTGTAAATAAATTACACTTTTATTCAGTCCATAAATGTTTCTGTCAGTATACACCTTAAAGCTTTTCTTGTATTCTCTCCATCCCCCACAACGTACTCTTGAAAACACGACATTTCCAAAATCCAACAAGGTCAAAGTGCATATTGAGTCCAGTTTGTGAGACTTGACAGTGCACGTGATTCATTGGCAAGGTTTACTAGTCAAGCGGTCAAAGCAGCTGAGCCCAGCTTTTTTGCCTCATACCAACTTTTGTTGATGTTTTATGTATATAAATTGGTGTAAAATACACAATGGGGCATGAGAGATCACCATTGCTGATAGTCAATTAGGCCTGAAAACTATAAATAACAAAAAGACAATTGAATGAACTTGCTGTAACCTGGTACAATATGTCAGGTCAGATATCAGAAAAATGGTCTAAATCAAATTACATACTGTAGGTGAGATGTTGGGCTCATATTTTTACTGAAGTGCTTTAGCGTCTTGCCATTTTCAACTGCTATACAGTTGAGTACAGCAGTTGAAAATGGCAAGACGCAGATAGCGCTCGTGCGAAAAGATGAAACGGTGCAGCCTAGCGGACCACATCTCACCTACAGTATGTGAGATCGGGAACCATTGTTGGATTTTAATCCAATAACAGTAATTTTCCTTTTACAAGGCCACCTATAGGATTTTTATATGTGTCTAATTTATGATGAAAGTCTATAAATTATCTGTGCAATGGTTTGAGATCAGGTATTTAATAAATCTATGAGATTTATATGTACACCCTGTATTGTTAATGCTTTATTTAATGCAAAATCCCATATACTGCTTAAGTATATTGACATTTTGATTATAAGCATTTTGATTCTTTGACATCACCGAAGTCCATTGTGAGTCTCCTCTATAAGTTTTTAAGTGTAGCTAATTTGGATATGGTCCATGGAAAAACATGATAAAATAATACTTAATATCTTTTTTAAATGGCAACCTATTTGACCTATTTAAATGGCGACCTTTTTTGGTAGGCATTATTTGAAGCCAAACATGAATGAGAGGTGAGTATAGCCTAGTGAATGTGACTGACTAAGGTTGACTAAGGTGAATGTTCCTTAGGCGGTACTGTTAATCAATAGTCTAACAGCCAATCGCAACTAAAAGACCTGTAGTTTTGGATCCAAACCACAACTTCGCCAGTCAATTGCAAACTGGTTACTTATGCAGATAATATTTATGGTCTTTTAAATATTAGGGTACCTTATTGGGAGTGTTAGCAGGGTCAAATGTTATTCCTCATTAGAAAAAACTGAGCCCTTGCCATCCATTTTAATTAGGCCTATCCACAATTAATTGTGACCTTGTAGCTGGATTGCAGGACTTGCCATCGGCCCTGTGTGACTTCCCCAGGCCTATAATTAATAAACCAACATCTTCGATATGAGAATAGTTTACAGTAGAGTCCCACAAATACGGGTTCATGTGGACTGAATCAGTAATTTTAACCTGTGAAAATGATTCAGGGTTAACTGTTCGGGAGAGGTGTAGCCTAAAAATAAAGTACGAATACTCGACTGGTAGTTTAAGTCAGTCTTATGAAGACCCCATCTACAGCATACATTTATACAAAAACTAAAAACTTAAACTTCATCAATTTAGGCCTAATCTGTTAAAACATACCTTAAGAAAGAACTAAACAGTTTGATAGGCCCTCTCTAAAAACTCGAAAAAGTGCTCTGGCAGACTTTTCGGGTTTGCAGGACTCTACTGTTTCAAGAAGAGGACTTTAGAAGTTCATTTCATCAACAATAAATACAAACTAGGCTACATCTTATATTCTTTGGAATTATTGTGGTACCGGTAATTTAAGAGTTGGCAAATTTGGAGAGGTAATGCGGTCTAAACTGACAGTTGACTATGCCCACCAATTATTTAAGGCTGATGGTTTTGGTTCAAGGCACAAATATTTTAATTTATAACTAAAACTAGGAACTAAATAATTAAAACAATCCTGCTTCATGGTTTTATTACTACCCATTCTAAACTTAATCCCTTATTGTTTCCCGAGTTTATATGAAAACGAGTAAGTTATCCAACGCCCAAGAGTTTTTTATTCGTAAAGAAGAGGCAAAACGAATTTAATTTTGAATTGAACCTACGATAACCACGACCACGATTTGATGCCGATATAATTTTAACCATGTGAACTAGAAACTAGTTATGGTTATTTTAACGTTTCGTTTGATTGAGAGGACATAAAACTTAAAACTGGAATGTAAACAAAACCGGGCAGACGACAACACGACATTAATGGCGTTGTTCTGCGCATGTGCGGCTTGGCTAGTTGGGATAAAACGGGAATAATGCAGGGTAATGCAGAGGGATAAAATGGGAATTCACGAGCCAGAAAGGGTATTTCTTATTCTCGCTTTTAACAGCTGGCGTCCAACAGCTGATCGGAATTTTTGGCTTCAAAAATTAACATTGCTTGCAACTTCTATTAACACTTATATATTCAATGCTACAGCCATTAAGGGAAAATACAGCAAGTGGGATGAAGAGTCCATGGAGCAATAAAAAAGGTTTCTATTTATCAATTTTATGACATTGAAATATTTTATAGTAACTGGATGAACTGGTAAACATGAAATAACACCGAGCAAGGCTCGGTCCACCAGGTACTATCTCTTAAACGGCCAATGTTGAAGAACTGGAACATACTCGGTGTCAGACAATTTTACACCCTCAAAATCTTTAAATGTCTGGTGGCTTATCTATGTTATATAGAACAACTAACTGTTTAAATAATTTTTTTGCTCACAGTACAGTAGTGAAATGCTGTGAACATTTAAATATTGTTTTACAATGTAAATATGGATTTGAATGCACGTCAAATGTGAAAATTACGAACCTATTAAGCTGAGAATTTGCCAGTAATGTATTTGGCCCATATAGGACTGATCTGTAAAGCACATGTATAGGCTTTTAAAATCCCTTATAAAATGAGATGTTTACAAATATGTGGCCATATGCATAGTGCATAAGTAATAAATAGCTGGACACGTGGAGACTATAACAAATTATAATGTGTACTATATACATTGTCATTTACGTGAGACTTCGCTGTACAAGAGACTGTTCTAACCTGTCCAAAAAATGAGTTCAGCAAATACAGTAGTACAGTTTAGAAATCTATTAAGTGATTGAGTCATCGGCGAAATGAACTGGAGTGGAGTATTAATGGTATCCTACAACTATTATTGAATAAATCGAAATCAAACATAGAAGACAAAAACGTCCACTAAAAAGTATGAAATAATTTATTTTTGGTAAAAAAAAAACAACCGACTTCAAACGCTCTAAAAAGTATGAAATAATTTTATTTTATAAGTCAAATTTCGTAATATCCAAGCTCACGTATTTCAAGTCGGCGCGGCTCTATATTGCATCTTAGTTACCCAGACAGCACAATGATATCTGCCAGATATCTATAAAACATCCAAAAATATCTAGCTGGATATCATTCTTAATATCATTGTTAATACTTTTTGCCCATAACATAAATTTATATATATATATATATATATATATATATATATACAATCATTATCCTCCGAATAAATATTCATTCATCATTCTTTGATACACGATATAGACCTATGAATATTTTTTTTTTAAATAGCAAACACAATTATATCCTTTTGGTTTAGTAAAAAATCGATTTTATGGCTCCAGTTAATTTTTTTGTGAATTATAAATATCTATATCATAGTTTCTCATCAATTAATTAAACTTAACAATTACAAATAAATATTTTTTAAGTTTTTTTAATAATTAAAAAATTATAAAACCAAATTTGTGAGTTATATAGGGTATCGGGAGTCCAGTAAAATAACTACGGTTAAGTTTTGACGAATTATTTGTTACTACATTTTGGTAGGCAATAAAATTATGATGAAACGTTTTGAGCTCTGCTGATCCACTTTTATATTTATTTTTTTCTCAGGCAGGATTATAAAATAATCGGTACGACCTCTTTGTGCACGCAAATATTTTTACAAGATGTTGGATTTGAATGGAAACATATCCACACACATCCAGACCGTGGATATCCACGTTGGACATCCGTTAGATATCGAATGGATATTTAACTTCCCAACCGAAAATTAATCCATATTCGGATATTAATAGGATATCCATACATATCCAAACGTGGATATCCGCACGTATAGACATCATCGAGATATCTATGGGATGTCCAACATATCGGTGGATATTTTTGGATGTACAAGATATCCAGGGGATGTCCATGAGATATCGTGTGCTGTCTGGGTATGTATCTTCTTGGCAGAATAGCTCGAAGTTTTAATAACATTTGAAGAATGTATTTGTTGTATGGCTTACCGGTACTTGAATGTAACATTAAAATAAAAATTGTGTGTTAATTTCATATAAATAAGAGAGGAGAGTTTTAAATTTAGACTAGAGAATTTACTTGTGGGTCTTGGGTCTACAATACTGTAAAAATTGTATTTTAAATCAAACTGTTCGAGTTGACGACTGAAATTTTATCCCGCAATTATTATAATTGAAATCAAACTGAGATATTTAATCACTACTCACAGTTGAGTGTTTCATATATTGATAGAGCCGCGCCGACTTGAAATACGTGAGCTTGGATATTACGAAATTTGACTTTATTTCATACTTTTTAGAGCGTTTGAAGTCGGTTGTTTTTTTTTTACCAAAAATAAATTATTCATCTCTTCACAATATTTCTCTTTATCAACCTCTGGTTGGTCATTATATAAAATAAAATGTTTATATTCTTTCCAGTTTGTATATATATATATGGTCTACTGTATCAAATCTAAGTTTATGAAATTGGTTTTGGGACTGAAATAGGAAAATACTCAAAGATCTGAATAAGCAATTGCCATCTCCTGGTATGTTTTGCCTTTTAAATATTGAAGCCATTTTTAATTTATCCAATTTATAAAAATATTACAGAGCCTAGAAAAATGTAAACAAAAAACTGTTTCTTTAGGTTATATATGGTGTACATTTAAAATTGTTGATTAAAATTCACTTACGAGAAAAACTTATTGATATTTTTGTAAAACACTGAATTTAGTTGCATTTACTTGATAAATCATGCTTCAAAAAATACTTTTACAATAATTAATAATAATTTAAATTATTGAGATAAAATTTTTGACTTTCAATGTCACTGTAAGCACGATAACGCTCACAAAAATGGTCCGATCGGAATGAAATTTGGCACAGATGTGCAAAGTAGTAATTATTCGGACGAGTTCGAAAACCAGTCCAATCGGACCACTGGAAGGGGGGGTAAGGGGGATAAATCCCTCAAAAATGGGTTTTTTTGGATTTTTCACATAGAAAAATAAAAATAATCAAATTTTGGTAATTGCCATTAAATTCAGCTCGAAAAAAACAAACAATTTAGTATTTTGAATCATTGCTCTATTTCTATTGGTTACCGAGATATTGAAAGTGGTAAACACAGTACGTTGTCCCAATGTTAGCCTTGTGGGATAGAAGTAAAATTCTATAACTCGCTTATTTGTCAACATATCTTAATAAAACTTGGTTTGTAGCTTCATATAGATGAGATCTAATGTATTTTAGTCTAGAATCCTTGAAATTTCCATTTTTGTGGCAACAAACCTGCATACTCATTTTCCATGTTATCCTTATGGGAAATAAAAGAAATGATTTATCTTCATTATTTCTCAACATATCTTGATAAAACTTGGTATATGGCTTCTTCTAGTTAAGATCTACTAAATGTTGAATTAAAACCACCAAGTTTTAACTTACCTGTTGCAGCAAACCTGCATACTCACTATTCATGTTATTCTTAAGGAGATTACAAAAACATGTCAAATCTCGCTATGTTGGATTGAATTATGTTCTTTTGCATTTGAAATTCGCTGAGTCTGCTGCAACAGGGGTATTATTCCTTTTTTCTTTCCATCATGGAGTGGTATCAAATCCTTGTGATTATAAGCAATGAAGTCCATAAAGCCATTAAAAATAATGTAATAGATGCATAATATTTATGGATGAATTGATGCATTGATAACGTACAAAATAAAACTACCTCATACTCACACCCTACTAGCACGCCTGCCAAGTCTGGCTTTCATCTGAGATCGGCGTGGTCGTCAGCCCACATAACATCGTTGGAGCTATGCTCAGGGAGAGGGCAACTGGAACTGTATTCAGCACTTTGTCCAGGCCATTCTTCAGGCAAAAAAGATTGACCTCGATCGGCCTTAATCCTCAGCTCTTCCCCCTATTGGCATAATATCAAAGGCCTAGCCCGAAGTAATGTGTGAAACAGTTCCAGGCTAGTGTCCTCGGGGGGGTGGTTAGTCAGTAGATCATCACTCTGAGCCTGTGGAAGCCCAACACTACTGAGGGGATAACAAGCCCCTCAGTGTGTGTAAACGCATTACACCTCCTACCCAAAAAAAAAACCTCATACTCAAACTTATAAACCCTTTTTGGTTAAACTAAATAGTTTCACCAAAGGGATGTATAAAAACTGAATTGAATTATTTAAAGCAAATACCTACCTAACTTAGTTTATAAAAAATAAAATAAAATTTCTGATCATAACTGTTTGCAGAATTCACACTTTTAAGTGTGATGCAGTTGTTTAAACGGACAAAATTTTTAGTTTATAATATGTTGAACTCTTAATGTTTAATTTATTCAAGTACATTTATGTAAATTAAAATTAAAAATAATTTTTTTTCAGCAATGTTTGCTATGGGTTTGAACAGCTCTTTCAATATTGTTGCTTTGAACCTTCCCGAACTAATGGCAATCCAAAATGTATTTGACAAATATTTGTACAGAACTGCACTGAATAGCCAGGTAAAAGTTATTTTTATATTTTGCTACTTTGATCCTAACACTTTTGTTCTAAGTTCAAATTTCTACTATTACATTATTTATAAAGTTCCTTAATTTTTTTGCATAAAACAGTAGTTACTGATAAATTATTTATTGTATCGATAGGCAGAATAATGAGTTAATTAAACAGATTGGTTCAGCAAAAAAATCTGAATTTTCCATTTGTGTTCATGTAAAATTGTCAAATAGTATATTTCATAACAGGGGCCGAAAATGAGGTTTTGCAGGCTCAAGATCGTATCTCAATAATTCGAGACAAAGTCGAGAATATGAAACAATCGAGAGCTGCAAAACCCTTTTGGCTGAAGTGCGAACGCTATTTTTCACCAAACTATACAATGAAATGTACCCTATATAACGTTAAAAATCTGATTATTTCTTACACACGTTGAAAATAAAACTTTGAGGTTATGAGCGACGATACAACTTCTTTGTCATGGTTTAAACAAACACAGCTTTGAAAATCATATGATCACAGCTATCCTGTCTATGGAACCTATTGAATGCTGTATAATTATGTACATGTTGTTTTCATGTTGTTTCAAGCAAATAAATGATCAGCTGACTCTGGCGGAAAAGAGATGGTTTTGACAATGAATACACAAACGTTTGTGTATTCATTGGTTTTGACCTCAAAATGACATTTGTAAAACAGGTGGTTACAACGTAGAGTGGTGGAAACATATTTTTCAAAAAATTGAATTAAATTGGAAATAAGGTGTGAATGTGGTATGACCTGGCACCATAAGTTATCATTATATTAATTTATTTATCTGTAGTATATATTTATTTATTATAGAGCACAAGCAATTAAGTCAGAAAATCAAAAACTGTACATAGAAATTAAATTATGGAATAAAATTCTGGCTAATACTTAACGATAATTAAAATAAAAATTCTAGAGAAAAATTGCTAAAATTTTAACTATTAATATATTCAAAGAAGAATGTAGGCTTCCACGGTCGTTTTCACACGATGTTAAATTCCTGACTTCTGGGTAGGACCGCGTAATACTGTCGAAGATTTCCGCCTACGTTTCGGAGACATTGCAGTACTCCATCTTCAGGGCGATTACGTAGTCGCGCACAACACAAACTACTTTATTACTAGTTTGTGTTGTGCGCGACTACGTTATCGCCCTGAAGATGGAGTACTGCAATGTCTCCAAAACGTCGGCGGAAATCTTCGACAGTATTACGCGGTCCTACCCAGAAGTCAGGAATTTAACATCGTATCAATATATTAACAACTTGGAAAGAATTTTTTTTAATTGGAACATAAATTTAAGAAAATTAAGAATATAATCATAGAAATAAGAAAGAGAACATTTTAAGAGATTCTTGAAATATTTTCAAGTATTTTTAAATACCGTTGTGACAGTAAATTATTATTATCATGTATTGTTATGAAATGTACAATGTCATACGAGAAGCTTAACATAAGTATGGTAAATGTTTATATTCTGCATTTATACTTATTAGTAAAACACAGAGACACCCTTGTTCTATTTCCTCTAAGAGTTTTTAATCCGATTATAGAAAATGGACATTAGATTTTAATCACGATAAATATTATAAAAATACATGGACTTCGTTATTAACTTACAGGGCCGCCGACAGACATTTTGAGGCCCGGGGCAAAGTTTGGGAGTGAAGCCCCTCAATACAAAAATATTGTAAATAAAAATTAACTTTGCCTGTAAAATAGATAAATTTGTAGAATCTGGTGATTGCAAAATTTGTTATCTAAAAATGTTGAATATCTTAATTTTGTTCAATACAAAACAACTACATCACAGGTCTGTACTAAACTTTTGATTCATGATTTTTAAAAATTCAGAACATACAAATATTAAAAGTAGGTACAATCCTTTTTAATATGACTACTGAATAACACAGAACTTTGGATTAAAAGCACTAGACTAAAAAATTTATGGTCCTAATAAGCCTATACTTGGGGATAAAAAGGATTTAAGACACAGTTTAAGTTAATTACCATACAAATAATTCACAGACTACCTAACTACTAAACCACTTTACTTGTTTTCCTTCTGTTGTCCAACCTCGTAATGCCTGTGTAGCGTGTGACGTCATCAGGACATCATTTTTGCGGTTGTATCCTAGCCCTAGCCTTTTAATATTGGGTAAAAGTAGCCTAAATTAAAGGTGTAGGAACTACTCTCTGATCAACCGATATATAGGCTCTCTTTTCGTGCCAGCTTGAGGCTACAGACGAGCGCATTCTTTCAGTCTGCTGATCGATGGCATCACGATCTGCTTAAATTTTCGTACGAGGAAACCTGTATTTCTTAGACCTTGGTTCACACGTAGCTAAACTCAAACTCAGAGGAGAAACTAAGCTTAAGTTGTTAATCACTGATGGAAAAAATTCATGTCACGTCTTGAGTCGTAAATGTTATTATATTACTCTTTTGTAAAATATACACCATTTAGTTAAAGCTAGGAATCCTTTTCCTTGGTCCATCGAAGGCCTCTACATCTACAAAAAAGGTTTTGTGATGAATTTTAGGGTGCAGACGATTGGTATTGGACGATTGCTGAGCTTGTTACGGATCTAGTTTAATGTGAGGTCTGGTGCAGGCCTAAAGCCGCCTTTCCACTACACAATTTGTTTTATAAACTTTTGTTTGTAAAAAATGTTTAATACAACTTTTGTTTTTAAAACTCGATCTTGTGTTTTAAAACATGTTGTAAAACAAAAGTTTATAAAATAAAAATTTCCTGTGATCTTTCCAACATGGCTCGGGAAACCTGCAACCTGTTGTAAAACACAATTTTTTTGTTGTAAAACACAATTTTGTTGTTGTAAAACACGATTTTTTCATTTTTAAACACGCTTTGTTGTACAACTTGTTTAATAATTTTCATTGCTTTCTTAAACATGTGCAAACCAATTAGTTTAATTGGTTGTACAACACAAATTCATAAAACAAGTTGTAGAGTGTAAACACGGGCTTAACCTCGGGGGCCCCAGACGAGACGTCAGAAAACCAAATGAAATAGTATCCAACTAAGACAAATGAATAGTTAGGTAATTTCAATTTATATACGTTTTTAATTACTAAGTTTCTTATGTATTTTCTAATATATTTAATTTTGATCTCCTTAATTTGAAAACTCTAATATTTAATAACTCTCAAAATTATTCTTAGCTCAAAATGTGGCCCCCTTCCTTTTGTGGCCTGGGGCAATCTGCCCCCTTTGCCCCCCCCTCTCGGCGGCCCTGGTAACTTAAAGTAGTAGGTACATGGTATATAAAATAGATTCAAAAATGGTACATGTTATAGATTCATAATACAGTTACATAAAATAGGAACATGGTTTATAATATAGGTTCATAAAATAGGCATACAAGACATATACATATGGTTAGCATTATTGTTACTACTAAAAAATATAGTGATTAATAAAATATACCCTGGGCACCAAAGAATAAAAAAAATCATATAGATGACAGTACTAAACTTCACTAACTTTGCTTTTCACTAGCAGATCGCTGGAGATGCTGTTGGTGATTTTCTGGTTGATGCTATAAACCAAAAGCTCCTCTCCCCAGTCCAGATACACGTGGTGGGGTACAGCATGGGGGCCCAGGTGGCCGGCTACTTGGCCCGCAAGGTCAAAGAGGCTCATGGACTTATACGCTATATTATGGGTTAGTATTGACAAATGACTTAAGCTAGTTTTTTTCAAGTTTTGGGACATCAAATATCAGGAAAGCCATGAAGTGGTTAAAATGTTAGATTTGTGAAATATGAACCGTTAAACAATATATTTCAAATTTTTAGAGCTTTAGAAAAATTACCTGTGTTTTTGTGTTCCTTGCCCTTCAAAGGGTCCTTCACAAGTTTTAGGGTGTATGAATAAAGAGTGTTTCTTATTACTATCTATATATATGGGTGTCTGTAAAGTCCGCCACCAAACTCCATAAATTGGTTTATTGGGTCAAAATAAGCAAAAAAGTTCCTATGAAGGTATGTCCTAAAATGCATATTTACCCAGATATCCGCCATTTTGTATTTTTCACAAAATATTTTTATCTCCAAACTTTGTGAATCGATTTTTTTGAAACTTAGTATGTACCTATAACTAGTCAAGGTCAGTTTATGAAAAAATAATCAGAATGATCAAATGGTAAATTTCAAAATGACGGCCGCTTAAAATTTTTAATTTGAAATACCAGAAAAGCGTTACGTAGTACAAAAAATATGAAGAATTAAATTTTTTAGAAAATTTAATTTCCAGTTTAATGACACCAGATTTATGAAAATCGGTCAATAAATAACTGAGTTATGGTTGAATTTATCCAACGAGGCAGCATAAATTGGAAGGAGAATGGCCCATTGTTGCATTGAGTCATCCGCTGACATAGGTCAATTACGCTGCCTCAGTAGATAAATTTGACCATAACTCAGTTATTTATTAACCGATTTTCATAATTCTGGTGTCAATGACAGGAATAGTAGTTTTCATTACTAGGAGCGAAAGTGGCTCTTTTTGGTACGAGATCGTAATTTACAGGCGAGGCGCAGCCGAGCTTGGAAGTGCGATTCGAGTACCGAGGAGACACTTTTGCTCCGTGTGATGAACAACTATTTTCATAATTATGTATAAATAACCATTTAATCGTTAAAAAATTAGACTAAATAATTTAGAGGTTATCCAAAATAGTTATCGTCATTTACACAAAACTTGTTTGTTTACAAACACAAGTTAAGAAATCGTTCGACCTTTCAAACGTAACATAAACAAATTTTGACATTAGGGTACGGCAAAATTTACCATATGTTTTTTCAGTACTCCTATTCGAAGTGATCCAAAAACGATCATTTTGCGTACGATTTAGAGAACTAAAAACGGCCGTTTTCGGGACAGTATGATGAAAATTAAATTTTCTAAAAACGTTAATGCTTCATATTTTTGTACTACGTAACGTTTTTCCGATATTTCAAATTAAAGGTTTCAAACGGCCGCCATTTTGAAATTTACGATTCGATCATGCTGATTATTTTTTCATAAACTAACCTTGACTAGTTATAGGGACATACCAAGTTTCAAAAAAATCGATTCACAAACTTCGGAGATAAAATATATTTTGTGAAAAATACAAAATGGCGGATATATGGGTAAATATGCATTTTAGGATATACCTTCACAGGAACTTTTTTGCTTATTTTGACCCAATAAACAAAGTTATGGCGTTTGGTGACGGACTTTACAGACACCCTGTATATATGTTTAGAATTTGTTTGAGTTCCTTTAGTTATTCTTATTTTAGGTTGGGGTAGCTAATAATTTACTAATTCTCTGCTTGAAATACTCCTAAGTTGCAATGGTGTCTAGTGATGATTGTGAGATACCTTGAAAAGCTTTGCCAATTTTCAAAGATATCTCATAGTATCTAAAATTTAGAAAATGGATCAACAACAAGCAAGAAAGCTTAAAAAAAAGTATAGAATTATAATTTTAGTTAAACAATACATTTTATGTTTCAACCCACTTCTTTGGTATTTATGAGTATGATATGCTATGAACAAGATAAAAATGTATTCATCAAACCAGAAATGGAAGCTTCCAGTAAAAAAAAAAATAGCAGTAGATTGCCCTGAATGGTGTATGATTACTTTCCGAGGACTAGACAGTGCTGGTATAGCATTCACCCCCAACTCCTTCATAGCCTGGTTCTCTGGCCTCGTACATGTGTCAGTTCTGTTCCTAGGACTAGACCCTGCTGGTACAGTGTGCAACGCCAACACCCTCATGGCCTGGTAGTACTCAGGCCTCATAAATTTGTCGGTTCTGTTCCCAGGACTAGACCCTGCTGGTATAGCCTCCACCACCAACACCCTCATAGCCTGGTACTCTGGCCTCGTACATGTGCCGGTTCTGTTCCTAGGACTAGACCCTGCTGGTATAGGGTTCACCCCCAACACCCTCATAGCCTGGTACTCTGGCCTCGTACATGTGCCGGTTCTGTTCCTAGGACTACACCCTGCTGGTATAGCGTTCGCCCCCATCACCCTCATAGCCTGGTACTCTGGCCTCGTACATGTGTCGGTTCTGTTCCTAGGACTACACCCTGCTGGTATAGGGTTCACCCCCAACACCCTCATAGCCTGGTACTCTGGCCTCGTACATGTGTCGTTCCGTTCCTAAGACTAGACCCTGCTGGTATTGCCTCCACCAACAACACCCTCATAGCCTGATGGTACTCTGGCCTCTTACATGTGTAGGTTCTGTTCCTAGGACTACACCCTGCTGGGCAGCGTTCACCCCCAACACCCTCATAGCCTGGTACTCTGGCCTCGTACATGTGTCGTTCTGTTCCTAGGACTAGACCCTGCTGGTATAGCCTCCACCATCAACACCCTCATAGCCTGGTACTCTGGCCTCGTACATGTGTCAGTTCTGTTCCTAGGACAAGGCTCTGCTGTTATAGGGTTCACCCCCAACACCCTCATAGCCTGGTACTCTGGCCTCGTACATGTGTCAGTTCTGTTCCTAGGACAAGGCTCTGCTGTTATAGCGTTCACCCCCAACACCCTCATAGCCTGGTACTCTGGCCTCGTACATGTGTCGGTTCTGTCCCTAGGACTAGACCCTGCTGGTATAGCCTCCACCATCAACACCCTCATAGCCTGGTACTCTGGCCTCGTACATGTGTCAGTTCTGTTCCTAGGACAAGGCTCTGCTGTTATAGGGTTCACCCCCAACACCCTCATAGCCTGGTACTCTGGCCTCGTACATGTGTCAGTTCTGTTCCTAGGACAAGGCTCTGCTGTTATAGGGTTCACCCCCAACACCCTCATAGCCTGGTACTCTGGCCTCGTACATGTGTCGGTTCTGTTCCTAGGACTACACCCTGCTGGTATAGCGTTCACCCCCAACACCCTCATACCTTGGTACTCTGGTTTCGTACATGTGTCATTTCTATTCCTAGGACTAGACCCTGCTGGTATAGTGTGCAACGCCAACACCCTCATGGCCTGGTAGTACTCTGGCCTCATAAATTTGTCGGTTCTGTTCCCAGGACTAGACCCTGCTGGTATAGCCTCCACCAACAACACCCTCATAGCCTGGTACTCTGGCCTCGTACATGTGTAAGTTCTGTTCCTAGGACTAGACCCTGCTGGTATAGCCTCCACTACAAACACCCTCATAGCCTGGTACTCTGGCCTCGTACATGTGTAAGTTCTGTTCCTAGGACTAGACCCTGCTGGTATAGCCTCCACCACCAACACCCTCATAGCCTGGTACTCTGGCCTCGTACATGTGTAAGTTCTGTTCCTAGGACTAGACCCTGCTGGTATAGCCTCCACTACAAACACCCTCATAGCCTGGTACTCTGGCCTTGTACATGTGTCGATTCCGTTCCTAGGAATAGACCCTGCTGGTATAGGGTTCACCCCCAACACCCTCATAGCCTGGTACTCTGGCCTCGTACATGTGTAAGTTCTGTTCCTAGGACTAGACCCTGCTGGTATAGCCTCCACCAACAACACCCTCATAGCCTGGTATTCTGGCCTTGTACATGTGTCGGATCTGTCCCTAGGACTAGACCCTGCTGGTATAACGTTCACCCCCATCACCCTCATAGCCTCGTACTCTAGCCTCGTACATGTGTCGATTCCGTTCCTAGGAATAGACCCTGCTGGTATAGGGTTCACCCCCAACACCCTCATAGCCTGGTACTCTGGCCTCGTACATGTGTAAGTTCTGTTCCTAGGACTAGACCCTGCTGGTATAGCCTCCACCAACAACACCCTCATAGCCTGGTATTCTGGCCTTGTACATGTGTCGGTTCTGTCCCTAGGACTAGACCCTGCTGGTATAGGGTTCACCCCCAACACCCTCATAGCCTAGTACTCTGGCCTCGTACATGTGTAAGTTCTGTTCCTAGGACTAGACCCTGCTGGTATAGCCTCCACTACAAACACCCTCATAGCCTGGTACTCTGGCCTTGTACGTGTGTTTGTTCTGTTCCTAGGGACTAGACCCTGCTGGTATAGCCTCCACTACAAACACCCTCATAGCCTGGTACTCTGGCCTTGTACGTGTGTTTGTTCTGTTCCTAGGGACTAGACCCTGCTGGTATAGCGTTCACCCCTATCACCCTCATAATTTGGTACTCTGGCCTTGTACGTGTGTTTGTTCTGTTCCTAGGGACTAGACCCTGTTGGTATAGCGTTCGCCCCCATCACCCTCATAGCCTCGTACTCTGGCCTCGTACATGTGTCGATTCCGTTCCTAGGACTAGACCCTGCTGGTATAGCCTCCACTACAAACACCCTCATAGCCTGGTACTCTGGCCTTGTA
Source organism: Flexamia atlantica (assembly GCA_035578135.1). Taxonomy (NCBI): domain Eukaryota; kingdom Metazoa; phylum Arthropoda; class Insecta; order Hemiptera; family Cicadellidae; genus Flexamia; species Flexamia atlantica. The sequence goes on from JAQJVK010000005.1 coordinate 21,722,292, forward strand.
CGTGTGTTTGTTCTGTTTTTAGGGACTAGACCCTGCTGGTATAGCGTTCACCCCCATCACCCTCATAGCCTCGTACTCTGGCCTCGTACATGTGTCGATTCCGTTCCTAGGACTAGACCCTGCTGGTATAGGGTTCACCCCCAACACCCTCATAGCCTGGTACTCTGGCCTTGTTCATGTGTAAGTTCTGTTCCTAGGACTAGACCCTGCTGGTATAGCCTCCACCACAAACACCCTCATAGCCTGGTACTCTGGCCTTGTTCATGTGTAAGTTCTGTTCCTAGGACTAGACCCTGCTGGTATAGCCTCCACCACAAACACCCTCATAGCCTGGTACTCTGGCCTTGTACATGTGTCGGTTCTGTTCCTAGGACTAGACCCTGCTGGTATAGGGTTCACCCCCAACACCCTCATAGCCTGGTACTCTGGCCTCGTCCACGTGTCAGCCGCAGATGCACAACACGTAGACTTCATGCATTGCAACTCCATTGGTTTGGGAACTGTGTACCGCAATGCCACGGCCAACTTTGTATTCAACGGAGGAAATCTCCAGCCAGGCTGTTCAACCAGTGCAAGTTGGTAGATATTATTTTTAAAACTTCATATTTGAAGTATGATTTGAGAAAAAATATACTCCATAATCCTTTATGGATGGTATTTTTAAAATCTGTGAAACAGAAAAATACAGTGAAAGTGAACGTGAAGTATTGAGAAAAATTAGTGAATAAATGAAAGTTGCAATGAATTTTTTATTTTTTATGAACAAATACTTCAATTTCCTCAGTTTTTTGGAATTGCAAATACAAAAAATGTAACATATGAAAATATGATCACTTATGGCCTGCTATATTTTTAGAAACTTATCATCTACATACAGTAATTGTTCAGATAAGACTAGACTAGGCACCAGTGACTGGACTTTAAAACTAACTTGACAAACTTGTCTAACTTGACTAACTTGTCATTCTCCCAAGAGCTCCCCACTATGTAATTAACATAACGCTTCGTCATTGTAATTTTTTTTACAGAAGTTTGCTTTTTTATTGGTATAATTTTTTTGTTTATTTTGCGAACTCAATTTTTGACCAGCATTTTCCTTTTAACTACTTCTTCAGTCTTTTGCGTACCACCTGAAAGGCATTCGCCTACCACCAGTGGTACGCGTACCACCGGTTGAGAAACACTGGCTTATGGAATAAATAAATTTGATTTGATTATAACCGGTTACCTGCAAGATTGTATTGTTTTTCATTCAAAAATATACTTTTCTACCTTCAAAATTTCCATTGCTGTAATAAAAAAAAAAACACATTTAAAATCTTATAATGCATGTAAGAAATACAAGGTACAGTAAAAAGGTTTCCGGAATGAATTTTTGTAGACATACCACATGTAGATCGCCAGCAGTAAATTTGTCTTGCAGTAGTTGGTACGACTCCTTAGGAGGGCATATCGGTAGTGGTGGCATAGCTGACTTGCCATAGTGCAGCATTGGAAAGCGCTTTTCGTGTACCTGCAAGTCTACGTTGTCGGATTTAAAAAAAATGGCATTTCATGAACAGCACACGAACATTGTTCTTGTTTTACTTTAAAAATCATCCAGTGAGACTCTTGAGTTGTTAATTCAAGCTTATGGAGAAGAGGAAATGAAGAAATCCCCCAATATTTTCTTCATCAGCATCAATCACCCAGTGCGCTGTTCATGAACTGCCATTATTCAAAAATCCGACAACGTCGACTTGCAGGTACACGAAAAGCGCTTTCCAATGCTGCACTATGGAAAGTCAGCCACACCACCACTACCGATATTCTCTCCCCAGGAGTCGTACCAACTACTGCAAGACAAATTTCCCGCTGGCGATCGCGCTATATGTCTACAAATATTCATTCCGGGAACTTTTTGACTGTACCTCGTACAATGATAATGCAAGAAACTTAAATACTTTAATAACTGCATATTCTATACATAATAATTTGTTTGAACTATATTATGAAACTAGATGCACTCTTGCATGCTTTGCAATCATCTATGATGCTTATGTAAAGAAAGTAACGAATTAATTAGGATCGGCAAAGCCAGTTTCGAGGCTCTTTTCAATATTACAATATTTATTTGGTAAAGTTAAATTTAAGTTCTACATAATTGTTGTTAATAATGATGTTTTCGATCTCTAACATTTCAAGGATTTTTTTAGATTTGGGATGCAGTCATAATAAGGTTCCTTTCTACTTCATTGAAAGCATCTTTTTCCCAGAAAGTTTCATTGCTCGGAAGTGTGATTCTTTAAATAACTTCTTGGCTTGCCATTGTAACTTTGAAGAAACCCTTCATATATCTTTTCCACCAGATTTTAGGTATGTATTTTAACTGGTTCAAACAACTGTAATGCTATTTTGCACACTGACTTAATGTGCTGTGTGCCTTGTTAAATTAATTGCCAACATCCCAAACAGTTTGGTTCTAGAAGTCAGGGATGTGCCATACCATGGGTTATCCTAAAAAATTTGATGGCTTCCCCTAAAAAGTGTTACTTACTCATGTAAAAAAACGCTGCGGATAGTTAGATAAAAAATTGTTCCGACTGAACCATTTAATTTTAAACAACACCAAAATTGTTAAACATTCATGAAAATATATTTAATTCATTACTCTATAATTTTTTTCGGTTAGTAAAATACAGAGCAAATACTTGTATCCATCCTCAAATAAACCAATGAATCAGTCTGTCAGGTCACTAAAAATGAACTGTTTTAATTATATTAGCAAACATTTTGACTGACTAGAAAATAAATATATTATAAGCAATCATGGCCCTTTCAGAGGACGAGAATATCAAAGGAAATAATAACTCAATCATACTATTTCTACCATCCAGGTTTAAAAAAAAAGGATTGACTTTTCCTTGACTTTTACTGAATATTATGTGCCAAGCCTAACATGTTTAAAATTTGCTAAGGGTGTCTTAGTGCCAAAATAAAAATAAAATGTTTTACAAGTGTTTAATATGAGCATCTAACACAAACATATGAATATGTTAAGCTCCGTTTATACATAGTGTTAGCAGCAGTGGGTGTTTTTTGGCCGCTTTCACTCCCTCAACGACTTACTCATTTATACATTATAGTTGCGGCAGTAATGGCGAAGAAGGAAGGCAGTCATACCAACATTAATTAATATAACAGGTTAGTAACCTGTTATATTATTCAAAACAAGATTCAGGAGGCAATTCATCATGAACAACATTAATTCACAGTTGGATGTGAGGCATCGTTGGCTATGAATCCTGTGATTATTTACAGTGCTTTAAAAGTGTCATGAGCTCTTTTATATTTTATCAACGTTCCAAAAAAGCTAAAAATCCCCTAAAATTAATAAAATTGCATCTTCGAGTCACTCAGAAGTATTAAGTCAGTCCCTGCAGAACTTTCAGAAGTCTAGCAGTTATCCTATTTTGTAAAGGTCAATGTAAATTTATAAAAAAAAAGTATAGTAATAAATGTTTACTAATAATATGTTGTGTAATGGTCACAAAGACAAAAATACATAGCTATCGTTACAAATACAATATTATAATGTATAAAATAACACTTGCAAGAGTGTAAAACTCAACAGATTTTTGAGGTACAACATTGTGTAGAAACACCTCGGCTTAGATATGGAACTGCTTCTTTACATTATTAGGGTAATTAATAATTAATTCTCAGAGATTGCAGAAATTGAATGGTTTCAAAAATTTTCAGAGCCAAAGGGGATTATTACTTGACTACAAATGCAGAAACACCATTTGGACAGAAAGAAGCTGGAATAAAATGTACCGAAGAAACTGAAGTCATTCAAGTAAAGGAAAAAAATGTTTTAGAAGATAAAAAATTAAAAATTAAAAAAGTGCAAACAAGAAGGAGATATGTGAAAAAAGTACACAACAGCCAACATATTACAAAGTCTAAAAATATTTCTCAAGGAGATAAACATAGAACGATGGATGAATATGAGAAAATGCGTCACAGAACTGCTCCAGACAACCATGGTCACAAAATGAAGCCACATGCATACAGAACTCAATCTCAATTAACGCCAACAGAAAACAATAGCCCTATTGATGATGTGATGGATAAGTTCCATCACCATATTGTAGATGAACCATAAATTAACTCAATATATTATCATAGTCACCAAAATTGCATTGCAAAGTTCTTTCAAAATATGTGCAAATATGATTATTTTTTAAGGAAGATATGAATAAATAACAACACTTTAAAATAACACATTGACTTATTGTAACTGTGCCAACAACTAACATTACCATGGTATACTTTATTTATTACTTTTTCCTCTCTTTAACTCTACCTCCAAAGACCATCTTACAATTAATTAAAATTTTAATTTCTATATCTGTTGAATCATTAGTTTTGTTTTAAGGATGAATAAAAAAAATAAATTGTCTTGGAAAGATTATGTATTCTGCAATCATACATTGTACATAGTGGAAAATTTATCAGCCCAATCAAAAGCTAGGTCAAAAATAGAAAAAGGGCAAATTTTATCATAATAATGACATTTGTTCTCATCAATGTGATATTCTTCCATAAATCTACTTGAATCATTTGCTGGTAATCTGAAAAATGATTTGTTCATCATACACTTCTTTAGATTGTGTTACTACTGTTGTAAAACTTTAAGATTTTAACAAAGTAAATGAAACATAAAAATTAGTATTATGTTTTCCCTGCCACTTAGACCCCTTTCAAACAAGGCTGTTTTTATGCGACTTGTGTTGTACGACAAGGAGTCCTGCAACCCGGCTGCCGTCTCAGTTTAGCACATAGATTGTACGAAATTGCTGTGTGGCATGCTGTCACGTCGTGTGAAAGCACCCATTAGGTTACGTACAAATATAAATCGGACGATACCTTGTTGTACGACACAAGCTGCATCAAAACCGCTTCGTGTAAAAGGGACCTTACAGATAAAAGGTCAATTTTCTTTTGGAGTGATGTAGCATAATGACATTTTTTTTAAATAGAAAGCATACCAATATCTTTAGCCTTTTTTATTGTAAGATAAAATATCTTAGTATCAAAATTCAAAGTACACATTTAAATACCAAACAAATTAAAATTAAAATTGCATTTTTTAATGTACTTGAAAAGCAAAGCATGTCAATAATGGTTGTACAATCAAACGAAGATGTTGTGGTCCATGCGCCAAAGACACATGACGTATTTGAGACATGGTCTGTCGGGCTGCACTTATTGGTGTTGTCGCAGGAGCGCTTTTTGCTTCTCGCCATTATCAACTGCTACTAGTCTCGGATCCCACATCTCGCATAAAGGTTTTGGCCAGGTACTAGAATGTTCAGGTTGATTCATAAGAGCCCGGCCTTCTTGGAATTCCTGAGTGGTGGAATCTGGGGTGGGTCACTCGCCTATTGTTTACAGATTCTTCCTGTAACGCGAGGATTCTAAACACTTCCTGAATATAATTCTGATTTGTTCTTTTAAAATTTCAAATGTTTTACTTTCAGAACTTTTCGTATGTTGGTTAATTATGTTAATTTGTATTTTTTTTAATATGTAAATTTTCCATTAAGTCCAGTATTTTACTCTTATTTAAAATTTATATTATTTCTAATGTGTCTTCACATAATAAAAGAAATTTTAAATAAGAGTAAAAACCTGGAATTAATGGAAAATTTACATATTTTGAAGAAAAATACAAAAATAACACAATCAACCAACATTCAGAACGTTCCGAAAGTAAAACATTTGAAATTTCAAAAGAACAAATCATAAGAAAATAGAATAACATTCAGGAAGTGTCTAGAATCCTCGCGTCACAGGAAGAATCTGTTAAAAATAGGCGAGTGACCCTCCCCAGATTTCACCACTCAGGAATTCCAAGAAGGCCCGGCTCTCCTGAATCAACCCGAACATTCTAGTACCTGGCCAAAACCTTTATATATGCGAGATGTGCAGTTGATAATGGTGAGAAGCTGAAAGCACTCCTGTGACAACATGAATAAGTGCAGCACGACGGACCACGTCTCAAAAATACGTCAAATAATGGTTGTGGCTAAAAGCTGGGCATTTCTGTCTGATTGAATTTTCGTGCTAAATTAAATCACTTATACAATCTTAAACATTCCCAAGGTCAAAATGTATTCTAATTTGACTTTGATGTTCAATGATTAACTTCAAGATCAGTACAATACCAAAGGTTTACATACTGTGTGTCCCAAAAGTCCCGGAACGGTTTAATATCTTTTAAAGTAAGCCAGATATCAAAACAATATTTTGCATACCTTTTAGTACTAAAAAAAACTACTTTTTGATGTATGTGTCATTTCTGCCCCTGCCCCCAAAATTGGATTTTGGGGGGGTAGCCCAAAATTTTAAATGTATTTAAAAAGAACACCGAAACACCCTAAAAGTATTTTTTCTTTTACTTTTTATCCTAGGTTGATTACATTTATTTTTTTAGGTCTACTTACGAAAATATCACAGCCAGTAAATCTTGCAACAGGTTTTCCTCGGTTGTTTTAGGAAGAGTTTTAACATCACAAAGTGCCTTCAGTAGGCAGGCTCTCCCATCATGTCCTTGCCTTGAAAAAAAATACATTGCCTATATGTTAATGCAAAATACCCCCGTTGCAGCAGACCTGCATACTCAGCGAATTTCAAATGCAAAATAACATTTTTAATGTTATTTTTAATAATTTTAATAAAATAATTTAATAAACTTTTTGGTATGCTCCATAAGAATAACATGGGGAATGAGTATGCAGGTTTGCTGCTACAGGTATGTTTAAACTGGTTGGTTTTAATTCAATATTTAGTAGATCTGAACTATAAGAAGCCATTTACCAAGTTTTATCAAGACTTGTTGAGAAATAAGCGAGATATAGAATTTTACTTATTTCCCATAAGGTTAACACTGAGACAACGTACTGTGTTTACCACTTTCGATATCTCGGTAACCAATGGCCATAGAGCAGTGATTCAAAATACTAAGTTGTTTGTTTTCTTGAGCTGAATACAATGGTGCCAACAAAAATTTGATGAATTTTTTTTATGTGAAAAACTCATAAAACCCATTTTTGGGGGGTTTATCCCACCTTACCCCCCCTTCCGGTGGTCCGATCTGGCTGGTTCACGAACTCGTCTGAGTGATTACCACTTTACACATCTGTGCCAAATTTCATTAAGATCGGACCATATTTACGGCCGCTATCGTGTTAACAGACATATATATATATATATATATATAGATAGATTTGTATAGTGATTCACTGGTAAGCGATATTATTATAATTATATCAGAAAGTAGGACAAATATCCTTTTACAAATAAACCATTAAAAAAAGGGTATTTGTTCTACTTTCTGATATAAATATATATAAATAAAGATATATAGATATATATATCTAATATCTTAGATAGATATATATATATATATCATAGATATATATAGAGATATAGATATATATATATATATCATTATTGGTTAGTTTAAGTTTTCATAATATGATTTTTTTTATTGTTTCTATTTTTTGTATCTCTTGATTGTGCCAAGTTTCATGGTCCAAAGCCTTATAGTTTTTGAGAAACTCTGATCAGTGAGTCAGTCAGTCAGTCAGTCAGTCAACCGTTTTGGCTTTTATGTATATATCGATATATATATATATATATATATATATATATATATATATATATATATATATCGATATATATATATATATATATATATATATACTAGTAGATATACCCGCGGCTTCGCTCGCTGAAAGGATAACAAATCTTTGGTTGAATTATACGTTATTTGTAATGTGCAATTTTTATTAATTTCCAAATAGACTGATGATTTCAATAATTTATTTTAATTATACGTTTTTAAGCACTTAATTATAAACTTAAGGTTGCATATCCATCCCATGTTGACATGAGGAGATGAAACGTTCCCTCGATGAATTAATTTTCCTTTTTCCCTTAAATAATATGAATTGGCTACCATGTGCTAACACATTCTAATTTTTCAGTCATATTGGAGATTAGATTACTCGTTTAGCAGCTTGAGGCAAAAATCTATGGTTGAAATAGGATATTTGTTTGAACTTAGCCTAAATCGCTTTCGGCCAGTACGCATACCGTCCTAAAATGTTTAATGCAGATTTCTATAAAAATAACAAATGATATGTCCATGCAGAGTTTCAAGATTCTAGTTAGATTATTTTGGGTGATCCGCAAAACGTGAGTAGTCTATGTATATGGCCTATGGCATCTGACAAATATTAATATAATATCCATAATAGTTTTGTACAATTTATTCTTTTAGTAAATAGAATTTCTATTTTTTTGTCTCTTTAAAATATTCTAGAGACCTTCTACTGATATTTTGTGATCATAGTTTTTATTAAAACTGAAAGGCCGCCATTTCGAATTTTTTAATTTATCTTATTTTAGGCTTTTTAGAGAAAACATTTTAAAATTCTTCGTTTTTATGAATTTAGAGCATATAAAGAATATTTGAGCCAAGACTAATGGTCCAAAGCCCTATATTGTTTCAGAAAATAAGCTTTGAAAACTGAAAATGGTCGCCATTTTGAAATTTATAATATACCCTATTTTAGCCTTTAGAGAGAATATATTTTAAAATCCGTTCTTAGTACGCATCTAGAGCCTACAATGATTAATTGTGCCAAGTTTCATGGTCCAAAGCCTTATAGTTTTTGAGAAACTCTGATCAGTGAGTCAGTCAGTCAGTCAGTCAGTCAACCGTTTTGGCTTTTATGTATATATATATATATAAATTCGAACGAATGTGTTTTTTGCTTCTGGGGACCCCAAAATGAAAAGTTAACATGGTCTCGGACTTAGGTCTTACCATGAGTACCACTGTAATAGCTTATTCCTTTAAGGAAATTCGCTAAAAGAGTCAAAATTCCTCAGCAGCTACAGTTGATTATAAAAAGTTTTCCTTGAAATTTCTTTTTCCATGTTAACCTTATAAACTCGGTCCTTTTTCTTGTATTTGTGCCCTTAGGGAAAATTATGATAAAAAACTGATGTTTCTCTTCCAATACGCTCACTGAGACTCTTTATTCAAGCATGGAGTAATGGGTTTTCGACTTGTGGTTTTCTCAAGAGTTCCTGGATATGTTGCACTTTATATGCACATTAACAATGTAATGAAAGTATGAACAAGGAGGATAACATTTCTTTTAAACAGTTAATATTTTTATGGTCATTACATATTTTATGAAAAAATTATAGTACAGTAGACAGTTACTTATGGACATTTTTAATTTCAACAGCTACAGTTACTTCTTTTACAAAAATATAATTAGAAGAAGAAATGATTCTCAAACAGAACATGTGACTTTTGATTCATAATCGTGTGTACTGCGTAGTGATCTGCTTGAGTCTGTGTGCGCAGGCAGACACTGTCTGGTAAAAATAAAGTCGGGATTTAATCCATCCAGCAACACAAATCATTTTAAAAAACTAATTGCTTTTATATTGCACATATTTTATACAGAAATTCATCTTCTCGCTGTAATAATATTGTATTGTTCGATTCTCCCTCATTAAATGTTTTCAAAAAAATATTAAAGGAGTGGTTATTGATTATCAGCGAAGAGGAGGTAGAGTCGCTTATCTCAGCTGACTGTGGTCGACCTGCAACAAACTGACCGACCTGAACTGACATGAACTTCCTACTTACTGCACTGAATGCACCTTCCCTGCATGTACACCCAGTATTAACATTTTTAGCATCATCGCCATTAGTTAGTCTTTCTAATAACAATATATTTTATTTATTTTTTCAACTCTCACAATTCCGACCAATTTCTTAGTTATTAAGTTTAAATCTTGCTCCTTTTCATAATAACTACAATATATTTTCAAATCGAGCCTACACTAAGGTCCATGTGAGCTCATTTCCATAAATTATCTATTTTCTTTTTATGAAGCTTAAATTAATTTTAAACATTTTTCATTATCATATAGTGTTTCCTTTTATATGTTTAAATATTTTTACTTAGCATTACTTTTCATGCTTCATTTATTATAACAAGATATTTATAAGTTTCATTGTAAATTTGTGTATTATTATTTTGAGGAAATAAACTGATTTTGACTTTGACTTAGGTGACTTAAAGGGACAGGAGAGCTTTGCCATTAGTGTTACCAAAATAAATTGTACAGTCAATAAAAAGCTATCATATCCTATTTATTTTGGATTCTACTCTTATCTTTCGCTCATATTTGCCTCAGAATAACTCTATCGTAATTAATAATTACTATGTACAACAACTCTGAGATCGCTTACAGATAGATCAGCTCCTCCAGCTGGCTATACAGGTCGCGGCGATGTCTGCTGTGGGACTGGTGGAACACGGGCGGCTGGCCCAGCGCCGTCTGGGACAGCCTGAACGGGCTGGGGTCATGGGGGAGAGGGAAAATAACATCCAACTCGTGAATCGTCACCACCTTCACTGTCGGCCCTACCACGATATCGGCCGCTATACCCTTCAGCAGTGAACACGTTAGCTGTAAACATCCATAGAGATTACTTGTCTAAAAACATTATTGTTTCATAAATGTACAATGCATGATGGATTTTACGCAACTGAAAGAAAACATATTCTTATACTAAAAATTTTTTGTCTAAAAACATACTTTGTCATTTTTCTAGGAACAGAATCTGGTTTTATCATGACTGTGACTTGATTTGACTAAATGGAAAAGTATTTATTTGTATACATTGTTGATGCCACTCTAAATGAAGTAGCAAGTAGGTTAATAAACTTATAACATCAAGGCGTGGGCTTATATGATCTTGACATTCGCTAAGACTTTATAAATAAATATAAGTGTGTTATAAATCGACTAGTTTTAAAAACCCCCAGAATGAGTTCAAACTTACCACAAATGCAGCCTTGTTTGGAAAATTCAAATACCTTTTTCGTCTACTACCACCTGGAAGCTCCTCAACATTTGAAACAAACTCAACAAAAACCATAAATATAAGAATGAAAATGAACAGTTTTGCTGAAAATCCCATGGTACTGGTGAGGAGTGACAACCGTTTCATGAAAGGTGCTAAACAGAGGTTTGAAAGGTGCTAATTTACGAGCAGGCAATGGGTGGTCTTACGGTACCTGAAGTTAATTATTTGAACAGTTCATTTGTTAACTGCTACAATAACACCATAAGATTACTTAATGAATATTTATTTGTGTTAATCTTGTTACTCAGTTATAACATTGCTTCATAATGGAATATCAACTAACACACAAAAAAGTATTCAAAAACCATTTTACCTAAACACGGCAAGAGCAAACCATTTCACCATATATTCAAACAATTACATGAACTATACATTTGAGAAAGTAAACTAACAGTTAATCTGAGTATTATTTTAAAAAATAAAAAACAATTTAATGTATTTACTAACAAATTATTCAAATAAAATCAAAATAACTTTTTTAACCAACAACTAAAACATTGTTGTCAAACATTATAAGATTTGAAACGGCATCAGGTTGCATTAGTGTTCTTGAAGGTTTTCTTTTCATTTCAAAATCTTATCCAGGGAAATCCTGACATCCTCTGGAAGTACCTTGCAGAACTTCCTTCTGCTGTATGCTGAATGTAGGTGTTTACTCATACAGTGTGCTGTGGTGGTGTGGTAGATGGTACCTGGATGCATGCCTGGTGTCATGGCAATAGAGTCTGATCCCTTTAGAAGAGGTTTCCCATCTCATTCATCATTTATAATTCAGTCAATATCCAAGTTCAGTAAACTGTAATTTTAATGTAGTCGATTTTCTCTCTCTTTATAATTATATTTTTTCCTCTCTATATATCTTTTTAAAATTTTTAGTTAAAATGGTCAAGTAATATGTTCAGTTTTTATTTGTGAAATAATTGTTTGATTTTATTACCAATAATGGTGGTAAACGATTTTGGTTAGCTTCCCCAGTAATTGGGTTTAGTGCCTGTTGGGGCGGCTTTTGTAGGGAATTTTACTTCCTATTATATACTAAGAAGTTTATTAACTGTATGTTAATTTCAATCTTAGAAGTATTAATGTATTATTTCCTACAATATAGAATTTATTTATTTATTTATTTATCTCATGGAGAATCACCTCCTTGACTGTTAGTACAGTATGTTTAGTTCGGTAAAAGATAGTCCACGGCTTTATCTCGAATCTAGTCCTTTGATAATGCAAATAGCCCTTTTCTGAAGGATATGGATCCGTTTTAGGTTTCCATCTGTGGTTCCTCCCCAGACTGCAAAAGCTCTATGTCAATTGGAGCTCGATTAGAGCATATTATGGGGTTTTCGTGGCTGCATCACTTGAGTGTTTTATTCTCTACAGAACAAAGAGACTGGTGTTGAGCTTGTTGGTTAGAGTGTCAATGTGATGGCTCTACAATATTTGTCCTTCGATAGTTACACCAAGGAACTTGGTGTAGTCTTCCACCTCTACATTGGCTCCCGTTTCTACGTTGTCCTATTTGTTGCAAAATGTTACTTGCTTGCTTTTATTGGTATTTTCCGCTAGGTCATTATTATGACAGAGTTGATATACCATATCAAGTGCAATAAATGAGTCCACTGACAAGTCTCTCCGAATCTTTGCTGCAATTAGCAAGGTCGTGTCGTAAGCGTACATCAAGGGTGAGCACTAAGTATTGAGGAGGGTCATTTGACAGGATAAAAAGCAAAGTCCCTAGAACAGATCCCCATGGTACTTCTCTGTTAACCGTCTTAGGTTTTGATGTTACAGTTTTGGTTTTCTGTATTAGCTGGTAGACTGGTATTTATTCATACCATAAGATTTGACAGTTTACAATTATGATTGCTTATATTTATGTTTTGATGTATACTCGGTTCCACGCTCACCTTTCAGTTTGGAATTTCCATAAGCCATATATTTCAAATGCAATTTAAGTTGTACTAGTCAAATTATGTCATAATCAGATGATAATTTATAATAAATAATAAGTTATGAATATTAGTAAATACATAATATATTAGGTAATAGAATTGCAACAAGGCCTGTACTGAAAGGTGAATGTGAAATTGAGTATAGATCAAGTTTACGAGTCAATAAAACAAATTAATTACAGTATTGTATCTATTTTTTGCTGATGGCGCATTACTTCAATAAATCTCCATCATCATTAAGTTTCAATGCATTGAGTAATAAATTAACTGCATATGTATTAAAATTGGAAAATGGATTAGTAAAGTTGCCACCAAACTTAGATATACAAGGATTAAGTATCAGGGTTGAGTGGACTTTTTGGAAAATTTCTTTTGAAGACTATTTAGTGGCAATAAACCATGATCAGCCTTCAGATAAAATAAAGCTATAAATTTTGAGAAATAAAATGGGATCTGAAGCTGCCAGATTTACCACAACCACAATTTCCATTTCTAAAGAGGACAGCAAAAAATATGATAAGGTTATAGAGGCTATAGTTAAATTTGTTTATTCCAAGAGTTAATGTTGTCTTTGAACGATATTTATTTAATGCACATGCTCTATCCCCTATACAGTACACTTGCTATATTTCATAAAATTTAAACTGGTTTTGGGGTTTTCCTTTCAAGATACAGTTTGAGGCACTGTGTTAAACTTCTGAAAGTTGTCTGAACCTTTGAAATTATATACTGTACTTTTTCACAATATGCTTTACTGTGAGTCCAAAGAAGATGAGTGTCCTTCAAATGATGACCCATGATGGAAGAGGTTTATAAAGAAAACAATCACAATAAAATAAACCATAATTTTTTGGAGGACATTTGAACAAGTTTAATCCATTATGGGTATAAAAAATATTGTAATTGGGCCCACAAATGTTGAGATTTTTCAATTTAAAGTGTCTGAATCAGTCATGACTAATTTACTTTAAAAATTATAACCTGGGATATCTCTTTATAAAATTATTATTGATAAACGAATAAATATATTGTTGAGAATGATGAATCAATACTTTAACATATTTGAATTTAATATAAGAATATTATATAAGATGTTAACATATTCATACTCATTAAATACATCATCAAAAATTGGATAGGGGCAATAAAACAAAAAAGTATGGGACACATTTTATACAAAATAACTTTCACACATGTACGAAAATAAGCTTAATGTATACAACTTGTCAGCTATAAAAATAATTAACTGTACAAATATAAAATATAATGTCATTATAATTTAGGGCAGTGCCATCCTAAATAATATATAAAATCATAATTAAACTTCAAAATAACTTTTTTTTTATTGTTTAAGGTCAGGCAATATTATGTTGGAGTATTGTTTCACAAATGATTCACTTTTTGACCCCAAAATCTCCTTTGACATTCCCCGTCACTCTCACTCTGGTTGTAAAATGGTGATTTCACTTTGGGTCACGTATCATCTCTGTTGTATTTCATGGGATCTGAAGTCCCGGTGAAGTCCAAATCCAATATTGAAGTTGGACACGTAGTCCTGTATCTAGCACAGCTGTTGTGGTGATGAGCTTCATCATAAACACTGGACATGTCTTCCGTAGAAGCATCCATTAACGGAAACCTACATCGAAAAACATCATAAATTTTTAATAAAAACACAAACATGCTACTTGAGAGAACGGTAAGTATTAAAGCAACAATAATTTCTAGTAATCCAAACAAATCAAATGTTACTTTTTCTGTACTTTAGATACTTTATTGAAAAGGCTACCTGAAGACTACTTGCTGACAACCAAACTTAGATATTAAAAGACTTTAAACTATATTAATTAATAATATTATTTCTAATTTTAAGAGTTTAAAGGATTAAAGCGATGATGTTAACACTATCATCAACTAATTTATTAGAAAACAAGGTCATCACTTTAATTATTTTCAAGGTTTGCACGAGGTTATAACTATTATAATTTCTGGAGAAACCCACATTTCCTTCCTTAAACACTTTGAGATTGTGATATACTGATGGTGTTTCTGATAACAATAAGAGCTTGTATATGAATTTACACTAGACAGTGACTGCTGGCTATTTATATTCAACAGATGGAGTTTATGTTTTGTGTTTTGCATTAAAAGTGGAGGACCAAGTTTTGCTCAGTAATATATTTTTTTACTGATATTTTCTGTGACTTATTGAGAATCAACTCAATTATTCATATGTATTAAAGACAATCTTATAAATTAATGGTTTTGTGTAGTATGTAGA
Source organism: Flexamia atlantica (assembly GCA_035578135.1). Lineage (NCBI taxonomy): Eukaryota > Metazoa > Arthropoda > Insecta > Hemiptera > Cicadellidae > Flexamia > Flexamia atlantica. The sequence goes on from JAQJVK010000005.1 coordinate 21,737,533, forward strand.
GAAAAAGCAACTAAAAAGGTTTTTGAAACTAAACTTACGAGAATATAGTATGAAATATTTCCTCCATAAATGTTCCGTTACCCCTCTGATGCTCCTTTGCCTCGCATATCGCTCTAAGAATACACTCTCTCCCATTGACTCCATATCTAACAAACATATTCACACTTAATGAGATAAATATGAAATTAAATTAAATGAATTAAATGAAAAATAGTTTATTTCCAGTAATATTAACAAAAAGCAAATCTTTAATGAATTCATATTATAAAATTTGGTAATTAAAATATAAACTAAATGGTATTATTATAAGGCTAAATTTCAATTAAAAAGTCATGTCCACGAAAGACGGTTGATAACCAGGGAAATAAGTCTTCATGGGCAGGTTGTCTGTGTGAAGGCTTAGCCCATATTACATTCAGCATAATAACTTCAATGCAAAAACTATTGAAGTTATAGCAAAAGATTTCATATTCATATTATTTTATTCTCGTTTGAGAGCATTACTGCAACCGAGCAGATAGAGAAATATTCAATTCATTCACATTGTAAAACGAAAAAAATCATTAATTTTCAACGGAGCTTTGTAAAAACGTTTCCATGTCTGGAACTATTGCCTTCATTTTCGTAGATCGGTTTGAATGTTAGATTTATACCTCTCTCTAAAATGTTGTTTCCTCACCCTTTTAAAAAGGCCTGGTATATTTATTCATTTCTTCATTTTAATTTAGTTTTTTTTTTATTTGAAAGCATTTTAATTCAAAAAGTAACATATTTTGGGTGCAGGGATTAATGTCATGGTGAATACGCCCGTGGGCGTCTTGCTGTGGTGGGACAGCCGGGACGGGTAGAGAAAAACTTGGGCTGAAAAAGAAACCCACATAAGATTTTCATGACAAACAACCATTTGCAATTCATCAGTACCGAAAGGTAAGATAATTTTACAAAACTCTCATTTACTAACTCATTTGTCCAACTTACTGCTATTCTACAATTTTTTTAAAGTTTCCATTCAATAGCTGTAGTTTCAGGGCCTACTAGTTGAAAAAAAGAAAACAAGATTTCCTTTGTTAAATCTGATGATTTGACTAATAAGTGATGTAAAACGTCCGAGATATTCCATAACAAAATGTAATCACGACTAAACTTTAATTTTAAACATTGAATTGAACCAAAGATGTATAGTATATTTCAAACCTGGGGGCAAATATCAGGTTTCGTGGGCTGGAGATCGTGTTTCAAATTCTAGATGAAATCAAGAAATTAAAACGATCGAGAGCTGCCAAACACTTTCAGCCGAGGTGAGACCACTATTTTTTACCATACTACACATTGAAATGAACGCAACAGATTTCATCAACATTTGGAATCTGAATATTTATTTAACACTAGAAAACAAAACTTTCAATTTATGAGCGAGGATACATTTTCTTTTCCATGGTTGCTAATCTACGTCGGCAATGAAAATCGTATGATCGTCACTCGTCTGTTGTTGGAGCCTATTGAATGCCGTACAGTTATGTAATGTTCATACATTGATTCAAGAAAATAAACAATCAGCTGACTTTCAGTTCTGGGGGCAAAAAGTTTGACCCTCTAACGGAAAAGAGCTATTTTCAGCCTCCAAATGACGTATGTAAAACAGGTGATTTTGTCATAATATGTTAAATACATAATTTCCTTCAAATCCTTTTAAAATGATATGCTTCTGTAATCAAATATAGTCATTTCATTACTAGGGACTATAGAAACATGTATCATACGAGGTCAAGTTTTAGACTTGAAAATGAAGAGCCTCGGTCAAAAATTGACCGATTGACGAAAAGTAACTTTAGTCCCATGTGATGAACTATATTTTTTGTTATGCAGCTCAAATACATTCCGCTAACTACTTAAAAAACCAAAATGGACTATGGACTACTAGGGGGGGGGGGGGGGGGGGATGAGGGAGAGAAAGAGCTTCCTTAACCCTGCAATACATGTGATAAAAACGGCCCTTTTCACAGCAGTATGATAACAAATCTATTTATTACCTGGCGTGATTTTATTGCAAGCTTGGGCTTCACACCTTTGTTACAAATTTTTACTGATCTTATGTCTTCGTTTTGAGAAGTACCTAGATCATCGGTGCCTAAGAAAAGAGGATTATAAACTATGATTATGGTAGCCGCGGACATATTCACCGCCCAAGGACTGGGAGGAATAAAATAGTCATTAACTATATTTACAAATAGTTAGATCACATTTTACGCCTCCCACATATTCAGCTTGGAGCTGTACCATTCAAATCAATGTAGAAGAAACAACAAAATCTCTGTTCTCCAGGGGGGGGGATACGCCTATATTACATTCCCTGGTAAAAAAATACAATGCTAGATGGTCCCCTGGATCATTAAACCTGGTCATTGGGGGTAGATCCATTAAACAAAAATGGCAAGACTTACAGAAGGAAATTACCTAACTTCATCTTCCTACCACATGCCACTCAATAACTTTTTTTAGATTCACCCATTTCTTGTAAGTTACTCTATAAACATGAATGTATGTTCAAAGATCACCAAAGAGTATATAAAATATATGAAGTGAAATTCTATAGATGGTGTTCAACATTGCACCCTGATTAAAAATTATTAAATGGCTAAAATACCTGTATTCATCCTCGTGATTCTGTAATCCTCGCGTGGACAACTCGTTTTAGCCCTAAAGGGCTTGGTCTATGAGTTCCAAAGTGGTTTTTTTGGTAGCGTTATGCACTGTTACAGTGTTGTAGGATGGATCAACAAAGCATTATGTACCTCAACAATTTATTTCTTGCAAGTTGTGATTATATTTTCAATTTAAAAAGGAGAAAAATTGAAGTCAGAACATTGCCTCTGTCAAAAATACAAGTATGCAAGCTAGTAAAAAAATGACTAAACAGATTGTTTCAATTGTGAGGGAAGGGGTTGATAGCAGAGCATCATAATTGGGTTATAGAATAACCCCCAATTATAACCCGTTAATAGGGAGAGATAGTTTCACCATTTGAAGTCCATTACCAGAGGGGATCTAAAAAGGCTAATATTCAGTCTTTTGGCCCTAAACAATAAATTACAAACACAAAGCTGAGACATCAAAGATCATAAAAGCAACTTGATACAACAGCTATATGTTAAGAACTTCACTTTTAGGGATCTGAAGATGGTTATCAAAAACACATAGCCCACAAAGGGATTACAGAATTCCAAGGCTGAATAAAAAAATGTTTTAAATGGTATTGCAAGATAACATTATTGATTATTGATAGAAGAAGCAAGTTGAGGTATAAAACTTACTTATCTAAAAATGTCTCAACCTTGGGAAACAAATCTCTTCGATGGTGTCGATGTACAAAAGCCATTGTAGCATTTCGAATGAAAGGCCTTGGATCTTGTGGAATCTCCCAGGCAAGACCAAGAGTTATCCCTATAGTAAACAGACCCCCGGGAGTGCCGTAAGCAGTGGTCAAGAAACAATAAACCATCTGGAATGGAACAAGAAAATAAAATACAATGCTAAACACTTATAAGCATTGGAGTTATACTTATCAGACAGAAAATTAAATTTAGGTTATTCTTTGTTGATTCAAATTTTCCAATGTTTTATCCCAGAAAGAATTAAGTAAAATCTGGTCAGAGCAAGATTTTCATGGAAAAATAACTGTAATACTTTGATGTGAACTATAGGATTTCAGTCATTTACAAGATCAATCAGAAATCATCTGCTGCAGCATTGTCCAGAATAATAATTAATTTAATCCTGTATAGTTCTAGGAATGGAACTCTGATAGCATCAATTACCATTTTTAATTATTTCCTTATTTTTACAATGGCTTTCATAATAAGATGAATATTTAAGGTATAGTATTCAGATATTTCATTAATATGGTTAAGAAACTTATCTGTTGTAATAAGACTTTATGACGTTACCTGCAATGAACTTCCTTTAGGAAATATAATGAATCTCTTTCTTCTTGATACAACCCCATTGGTCTCAGAGGAATTTTTGGAAGATTCTATTATTTGTTGTGTTGTAATTAAAGATGTCATAAGAAGTATTAATGCAAAGTGGAAAATCTTAAAAATATGTTTCTGGAACAAGAAGTAAACATTAATTACATGACCGTCGTAAATTAGGGCATTTTAATTAAAATAAGGTGGCTTGTCGAAATAGTATAGGGGGTTTAACACATATAAAGTTCTGGAAAGTTAAAAACACTTACCATGATTAAGAACAAATAATTTTTCACCAAACAAGATAAATAATCTACACTAACTTTTACACAAAGTATTACACAACAGGACGTGATGGTCGGAGTTGAACGACTGCACTAGAACCATTTAGCACTTGTGCTCTAAAACAGTTACAAGGAAATTACGAGTGCAGAAGTAACGGAGGACAACTCTGTTGAGAATGTCTTTAGGAAAATGGGTAGCATAAATTCGTCCAATTCGCACTGGTAGTTAGATTTTTAAAGTGGTAAATTTATTATTTTAAAACCATTCCAAGGATAGAATTACAGTTTTTTTTTTTAATAAAAACTTGAGACAATACGTGGTAGGTGGTTTTAGACATTTCATTAGGATGCAAATTAATTAGGAATCTGTCTTCTTCCAGGGATGCTTTCAGTCCCAACAAGCACTTTATTATTACCTTCCAATTAAAAAACTACGTTTTCTTAGATTACTGTTTTTTTACAATTTTTTTCTCATTAAAATTTTTAAAAATAATGGTATTTTGTTTTCATAACTCCATACCGAAAGTAGCTATTTTCGATTACAGCTGAATTCAATGAAAATAATCGTTTCTCAAGCTCTAATTTAGAAAGTATTGTTTGTAAGTTGTACCAAAAGTGATTTTCCGGAGCTTGCTCAAATTATTCCCATACTCCAGTTTTTGAAGAACGGGTTGTCTTCAAGACCATTATTCCACACTTGTAAAGGAATTTTGAAGGAGTCATTTACTTTTGACAAAGGCCGAACACCTAACATGAACTTTGGAGGGACACTAGTAGTTTGAAAATCCTGTGGAAGCTTGACATTTTTATGTTTAACCGGCCCCTGAGAAATGTCGCGTAGGTTGTTAATTGGAACAGATTTGGGTTTTGTTTGGATTTTGTCATCTTTGTTTTGGATATTCACTAATCCCGAAACAAACGAAAAAGGCTGGAGACAGTCCAGTCATCGAATAAAAAGTCAAACAAAAAAAAACAGTTGTTATCTCCAGGTTGTTGTCTCCAGGTTATAAAATATCTAAGGGCTCTTCATTCAATCGTAAACAAAACCAAGTTTCAAAGGCTGATTCAAAAGGAGTGTATCTAATTGAGTGTAATAGTGGTGTGGCATGCGATAAAAAATATATTGGTAGCACAAACAGGACGTTTATTCAGAGATTTAAAGAGCATAATGCTTTTAACCGAGCCAACCCTACTTCAAAAGTTGCTCAACACTTAAAACAAAACAATTCCCATAAAATTGAATTTGATAATTCGTTAAAGGTGTTAAAAAATTGCAATGATGGTAAATGTGCACAAATGTGGGAAGAGTATTTTATTTACAGTAGTGTAGTTAAAAATGGCAGCAACACTCTACTCAACAAAAAAGAAGATTTCTCTGATAAAATTACATTCAAAATTTTACAACAATTAGATCAGCATTAAACTATTGTACACTGTCCCCAATCAGCTGATTTGCTCTAGATGCATGAATTGACGTGAATATGACAGCTCACTCACATCAAGATTTAGTAGGCCTACGGTAACCAGCCGGGAATGATTGTTCACTGTGCAGTACTTTGTGTCTGAGTCAGTAATATTTTATTAGTATGTGTAAACGTTTTGTGACATTTGTATTATGTACTGTTTTTGTGTGGAAGACCTTTTTAAAATTTTGACAACTGCAGAAATGTGGGCCATGTGAATTAAGTATAAATGCCCTGAAGATGAGGAGTTATATCCTTGAAACATGTTGGCGGAAAATAAAATAAAAAATTTTTGATATCTACAGGCTATATTACGTAAGTAATAATTCTGAATAATTAATCAAAGGCATCAAGGCTGTTAGTGTAAAAATGGAATAGTTAGCTTTTTTATATATTTCGAAGTTCGTAAAACTGTAAACCAGGCGAAAATAGTGGTTTGGATCCCACCTTAAAATGAAGGCCCCTTAGTTCCCATTGAAACTAAGGGAAAAATTTTTGTTATTGTTTTTTTGTTTGTGAGATTCTACAGTATTGTTTGAGGCCGCCACCCTCTTAAAAAAAAAAGTACGGGAAGGTGTGCAAACAGAAGCTTCATACGCGGAGCTGGAACAAATAGTGGAAAATTACACTGACAAAATCGCACTAACAAATCCAAGGATTCAGCAACATTCACTTGGCGGGATAACATTACTATGTCAGAAATGTGGCGCGCTACATTTACAAGGAGAGAAAAAAAGAGGAAGACACAAGATTTTCATACAGCTGCCATGAGGAAAAATTAAATACATCTCGACAAAGCGATTACATTCAAAGCCTTATTACTGGTACCGATAGACTGAGCAGAAACTGTAAAGAAAACATTAATTCCAAGAACTCTGTGCTCGCAACAGTAAGCAAAAGAGCTATTAAATTGAAGAAATCAATGGGAGAGGGTTTTTCATGTATAAAGTGTACACAACAATTTATCACTCAATTATAGCACCTTAATGTGAGGAGAACATTCATGCTCTGTATCTATGACGGACATCAAAATTGGTGAACAAGAAAGAATGCTAAAGAAAGCCAACGGCTCTTGTAGCAATGAACTCATGCTCAGCTTGACTGAACACTTGGTTAAAGTTAATCCCTAAGCGCAAATTTTCAACGTGAAGAGTTGCGTTCTGAAAAATACTCATGATGAGCAGCATACACAACTCAGAATGCACATTGTCTGAGATCGAAAAAATATTAGCGCCGATACAACGGCATAACTTCTAATGATGTTGCTATTATTTTTAGAGCAAACGATAGCGAACCACCAAGTGTGAGCGTGACTTGATTATTTACCCGAAATATAAGCCACTTAGAAGAGTACATATTCTTCAATTTTGCCTCTACCCAATGGCTGACCTGTTGCTTTTTCCATCTTTTCCATTTAAAGGAAGTGCACAACGAACATCGCTTACAATGCTTATTAATGCAGCATTGTAAGCGCACTAATAGCCACCCTAATGAGTGGCTATTAGAGACACTTTCAGCACACTACATCGTTCCTAAAACCTATTTTTACAGTACATTGACGACATATGTGCGCATAGAAGGCAGACGATCATTTATAATTTAATTAAATCGTGCGAATTCGCACGGGTTCACCTAGTCCATATTAAAGTTTCACCACATTTACTATAGAGCACATTGTTTCGTCCAGAATTAGAGTTAATTTTTCTTGCAATACAAATACAATAGCCTTGAAACTCGACATCCGTATTTGACTATAACGTTCTTATAGACTAAATACTATACATTTTATTGTTTGGCCATGGTCTGTTTTTCATTGGGTTTGATGTATACGCAAATTAATAACAATGGTGGGTCACGAAAAATCTTTAGGTTCTTTGGTGGGTCGCCACCCATAAAGTTTGGGAACCACTGGTATAGAATATAAAATGGAATAGATAGAATAAAAAGCTCACACATTACAGTAGAATCTCACAATCTCGACACCCTGGATAACTCTCTACCTTAGTTTTTACTAAATGGGTGTAATATTTTTAGCAGTGATAACAATATAATGTGCGACCTATTTTCAAGTCCTTTATTAGTTTTGTAGTTATTTTATTTTTAATCATTCCTTTATACACGCCAGTATACAGTTTAAGGGTTGCCTTGGATTTTCTTCATCCTCCAAAATGTATCCAGGAAAACTCGATATTCCCCAAGCCCAACTGGGTCAAAGTCCACATTTTGTTGAGTTTGTGAGATTCTACAGTATTGTTTGAGATATAATCAGGTCTCGTGTCTTTTTCTTGTAATTTTGAAATAGATTGCAGGACACATATACACAGGTTGTTTACTAAAAACCCTTCAGGACTTCGGGATATGATTACTTGCATCAAAACAAAGAAAAAAGTTCCTGTAAACATGGGAACTAAAATGCTCGGTTATCCGTCTGTCGGTATGTATTTTTTTAAATATGATTTTGCATAACTTTGGAACCACTAAAGATATAAATTTCAAACTTGGTACGTAAGTGTTGTCTAATAGGACCTATTTCAGTGCAGAGTACCAAGTTAATACCTTGTACCATTTTAATGGCAGCCATTTTTATATTTTAAAACTTAATATCTTAAAACCCGTAAAGTTTAAAAATTGTACAGAAGACAAAAAAGTTGCACAATTTTATTTCCTAAAAAACTGTTAAAGGATTATCAAAATTGAACTACAATTAAAGGAGTTATTGCAATTTTTCTTACAGAATAGATGCTTGTTTAATCAGCTTGTTTAATCAGTTACAGTAAAATTTTCGCATAAAAATTGCAATAACTCCGTTAATTGTAGTTTGATCTCAATAATCTTTGTATGCTTTTTTGGAAATAAAATTGCCCAACTTAAATACCTTTTGTTTGATTTTCATAAAATTTACGGTTTTTAAGATATTAAGTTTTAAAATATAAAAATGGCTGCCATTTTTAAATGGTACAAAATATAAAATCGATACTCCGCACCACAATTGGTCCTGTTAATCAACATAAACGTACCCAGATTGAGGTTGATACCTCTAGCGGTTCCAAAGTTATGCAAAATCGTGTTAAAAACATACATAGTCTACCGACAGACGGATAACCGATCATTTTAGGACCCATGTTTACAGCAACTTTTTTCTTAGTTTTGATGTAAGCGACCATATTCTGAAGTCCTGAGGGGTTTTGAGTAAACACCCTGTTGTTTCTGGAGCCAGCTGCCATTGGTTGTTGGGCTATAAATTAATAATCCTGTCTAAGGAACGTACCAACCTTATTCAGTAACAAGGCTACAAGATCGCACCACAATCATCACACTCATCATTCACTCATATTCAGGGTAACGTCCTCCATGAGGTACCTGTCTCAAAAAGAATGATAAATGATAAGTGTGGGAATAATAGTATCAACAGATCATATTGTATACAGGTACCTCATCAAATTTTATAAGGTATTTTAGTATAGGTAGTTAAGCTCGTTCGTGAAAAAATATGGTAATTTCATAGAGTTTTCAAATACATAACAACTGACAAATACTGAATTATATTATAAATATTTACATGTGTTTATGTGTGTGTGTCCATTAATTTTAAAATGGAAAAGGGGTTTTCTAATGGCCAGTAAATCTCCAAAACTATTAGAACTATAGAAATGAAATGTATTTATACTCCAAAGAGGGTCTGTGGAGACCCTGTGATACTAAAAACCTATTCTAATACTGTAACAGTTAAAGGTAAAATGTTATTAAACTCCAAGAGAAAATAAATAATTTATTGATAGAATATTTATCACAGATCAATAAACTCATGCGTGGTTTTGGCTCTGCAAAGTTGTATTTCCAGCTCCCGAGAAGATGTGGTCAAGGAGATGTAGCAAAGAGACAGGGCAGTCAACTTCCTCTGGACAGCCAAAGTCTGGGTCTTCTGAAGTACTAAGGAAAATAATCAATCAAAAGTCATTATCGTTGTTAAATTACTTCTATAAAAAATTGTCTTGTTGGTTCACATTATTGTTATTAAAAAGTAAGAAGTGGAGATGTGTTAGCAATGTTTTCAGATATAATAAGCAAGATGCAATATCCTCAGAAAAAAGTAATAATAATAATAATAATAATAATCTTTAATAATAGTAGTATCTTTAATAATAATAGTAATAATAATCTTTTTTTAATGAACATCATTGCAAAAATTTTAATCGTGATAAACATGGGAAATTTAGTTTTCCCAGTGACTCATCATGAATTCGTCAACTGTGTACAGGACTTAGGACACCAAGAGGCGTTTTAGTCGAGACTTGAATTGCTCTTCAATTGATTTTTGTTTCAGAATGTTTGACACCTTCAGGGAGTTTACTGAGGAACTTGTTACCAATCTGAGAAGGTAAGTTCTAAAAATCACAGTTCTTTGTTGTTGAGATGGGTATTCCTCTCTGCCTCTAGTATTGTAATGGTGCACTTCACTGCCTTGTACGAGTGGACATTCGTATTTGCAATACAAGGCCACTTCAAAAATGTACAAGGAGGAAAATGTCAGCAGTCCCAACTCCCTGAAGGTGTCTTTACATGAATCTCTTGGCTGTAACTTGCAAATTAGTCTTATTGCCTTTTTTTGAAGCTTGAATATTCTTTCCATCTTGAATTTTGCACAACTACCCCAGACCCTTATTCCATAAGAGAGGTGAGGGTAGATTAGGCCAAAATAGGCCATTGTGAGTACATCTTTTGAACATAATTTCACAAGGTTGTGTATAGTGAAATCCCTTTACGCAAAAGAGAAAGAAATTCACAACCCTGCCACAAATGTGGTCAATGTGATCTTCCCAGGTCAGCCCTCTATCAAGGTGCATTCCTAGAAATTTGAGAGAATCTGCAGCCTACCTCTTCCACCATGACGGCAGGCTGGATATCCAGATCCTGCTGCCGGAGGTAAAAGACAATACGTTTCATTTTGAAATGTTTTGTTTTGAGATTAATTCCTGAAAATATCTGAATACATGAATTCAGATCAATAAACGAATTTACCTCCAGCTCTTGGTTTTTTGACACTTTGACGCACATTGTTGTGTCATCTGTGTATTCGATCATCCTTCCATTTTGGATTGATGAACTGGTATTGTTGACGTAAAGCAAAATAAGGATTGGTTTTGAAATTGATTCCTGAGGGACACCTTGGACCATTTTTCCCTTTTCAGAGGATTCATTATAAATTTCTACACACTAGAACCCGTTTTCCAGGTATGTCTTTAGCCACTTTAGTGGCAATCCGCAAATGCCGAACGTCTCTAACTTGTACAACAGTGTCTCATGATGCACACAGTCAAACACATTCGAAAGGTCGAGAAATGTGCTGAGAACATGTTCTTGTTTTTCGAGGCCATCGACAACCATTTCAATGAAATTATTTATTGTGTCAACTGTGGAGTTGTTTTTCCTAAATCCTTACTGATTTGGAGACAGAATGTCAAAACATTCAAGGAACTTCAAAAGAACTTTTTTATATTGACAAATGGGCTCACTCAGAAATGTGAATTAATAAGCCATTGTAAACCACTTAACAGCATGATTTTCTTTTATTGGAGTTGCAGGAATGCCAAGAAAAATCATATCAGGGAATGCATTCAAAATCTGATTGCAGTATTTGACTTATTTTAAATCCCTTATTATATTATGTGTTGCAGTTTAATTTTTTTAGATAATTTTCCCTGTGATCAGATTACTTGTCATTAGCTCAATAACAATGTGTTTTACTTACTTAAATATGACTTTTAAGATCTGGCTGACAATGTCGTCCTGATGGATTAAACTCACTTCACATAATACCCTCAAGAGGCAGGCAGTCCCGTTCAACCCATGCCTAGATGAAAAATGTCAATCCTTCAGTGATAAATGGCAAATGACTTATGATAAACATGAATCCTGACACTTAATAAACTCAAGGTAAAAAATTAGGTCTCTTAGCCAAAAAATAAATTTGCAAAAAAACAACAGACAGTTGTTAAAAAAAGGCAGTTTAATACAATTTCTTACCGTTAGAGGATATTTTGGGGGTGAAGGATGTATAACTACAAAATTGGCACGATCACAGGTTGTAGACCATTTCAAACTCTAAATTGGGGGTGGCCACCTTCTTGACAGGACCTCTTGTCTAGATGCTAGAGCCCAATAAAGCAAAGCTCTTTTTTCAAATCCCGCTTTTCACCCCTTTGGAGATTATAATTTACACAACTGTGTGTCAAGAGTGAGTTTAGACATGCTGTATAACATACAGATTTACATGTGATGGTTTTACTTACCAGTCAAAAGCACCCTGAACAGCAGAATGAATTGCTCTTTGGTAATAAGAAGATGGGTAGAACTGTGTATTCTGGTACTGGTTGTAGGGAATGTACCCATACTGATTGTATGCATAACCACTGCTCGGGTAATTTGTGTATGATATGCCTTGTTGTTGATCGATACGTTTCTTCGGATGAATGATTGTGGAAGGTTTGATCTCCCAGTTGCCTCGGAACCCCATTGCAAAGGCAAAAATTGAGGTATAAGGTACCACATTCACTTTTACATTGTAACGTACCTACAACAGTTACAGTTATCGAGTTTTGTAAAGTATTTCTGGGCTTCCAAAGTTTATTTGAATGAAACATGCATCTTTCTTGTTATATTTTTTAACTTTTTCAATTTTTTAACATAATAGCACCATAACTTCAAGCACAAGAGAAATATTATTTTAAGCTAGCTGTAGCACATAAATATTAGTATAATTTAAATTAATTATAAAATGAAATTTTAGGCCTATTTTTCTTTTATATGTAAATTAGAAAGTTTTATATCATCACTGATCTAAATTGAGTGCTTAAACTGAATTATTTTGGTTGGAATATCAATTGAAAAAATTGATGAAAGAGATCATTTTAAGGGACGTTGAAAACTAGTTTCAACGAGTATAAGTATTTACTTACAAAAACTTTCATCATCTTTCGGAAATCCAGCAAACGTCTTTTTGATCTAGTGGAATAACAACTACCATAAATAGCTGCTAGTAATAAAAGTGTCATTAATAAACTTTCAAACTTCATAATAATACTCAAAGATTATAAACACAACTGTTATATTCTAGTACTAGTATTCGTAACACCAATGACTACTAATGGTACCGTTATTGGTATATGTCTGCTAGCTAAGTGATGATCAGGTGCTAAGTGGAAAGCAAACAAGACTGCAACATGCTATTGTCACCACAAACTTTATGTCATTTATTATACAATTTCAATAATTAATTGATTTTCATCTTTGTAGGGAGCTAAGTTATGCAAAGATTCCGTAAAGTCTTCTTCTAACTAACAACTAGCATACACCAGAGCTTTGCTCGTCTAAGTAAGATATTTTTACTTGATTTATATTTATTTGTGTTAGTACCTGAAGGACCGATCATTGCTTAGTGAAATATCAGAGAATTGCAATAATAACCACAACATTTTACTTCAATCAGCTGTCAAGAGAAAGACAGGGTGCTCTCCAATACAGAACATTAGAGAAAGGCATTATCCTATACTCTTATACGAGCAATGTTATCTTGTGTGTGTACGTGCTTGCTAGCTTGTTTGCACAATTATCTCAAAAATGGCTCCGAGGATTTCCTTCAAAGTCTAGAAATAAGTAATTTATGACTCAAAAATGAGTTCTACGCTGATACTTGGCCAGAGAAAATCTAATAACAAAATTTCTAATAACAAAAAATCTAATAACAAATTAACAAAAGTTCTTTCGAATGTCTCAATATTAGTCAATACTATTAAAAACGGATTGCGACATTGAAACCAGTGTAAAAATTTAGTTCAAAATGATGATGATGATCTAGTACAAAACACCACCTTTACATTTAAAAAATATTTGGCATCCAGTGTGGCATATCCCAGATGGCAGCCAAAAATGGTCACCCACACAAAATGAAGTACTTATTCTCCAACAATGTTTGGAGGAGTCAGGGATTGATATTTACTTAAAAAAATGTGGAAATTTAAAACTCACCCTATAAAAATTTACCTCTGCGAGTTAATACTTTCATTTTTAAATATATAATACATCTCGAATTATCCCGATTAATGTGGCAGAATACCAATCTGGATAGCGAAAAAGCCGAATAATCGAAGATCATTATAAAATAGCTTAAATAGCGATGCGAGCCCCTACTGTATTGATGTTGCAAACGACAAATCAAGATTGTACCATATGTTACTGTAGTTTTACACCCACTCATTTTGAAACTAAAATTTCATTTCACACAAAGCTTACACAACTATAAACAAGTGCCAGCAACAACAAATTAACCCGCTGTAAAATTACTGTAGGTTACGCATTTGTTGATTAGTGCACTAGTAACGACGAATCAAACTCATACGAAAAATCGACTTCTTACGAAAATCCTGCAATGAACTGTACAGGTGATGCGATGACTTTTAACTTTTTTTAAACCAAATACATACAGTGCTGAATAGCAGTTGTACATAACTTTCAGAACTTTCATTTTCTTTCCACGTAAAATTTTTCTAGATCAGGTTAAATCGTGATTTAATATTTATTTTTACGGGTAAGCTGATTTGGATAATGTGAGGTCCGGAAAACCAGAGGTGTACTGAACAAAATTCAAAGTATAGTAGCAGGAAATGAAATAAAAAACATATTAAGAATCATTAGCTGTGTTGTATAGAGGATACATTCACAAAAATTAATTAAAAACAATTTTTATCGAGTTAAAAAATGTTTCAAAACTAATTTTAGTAAGATTGCAGCACTGATAAATCCTTTGCAACTTCATAACACAATATATAACAATAATTATATTCAAGCTCATTCGCTTGTTATGCACTGAAGTGGCAGTATTTACAACAACAGAATAGAAACAAAACAACAAAACTAGCCATAAAAATGTCCTAATCTAATTCATTCATTCATTAATATTTGTACAAATTATTAAATTCATAAATAAATTACACAAAGAAACCTAAACTAAAAGAATATCAATTGAGAAGAAAAAAAAACGAGATGAATAATTCATGCTGAAATTACAAAATAAATACAACCTTAATAAAAATAGACTTTTTAAACAACTACAGCATCTAATGTATACAACCTTCCAAAGGCAATTGTAATGGTGCATTTATTCTGTAATTTCTAAAGCAATCATTTCCATCTGGTTCTTTTTTTACAGAGCTTAAAATTATATTTCATTTTACTATACAAAAAAAAAATGTAGCTGCTTTCCCCAAAAACCTTTACCCTTGGAAGATATTTCTGAAAGAGGAAGAAGAAGAAGCTTAATTTAAATTTTGATAAGATTAACAGAGATATCAATCAAACCTTGAAAGTAGTGTCAACAAATAGTTTTAACAAGAAGTGACAGACAATGAAATGAAAAATTGAAATAACACTGTCATCTTACTAACTAGTTAGCTGTGCATTTAGGCCTTATAGATGGACAAAAATTTGACCATGTACTTAAAAAAAACATAACAAAAACACAGTTCCCATAGTTTAAAAAATGAATTAAATATCAAGTTTTAGCACCAAGATGAGAAATGAGCACATTTTGCACGATAAAAATAAAAATAAAGAAAAATATAATTGTAGGTTAAAAATACCTACATCCAGGCACCTAAATCATAAAATTTGTTTGCATTATCAAATCTAAAGTTATCTGCTAGTTACATGAAGAATATAAAACAAATCATATGTTGTCAACACTCCGAATTTTTAATTTGTTGAGAAACATATATTGCTTGGGTAGACTTTATTGCTATGGGGTGGAAATGTTTAACTCAATCAAAACGGTCCAGGAACAAATAAATCACACTCCCTTAAAAACGGTACATTTAAAAATCACAATAACTCCCCAAATTGAACAAATTCATTTTCAAATTAATCCTCAGTATAAAACAATATACATTAAACAACAAACAAACAAACCAAAACTGAATCTGAAATTTGACAAATTTCAAATAAATTTAATTAAAGTTTAGAGGACAGAATTATTTAATTCGGCTTTAGAATATTAAACTATATCTAATTGTTCACTTATAATATACCCATGTTTCAACTTATTACCATAAATCCTAAACTAAAAAGAATCTTAAGAGTAACGAAGGATGGTTATTACATTCCACAAGCAGTTAATAACTAAGGTGAAACAAATTATAAAAGGATTCTTTTAAGGAAAAAAGAGAATAGAATAAGCATCAAACCCTTACAGAGTAAATAGTGTTATTGCGAGGTGATTAAAAAATTAAATTAATTTTATATAATTACCATAATCACTAACCCTTCATTAATTAATTTCAAGCACTCGGTAATATTCAACCTACCAGCACTGTCGTGTTCATTTAAATTTTCCTAATATTGAAGAGCAAATAAAATGTTTTGGATGGTTTATTTTCTTAAAAAACAATTTGTTTGTCTAAAACCAGTGGTCAAACTATTGGTTCAAAATGTATATATTTATTGTAAAGTATTATTTAATGATAGGTAAAACTTGAAGGTGTGATGGCTGACTCATCATCAAACAAGATTAACTTAAAAATAGTTTGTCCTTTTCTCAGTAATTGGAACGGATATGCCCCTTAATCTTTCTTATAAAAACAACATCTTAATCGGACTGCAAGACTCAAGGGTTAAAACATCACATTCTCTTATGAAAAGACTTTGGTTGATGTATTGCAGCAAAATATTACAGTTGGCTCTAAGGTCCTGTGGGCACGGCCAAACAGCTAATTAATGAATGGGGGGGGTTAACTTTTATAAAAAATTAGAAAACAAACCTTGATCAGTAGAATAAACTAATGTGAGATAGCAGCACTGTTTTGACATGAGAAATATATTATCAGATTACCAGCTATTATAACTTCTGCTTTCAAGCAATCGGCAGAGAATAAAAATGAACTGCTTTATGTTTTTTCTAGGTTAGCCGCAACGCTCTCATGCACGCAGAAACTTTGGGCCAACTGTAAGGCTAATCCATCAAGGTTTATATTATTAGCTGGTACTTGTTTTAGTTGTGTTGTGTTTATTAGTTTTGGGGAATAGTCATGTTGTATTTTGAATAAAGGAAATTATTTACAACAGAACGTCTTATTTAAGCAGCCTAGACTGATTAAAAGCTATGGGCAATTTCAAACAATTTTTTAAATTTGAACTTAAAGTGTGTTAGTAAGAAACAAAATAATTTAATAGAAAATGATTCAGCCATCCTATTAACACTTAAGTTCCGATTTATATTTCATACACCTTATATTTTATTTGATCAGTCTGCTACTTTAGTTTGTTCATTAACCCTTAGAGCACCAAAACTGAAATGAGTTCTTTATTACGTGAAGAGCCCTCTCATAAAAGATAATTAACATTAATAAAAATCTATTCTTATGTGATTATAAACACCCTGAATATTTTAAAACCTGAGTGGTGGCCAACTCTTAACACCTGCCCTCACCTAAAAGTTTTCCAAAATCGTAAAATTTTTTTAAGAAGTTAAGAAAGTCAATAATAAGATTCAAACATAATAAAAATCCATCTAGGGCTAGGAGGATGGGATTTTACATAAGGTTTCCTGGCTAGGTCAGCAGTACAAGAAGTGGATTTTAGCACAAACTATGAATAAAATAATGACCTTTCTTTCTGCCAAAAATACTTAACTTGTGAACAAATTAGTCCTTGTCCTCATATGGTTAGTTTTTCAGTTAGAAAACTAAGACATAAACTCAGCTTCATATACCAATATTTAAAATTAAAGAAAAATAATCTGTGTTAGTGGAATTAATTGACGATAGTCTAGCCACACTCCTATTTAATAATACTCAATTTTAGGATACACTTTTACACTGAGCATAGACACAATAATTCAAATAATTAATTACTCTTTGACGATTTCACATAAACATAAACATTGTTTTGATTCAATTAGGCAGCCTGTAAATTATCATATCAAACACCTCAAAATGATAGGAAGAACCTAGTTAGGCCATATACATATTAAATATTCATTTTTATACCCTCCTCGCTCTATCAAAACAACTACAATACTTAGAGCATCTCCCTCACAGTTTCTAAAACCCTCATTCGTAAATTTACAATGCTTAAGAGTCTTCATCACCCGCATAAAAATGTTGTACACACCGTCTGATTTACTAAAAATAGTCCTAGTGCAGTCAGTTATGCCATTCTAGAGCAAGAGGGTCGGTGGAGGTACTTTTCTTAACACATAAGATTCTATATCTCATTTCATTCCGCTATGATCTTGAGCTCTTGTGCGTCAGTATCAATTTTCCTCAAGTAACTAAGAGGGAGGCTAGTAGCTCTGATTCGTAAGTTGTGTTTTAAGCCCAAACAAGCTTTCGTTGTGCCCTATTCCTGTCGCTTCATTTAATTATCAGTCGATAGGAAAAGTTTATTTGTAAAATTAAAATCTTATTTCTACGTAATTCTATAAGCTTCAAGAAGTTTTCATTATTTTCTTGAAAGTGTTTAAAAAAAACATAAAATCAAAGCTATAGTATACTGTGTTGAACAAAGGAACTAAAGTAAAGTCCATAGACCTTAGTCCAGGCAACGAAAAGGTATAGAGGAAATTTTTTGGGACACAATTTTTGACTTTGCAGCTTTGTTTGGACTAGTTAGATGGTGAACATATCAAAAGTCCCCGTCCGTAGCCCTCAAGCGGGGGGAGGGAGGGGGGGGGGGTCTAAAGGTAAACTTTTAGTATTACCTATTAAATTTAAAAATTAAAGAAAATTAAATTTCCTGAAAGAAAAGTATATAATATGTCTATTTTGGTCCAACCATTTACAAGGTAAGCCTAATTTTATTAATTTTTAAACACATATCCCTTCCATAAGAAATACATGTAAATTTGTGGGTAACATACATGCCCAATGGGGCAACGCTTTTTCCACCTAAAGGAAAATGAACAGCATTCAGGAAATATTGACCAAATTTTGAGTAATTTGACACCTCAGTCATTAAAATTGGTCTAAAATGAAGGTGTTGGCGAGCTAAAAAAAACGTTTTTTTTTCAAGGAATTAACACAATTTGTATAATTCCTTGAAAAATGACGTTTTTTGTGAGCTCGCCAGCACCTTCATTTTAGACCAATTTTTATGATTGAGGTGTCAAATTGCTCAAAATTTTGTCAATATTTCCTGAATGCTGTTCATTTTCCTTTAGGTGGAAAAAGCGTTGCCCCATTGGTCATGTATGTTAACCACCAATTTACATGTATTTCTTATGGAAGGAATATTTGTTAAAATATTAATAATGTTAGTTCTTACCTTGTAAATGGTTGGACCAAAATAGACATATTATATACTTTTCTTACAGGAAATTTAATTTTCTTTGATTTTTAAATTTAATAGGTGATACTAAAAGTTGATAGTTTTCAAGATATTTAGGAAAAACCAAAAAATTATACCTTCAGATCCCCCTCCCTGACACTGCTTTAGGGCTACGGACGGGGACTTTAGATATGTTCACCTCCTAACAAGTCCAAAGCTGCAAAGTCAAAAATTGTGTTCCATGCAATTCCCTCTAAACCTTTTTTTGAGCATTTGTTGCCTGGACTACCTGGCAGGCCAAGGTCAAGTTTTTGAACAAACCAGCTGATTTTTTAAGCATTGTATAAAGTGAGCTCAGGATCAGCTGGTATGTTTCAAAACGTATACTTGACCCACCAGTTCTATTGGATTTTACTTTAAACAAATTCTTTTTTCAAAGAATAGTTAGGAACCTTTAAGTTTTTTAATTTTAACTGTTAGTTAAATATTGCATATCTGCTATAATAATAGTTATCATTTTACTGCGTCAATACTGACAGCAATACTGTATTAACTCAGCACATTGTATGTATATATTTTTAATTTTTACATTTTACTTTCACTATTATTCCTATTGCTTTTAAGTTTCAAGTTCAAACGTAGTATCAATCAATTACTTAAAATTAATAACTTTAATCATTTAATCTTAATGATTTTAAAATATTTAGTTTAAATACAAATGTTTTATTGTATTTCATTTATTTCACTACACACGTATGGGTTTTATTTCATGAACGATTCACCTCTTACCCATAACAATTAGTAACATAGCAAAGTTCATTTCTTTACCCTTCTCTGAGACTATCTGATAATATGTATATGGCCCTTTATCTACAGAAAAAGCACCTTCTGAAGTTACAGAAATAAAACAATTTTACACAAAAAAATCACCTTGATACAAAGACAAGAGACCTATGTTACGACACAAAAAAGTTCCTGTAAATAACCAACTTACTTTGTAAAATTACCTGTGAGAATACGATTTCAGTTCTAAAAGTTTGAAAAATAGATTAGTTAAACATGTTTCAATTAGTAAATATACACAAATTTCATCTTTAAAAGTATGAAACTGTTATGTATAAACTCATGATCCTTGTACAAAAATATGCCTTTCCATATAAAGGTGCTGTTAAGTAAATTCTGAAAGTTGAAACATATATATTGTAAAAATAAGTTTTTATGTACATCAAAGTTAAATAATGCCCTCTGATGATAGGTAAATGAATATATTACCATCATCAAATTTAATGTCACATAAAATGTTTAAAAATATATTGATTTCATTTCAAGTATGAATTTTTCATGTGCTACGCAAATCAAAAGGATGATTAAAGGACACAGACCTGACAGTTCAACTTATTGATAGTTAGATTTAGTTAATAATTAACTTTTCCGATTAAAGTACAATAATTTGATTAAAATAATACAAAACTAATAAATTCATAAAGTATTGAGCAAATGTTTACAATCAGTAACATGACTTACTCACAACCGAAGTGAAATAACAAGCTGTTGTAATTGTTTGTCAGATATTTAGTGGTGCTTCAAAAACAAGGTCTTAACATTAGTTGGGAGTAAATTTGTTGGATACTATTGTAATATTTATTTAATTGGCAAAGCTTTAAATCCATAGGTAAAGCTGTATTTTTTTTTTCTTTTTTAAGAAATCACTTCTCAATTATTTCAGATAAAGATGTAACAAGATTTTTAAACCGATTTTTCTCTCTTCAAACATTTTTAGGCGATGTTGATTTTTTTTTACTTCAATAAAGAGGCACCCAATGAAAATTGTCTTTAAGGATACAAGGATTTAGCTTTAAATAAAGCACAAACAATATGAATTAAATAAATCAAAATAAGCTCTTTACTAAGGAGTGTGTATAAAAAAGTTGAGATTTATAGCAAACCCACATTAAGGCCCGCCAGACATCGGTGCAGTGAGAGCAAAGAGAGGTGCACGATGCACAAATAGTTAAAGCAAGAGCAAGGTGCTGTCGAGGATGCATCGTCGCCTCTCTGCTGTCACCTTATAACAATGTATGGCAGGCTTAAGTAGTAATTTCAAACAAATACAACAAGGAACGGATGATCAAATATGACATGATAATAAATAGTTTATTTCCAGTGGATTATGTTTATAAGAAAAAATTTCTAAGAAGTAGATTTACATGACATTTGTCAACTTATGAGCTTTTTTTACTGTGCTTAACATCTGAATTAGTCAATAAGGTAAGTTTGCTATACTTCACAGCATCAAGGATTATGTTTCTTAAACAAAAATTAGAATCTGGGCCTTACTTCATATATTTAAATTTAGAATATTTCAAATAGATAAGATTAAAGCTTTAAAATTCTACTTTTGAGATCAGACGTTGATTTCACTTCAGCCGAACCAGAACAATATTGTGAATCTGCCGCAAGCACGCTTGTGAGTATCAACCTACTTCTAGTAGCGAGGTCCGCTTCGACTGTGATGTCACCCGACAAACTAAAACAACCTAAACTAGTCGCTAAGTAATCAAAACACATATCAGTATAACATTTTATATATATTTATATTTGTACGCACATTCAAATGTAGTAAAATAGAAAAACTATTTTTCAATCTGAAGACACAAAACTTGATTATATTGTACAAAACAGTGTTTTGCAGGATTGAAAATGATCATTAGACTTTTGTGCTAAATAAAAAAAAATTAAAATCATATTTTTAATTATTGTGAAAAAGTGTTGATGAAAGCTGTCATTTTGATTACTAGATTAGTTCTCTAACTTTTAAAAAACAACTTCAATACAAAATATTTAAAATAGGTAGTTATAAATATTTTTAACTCTAAATCAAAAAATTTTCTTTGTATTTGATGGTACAGTTAGTTATCTGATTTTGTAATCGTGCCAATTGAGTATTTGATATAGGTTCCTCCGCAAGTGGAATCTATTACTGTAGGTGGCATAGTAAGACCTAAGCCCAAGACCAACATCATTTTTGTTTACGGTCTGCAGAAACCAAAAATGTCATCCTTACCGTTTTTCTATGAATAAATTTCTTTAAGATGGTAACTCTTAAAAAAAGGTTCTGAAAGTCAGATTTGGTACAGACACGTAAAGAAGAAATTACTTTAACAAGTTTTAAATCCATCTTTATTAGATTGATTAAAGGCCTAATCATTAAAATAACTTATACATGAAAACACCCCCGTCACAGCAAACCTGCATACTTAGCGATTTTCCAAATAGAAAAAATACAGTAATTAATGAATTATTACTAAAAAAATATATAAACAAGTGCTAAATTTATATATTGAAAAAATGTTGGGCTATTAATTAACAGTCCTGTCTAAGGAACGTTCCAACCTTAGTCAGTAACAAGGCTACAAGATCGCACCACTATCATCACGATCATCACACTCATCCTTCACTCATATTCAGGGTAACGTCCTCCATGAGGTACCTGTCTCACCAAAGAATGATTAAAAGAATGAATGATTAAAAAAAGAATGAATGTTTCATATTTTCTTTTGCATAGTCTCTGGCAAAAACATCGGTAAATAGGTCTTATAAAAAAACACTTCTTTCAAATAAATAGGCTAGATTTTTTTATAATCACTTAAAAAGTTAAAAAGGTAAAATCCTACAAAATATACTTGAGATGAACTCATTAAATACTTTGTGGGTGTCACTGAAACTCACTGGAAAGTAAATTAGAAATTATCAAAGACAACATTCTGCTGCCCTGATACTAAAATACATGGCAAATGCAAAATGGAAACATCTTGGAGACCAATGGACTTAAAGCAATGATTCTAAAGGCAAACTGTTTTTTTTCCGAGCTGAATCCAATGGTGAAAACGATAATTTGATTTCTTTAATTTTTTAATTTGAAAAACTCATTAAACCCATTTTTGGGGGATAAAAAGGAGACTTTACCCCACTTTGGATGTGTTGATCTGGCTGGTTAACGAACTCGTCCAAGAGAATCTAGTTTTAGATATCTGAACAAAATTTTGTTAAGATCAGACAATTGTTACGAGAGTTATTGTGCTATCGTGCGTAAAAAAATGAAAATTCTATTTCCCATATAAGCTCAAGTTAAGTTTTGAAACACACAGTTATTTGTGCAGGTAAAAATGTGTTTCCACAATAAAATCACTTCATATCCAGAAAGTACACAAAAAAATATTAATTAATATAAATATTAATATGGTTGCTGTGGTTACCCCGAATAGATATTTTTTGTCCATTCTGTTTAAACAACGGTAATAGCTTATTCCTGAGGCAATTTTCTAAAAAACTTTTTCATTGCTAAACTTAATATACTAGTGTTTAAAATCCATAATCAAGCAGAAAAAAAACTTAAAACTCCAATTAAGAAATATTACTATATGATTACAGTTTGTTCACATTTCATATTTAATTTAAATATTTTAATACTGAATTTTAACAAATACTATCAGTAAAATTTTGTAAATGACTAATTGTTAAACACAATTCTTTTTATATAGTCTACAAGTTAAATCCGTTTTGTGCCACTCTAACGAGTAAACATCTGCAATAAATGTTTTACATTACATTGAAAGTTAATCATTTTTAAATTTTTGTTTTGGGAGAACTTTTCCTTTGGAAGTTTGATTATCTTTTTAAATTTACAAACAAAACGTTTTTAAATCATAAACTTAATATTTGCATAAATATGGTGGAAAAAGTTTTGTTAAGATATCTGTTTTTAGATTTAAAACCCATTCCACACATTTTACAAGTAATTTTTTTGCTTTGAGCAAATTGTAGCTAAGCCACACCAAAAGGTGATTGTTATTTAGGTCATTTGAATCCCACAAAACACTGGAGCAATATTGCTTATCATCTCTGTACATTTTAACCAATGTTACAAAGTATTCTTACAATAAAAAAGCTTAAACCAACGTACAAACCATCTGTACACAAGGCGAGATGCTGAGGGGCTTTATTACAGGGGGAATAAACAACTCTGAGATGCTGTGTTAAGGCTTGAACTTCACCAGGGGGATGTTTTTCGACTGAAGACACTTATCACACACCCATTCGGCATACACTTCTTGCGTTAACAGCTGATAAGCAGCTTCTATCAGTCCCGTACACACCCTAGAAAATTTAAGGTTGTGTTAAAGACACTTTAGATTCTCACAAGAAAATTTATTGCAAGTGTCATTTTGTTACAAGACCCTGTACCACATAGTTAAACTTTGCTCTTATCAACAGAGGAATGGTGAGCTGCATCAACTTTGTTTCAAGTACCCAACAAGCCACCTCAGGACCGAGACACTAACACAAAAACTATTTGGTTGGATAAATGATGTACTTAAAACCAAAGCTTTAGCTTCCAATACACATAATATGATGATAAGGAGTCACAAATTTAAATAAATTATTAAAATACAAATTGTACCTTGATGTACAACCAAATAACCATTCACTTCAAAACCACAGAACCCCAGGCAACTCAATAAACTTAGGCCTTTTAAAAATCATTTTAAAATATTATATTTAATAAAGGAACAGCATTGAAAAATTGGATAGCATTTACTTAATGCTCTAGTTTCAATCAGTTGGCCTTGAGGAGACACAAAAAACTCTGATAATAAGTTAAAAGTAAACCACTAAAATTGCACACTAGTTTTTTTGGACTTATTAACATTTTTAGTGTTTTTAGACTTTTAACATTTTTGCAGCAATAAGAGCCACACCGTAATATATTTATTAGTGTTAAAAATATCATAGGCTAATTTGATAACTGTTCACATTTTTCTGGTGAAATACTTTGCTCAAAATCAAACACTAACAAATTTATTTGTAAAAAATAGGGGTAAAAACAGGGATACAAACAGGGATAAAAATTACTTACAAACAGGGATAAAAAAAAGTGATCAATACACCCAAATATTAATTAACCACATTTTATTTCACAAATTAAAACAGACTTGCTAATTTATACGATCATACAAAACGTAGACTTACCGGTGGAACCAGAAGTTGCATCCAGACTCGCAGAGGATGGCTTGGTCGTTGTCGTGGACCTCCTTGTGACAGATGCCGCAAGGGTAGATGGGCGGCGCGTTGGGGTTCTGGGGGTTGAACACCATCGGCTGATCCACCGGATACACCTGAGCAACAACCGGGAATGTGAGAAATCCTGTCTGCCAATACAGTACACCTCAGATTATCCGGATCCTGGATTATCCGAACCAGTCCATCCGAGAAATCAAAAAATTAAAATCACGGCAAAAATGTGATTTTTAGCGAGTTTGCAAGTGAAATGCGCTGTTAAACAAATGCAAATGTAAAATGAAAAATGCAAATGCAATACATTACAGTAAGCATTTGGAATTACAATAATTGAAGGAGTCACAGTTCCAAAACAGTACATTACAGCATTTTTGCAATTTTTGTGGACGTGGTTTTTTTGGTTTGCTACTTGGGGCGCTAGTAGTAACAAAGCCTACGGCAATTTTGCGAGTTAGTTTATTGCTATCACTTGATGTTTTTATAGCTGTGAATTATTTGTGTTAACTGACATTGAGTTCAAACTGGGTGGTTATTGAAAAAGGAAAATAGTGGCATTAACTTTAAAACAGAAACTGAATGCTGTCAAAAGACTTGACGCGGGAGAATCAGGTAAAGAATCAGCTAAGGAACTGGGTGTTGGGACAAGTACGGTAATATTGAATCTGCTCGCATGTACAGTAGAGAGTGGCCCTCAGGCCGAAATATAAGTGACTGGAAGACGAATTGAGCACAGTTAGAAAAATGTTATGCGGTACAGGCTTGAAAGACTAACATGTTTTACAGTCTTGATATGCGTTTGCAGCATCAATTCAGCAGGAGCTAAGGTACGCGATCGCTATTTAGGCGATATTATCCAAATTTTCTGTTATCCGGATCGGTGTTCCGCCACATTAATCCGGATAATCCGAGGTGTACTGTATTGGAAGCTAAAAACTAACACATTTAAGTTTTTTCTAAACGAGCAAAAGAATTTTTTTACTTTAAATTTAAACACAAATACATGTTAGCTAACTAAATAATTAAGATGGATTGAGTGTTTTCTAAGCAAGGCAAATGCTTTTAGATACTTTAAACTTAGTACTAAAAGCAAAAAAAATACAAAAATAATACAAATAATACAAATAATGAATGTACAATGATAGGGAGAGGATGGGCATTGTTAACCCATTCGCCTACTTTGACGAGTCCTTCTCGCCGCCACCGCTGACCGCCCGGGAATACTTCGAGGAGACCATCTCGCGTCGTGTTAGTTTGCCGTTTTCTCAACAGATTGCAGCACGATACGGACTAAACTGCGTTTTCGATTCATTGAATAGTAAAGGAACAGGGATATTTAGTTTTTAAGGTTGGCAATATGTTTTTTTGGTGTGAATAATTCGTAAATTTCGGCTGCACCTGTTGCGTTGTAAACAAAGTGTTCAACATGGCTACCAGGCGTTTGCGGGACAGTGAGATCGATCGAATTATTGATTTTGACGGTAATTTACTGAGTGATGATAGTTTAGATAGTAGTGAATATGAAGATGATGTGCCGGTTGATGAAAATATCGATGAAGTGGACTCTGAAGATGATGATTTTGTGGTGGAAGTTGACAATGAAATACCGATTGACGACGACAATATAGGCCTGTAATTTAGGTAATATTCATAAACAGGTTGTTCTGAGAATAAATATGCTTTTTCAGATTTTTACCTAAGATTTATTTATTATATTTAGTTGTTACTAAGATACCAATCAACAATAGGTGAAACCTTCTGGTAAAATGTAGACAGCAGAACTTGGGTTAGGCTATGTCTTGCAAATAATAGGATTTGCAGGGCACACAAGTGGTCTGCTAAAAAGGTAGGCGAATGGGTTAAGAACATTTTTGTCAAGTTTTTGTGCTTATAAAAATAATTTTATTAAAATATTTCTCTTACATTTTCAGTACGGTTTTAAATTTTTAACACCTATACCAAAACCCTCACTCTGGGACGTTAACCGAAACGTTCGGTCCGTGAGACCCCCATATAAAATAATGGACAACAAATAAATAATCAGTAACCGAAACCCTCGGTCTGTGAGACTCCCGCAAGAGAAACAATGGATAACAGACTACGGGAACCAAAACCAGCGGTCTCTGAGATTGGCACGTAAATGAAAATCGGGAAATCGAGTATGGAAGAACCACACAAACTGGAAAAAAAACTGTGCGAAGGTCAAGGGGAAGGGGAGGAAGGTATTGGGAATGGTAGTGTCAGCCCTCTAGCGTTGTTGCCAAAATTAACGAGTGAAATTTCCCTGATGTCTGTAAGAACGGGGGTTTCGGTATAGGTGTTAATAAATGTACTCTAAAAGAAGGGTTTTTTTAAAGAATTCAATTCATATGAAATTATTAGGGTGATTGGATTTAAAAGTAATGATTGTTCAAACTTCCTGATTAAAGTAAAAATTAAATAAAATCTTTAACTAATTCAAGACTAAATCATTTACTTCCTGAAATACTTAATACAGGAGAACATCGCTAATACAAATCCCGGTAATCCAAGGTTTCGGGTAATTCAAACTGGAGGATTATAAAATATAAAATACGCAACAAAAAATCAGTACAGTACAAGATGAAGGATCTTCAACTAATCAAAACAAGTGTAAATAAAGCAGAATCAATTAAAAGACAATCGCTTGTGATCAGCAGAAGTAGTTTAATTGTAAAGGACGACAGCTTATTATTGGATGATGTAACTTTGATGAAAAAGACGACCCTGCACGATCGGTGTGTAAGTAACTTGGCCGCATTCAGCTAATCAGAACTTCCCAGTTAACTGATCTGGATTCGGTCCCAATCAGTTCAGATTAATGGGGTCATACTGTACTTATTAACAATTTAATACTTGTTACCTAAACCTACCAAGAAGAGCAACTTATTTCTATATGTTCTCTTATTAAGAAGTACCAACCTTTCCTGCTGACACAGGCATAGGCTTGGGTCCCTGATAGCCGTGGGGTGGCATGCCCATGGGATGCATTCCCTGCATCATGTTGTGGTTCATCATGCCTCGCAGCGGCCCGTTGCTATTGATTGGAGGCCCTCCGCTCGCTATCGTCGAGTTAACGCTGGCCGGTGGTCCGTTGTTCATGCCCTTGCTCATCATGGAGTTCATATTCACACTGTTCACATTCACATTGTTCATGCCCGTCACTCCACAGTCACTGGTGGGAATGTTCGTGTTCATGTGGTGGGGCGACTGGCCGCCCATGTGAGGCGAGGGGCCGCCCATGGGAGACTGCCCACCCATGTGGGAGGGCGGTCCGCTCATATGAGACTGGGGCCCGCTCATGTGTGACTGGGGCCCGCCCATATGAGGCGATGGACCTCCCATATGAGGGGGGCCGTTGGGGCCTAGGTGGGGTGAGGGACCGGGCCCTTGCATGTGAGGTGAAGGGCCCCCCATATGCGGCGAGGGCCCTCCCATATGAGGCGAGGGACCTCCCATATGCGGCGAGGGTCCTCCCATATGAGACGAGGGCCCTCCCATATGTTGAGAAGGACCTATCGAGTTGGGACCGCTCATGTGAGGCGAGGGGCCGCCCATCCCGCACATGGGACTGCCCATCGGACCGTTCATCGGACTTCTGTTCATCACTCCGCCGCCCATGTCGCCCATGCCCATCGGACTTGAGATCGGAGGCCCCACACAACTACCACTGCCCATCGGCCCGTTGGCAATTGGACTGCCCATCGGCGAATTGCAACTCATCCCATGAGGGCCTTGCATTGGACTTCCTTTACTGCACTCCATAGGACTCCCTGAAATAATATGCAATTAAGTTGTGTTCTTGTAAGAAAAAATCTACACTAGGTGTATGCTATTTTATCTCACATTTGGATGAACACACAAACAATAACAAGCAAATTTCATTGCCATAAAATTAAGATTGGAGAAAAATTACTTTCATCACACCATGGGATACAAGTAAAGCTAATTTGCAAATACAAAAGAAACAGCCAATTAAATATGTAAAAAATATATTTTATGTATTGTATATTTTCTGAAAAACGTACTTGCATGCAGTTGGGTTAACTATTTCTCCTTTAATTTGAAAAAATATTTTATAATTATTACTACTAGTGATCCCTCTAGCGAGAAGCAGCATCTGATCCCCACTGGATGAAGATCACATGCTGCGTTCTGACAGAATTCTTGGGTACAATTTAGGACAAGACGTTGAAAGAACATTACCTCTGGATTTTTTTTAGTTTATGTTTTGATTTTCTACTTGCAATAATGATTAAAACCTTTTCCAAAGTAATTGAAGAATCAGTAATCAAACAGCACGTTAAATAATTTTTTCAGAAAATAGGCTTGTTGCGTATTAAATTAATAGTTTCTATTGTGATTAAAGTTAGGCCTATCTTTATTTGTAGAGTATTGACAGTTTCTTCGTGGAAGCAGTTTTCTCCAATGCTAACTTAGTAGTATTTTTTTCTAATTTAAAGGTTAAATTTCTTTAAAAAATTGTACAGGATTCTATGATTTAATGGGTTATTTTCGATATGAGCTATGAAACGCTTGTGCGTAATTTTCCTTTTTTGAGCTATTGCATTATATACACATCCACGGAGTGGCAGACGATGGATCTTTGACTCTACCAGTACACAGATTCACTTCACTTTGTTCTTCAACAATTTAAATAAATTTTATAATTAACTTTGGGCCTTTTTTTTCTTCCTTCAGGGACAATGATAACTTTAACATTCACATCATTCCTTCAAATCCCTGATCCTGATATATTATTTATTGATAAAAACAATCTTGGTACCAGATCATTTAAAAGCTACAAATCCCTTACACTATTCTCGTAGTCAAAATATCCAAATGGTAATTTTTGGTTCTTTCAATCCTTCAAAATCCAATCAGAATATAAGTTATGATTTACACTTAAACTTATTTACTTATAGCAGCAAGTTATTTTATTTCAACCAAATTTCTTTCTAACTTTACCAAGTCTACCCAGGTTTGTAATAACATGGATTTCTCCCAATTCAAAATGTTTTAATCAATGTCAACCAATATTACAAATTCTATGACTTGAAAACTAACATATAATATGAAATACGTTGTTATCTTTAAGGGAGGACAGAGCAATTGCAATATGCATTTGATTGCTTCTTTTTTCCAAAATAATCTACTTAATCTACAGAAGTAGTTCAATACTAACTTCGGAAGTTTTTACCCCGCTCATCGAAAGGGCAACAATCTGTTGATAAAGACACAAAATTAATACCACGCATTTTCATACAATTCTTTGTAAACTAAAACCTCATACATTTTATCTGCAAAGGGCACATTAACGGCTGAAAGGATTCAAACAAACTTATTTTGTAAATCTTAAAATGGTCTTTTTTTTATGAAAAGATACACAATAATTTAAATATGTAAAACTTTGTACTGGTGGTTAAAAAATTTAATTGTATTTTTTTTTAACAATCATAACTATTTAATCAATCTTTTCATGATGGAAGAATGCTAACCAGTACTGATGTCATCCACAACCAGTTTAAACCACAGAAGGGCGACCTCATGCACCTGTGACAAATGGTGTATTTTTGCTTCAGGAAGCAATCTGCGTTATGCCTTAATTGATGACCAGATATATCCAGTATTAAAATTATCAACATCTCCAAAAAAAGAGAAAAGTTAAAATTGTTCCAAAATTCCATTAAGACATTTCCGTGCAATACTCACCTGACGGTTGACCCATTGCGTTCATGACCGGCCCGAGCGGGCTGCCGACCGAGGGGCTCCGGTTCATCGGGTGGTTCATGGGGCTGCTTTGCGGAGGTCCGCAACTCATCATGCCGCCGCCCTGATTACAAGGGACCATCGGACTCCTCTGGGGCCCCAACGGACTTCCCATTCCAGGACCGCAGTTCATCGGTCCGCAATTGTTCATGGGGCCACAGTTCATCGGACCTATGGGGCTGCCCATGGGAGGCCCGCAGTTCATGGGGCTCCCGCCCATCTGACATGGCCCGGGCGGCATGTGCATCATGTGCGGGCTGCAGGGCATGTGGCCTCGGTTCATGTGGTTCATCGACATCACCTGCTGTTGCGGCGGCGTGTCATCGAATGGGTTGGATGCCACTATTGTATCCCCGTAGCCTGTTATGGGAAAGAAAAATGTTTTTTATCTTGCAATTTACAATTGAAGATAAAAATTGCTTCAATTAAAAATTGCTTTCAAATCTATTATGATATTCAATTAGCTAATTAGTTTATTGATCTGCAAAACAGAATTTTTGTTGTAACTGGTTCCAGACTGTATACCTTAAGGTGTAGCAAATAGGTCAAGAGTAATAAGCATGTTAATCTATTATTTCCAGATGAAATTATTTTGCACCATTTTGAAACAACAAAGAGTGATGTTTCTTACCAATCATGACCAACAATTGTTGACAAAAAACTATGGAATTGTTTAGTTAACTTTAATATAACAGTAAAAGGTGTAGATTACCTGACAAAGGAGGTGGTAACAGGTCCTGGACTGCTGGTGGCGGGTTTTGATTCATTGCTTGGTTGTTGGACTGCCGCCGTTTCTTCTTGGGGGGCGGGGGATCAGGATTCGTCATCATTGGAGGCTTAAACTCCCCCATTCCCATGCTGTGGAATCAAGCAAGTATAATTGAATAAATAACAGCAACTGTAACATCATAAAATTATTGCTGATTAATTAAAAGTTACGTATAAGTCAATGATTGGTTTTGGATGAATGGTAATCTATTGATTTTATTTTTTACTACAACAAAAACATAAGAAGATATTTTATTAGGCGTTCTATATTGTCTGAAACTGAAATTTACAATATTAGAACGGATTCTTTCCTATTGCTAATAACACAAAGAAATTTCTTCATTTCCGAGATTCCAACTTAAAGAAACATAATTTTATAAAAATTATAGGGATGGTGAGTACTTCATTTCTTTAATTAATACTCAATTTTTTTATAACATTTCAAGCTTGTGTCACGAAGTTATTACCCCAAAAAAGAGTAGATGCAATCTATTTTTGAACGTGATAAACAGGACCATCAACATAACAACACCATTCCATCAACTAATAAGGGAAAGGATATTGACAGGTTCAAGAAATACAATCTCTCGGAATTTAAAAATAGGACACTTATAGCTATTTAGCTATGACCTTGAAGATCCCTGCACTAATACAACTTGTTTAATTTTTATTCATGGTTTATCTCTTCAATGAAATGTCGCACAGTTTTCATTTCCATCTCACTTTATTTGTAAGAATTGGAAGAAAAACAGGAGATGTCATTAGTTTTGATATGACAGTTTAGCTTTTTGTATGTTTGTATTATGGTGTATATCCCTCTTATCTGATCACAGCCCTATGTCACTCGACCAAATGTCAACAAACAATAGACAGGCAGTGAAGGGGTGAGGTAAGGTTTTAAAATAAACAAACATAGCTCTCTCCTCTCTCCCTTCTCTATCTTGATTTTGTTTATTATTCTTCAAAATTTCTTTGGCTAAGGATTTATTAACAATTATTTTTAGGAAGAAAATAAAATTACTGTTTAGTATTAAAATAACCATAATTTATTCTTGAAGTTGTTTAAATTTTGCAACTAGGCAATGTAAATTATACATACCGCAACTTTACTTTGTGGCCTTAAAGTTCACAAAATAAATTAATCTTGTCAATAAATGTCTTATTAACTTACTAAACTGATATAAAAAATCTCATTATTTGACAAAGTGGACATAAACAAAATATGGCTTTCTTTTTAGCGAATTTCCCCTATAGGGATTAGCGAATTTCCCCTATAGGGAAGAAGCTATTACCGTAGGTCTCATGGTAAGACCTAAGCCCAAGACCATGATAACTTTTCATTTTGGGGCCCCCAGAAGCAAAAAACACCATTCGTTCAAATTTCTCGATATATATATATATATGTGTCTGTAAGCACGATAGAGCTCGCAAAAATGGTCCGATCGGAATGAAATTTGGCATAGTTGTGTAAAGTAGTAATTATTCGGATGAGTTCGAAAACCAGTCCGATCGGACCACTAAAATGGGGGGTAAAGGGGGATAAACCCCCCCAAAAATGGGTTTTTTGGGTTTTTTACATAGAAAAATAAAAATAATCCAATTTTAGTTAGCACCATTGAATTCAGCTCGAAAAAACAAAAAATTTAGTATGTTGTATCATTTCTCTATGTCTATTGGTTACCGAGATATTGAAAGTGGTAACACACCGTATGTTGTACCAATGTTAACCTTATGGGAAATAAGTAAAATTCTATATCTCGCTTATTTTTCAACATATCTTAATAAAACTTGGTTTGTGGCTTCATTTAGATGAGATTTAATGTATTTCAGTCTAAAATCACCGAAATTTCCATTTTTGTGGCAGCAATCCTGCATACTCATTCCCCATGTTATCCTTATGGGCAATAAAAAAAATTCCATATCTTCATTATTTCTGAACATATCTTGATAAAACTTGGTAAATGGCTTCTTTTAGATAAGATCTACTAAATATTGAAATAAAAACACCCAGTTTTAACATGCCTGTAGCAGCAAACCTGCATACTCATTCCCCATGTTATTCTTATGGGGATTACGAAAACATGTCATATTATCTCACTACGTTGGATGGAAGTATTTTTTTTGCATTTGAAATTCGCTGAGTATGCAGGTCGGCTGCAACGGGGGTATTCTTTTTGCTTTATAAAGCTAATGCGGATGATTGGGGATTGAAACAAAATATACTTTTAAGACATTAGATGTCTTAATTTTTTTTTACTTATGTATGGCAATTTTAATAAATCTATGACGGAATAACAATACACTGCTCACTAATAAGTTAACATGCGTAGCATAGAAACTTTGGCTATGTATAAAATTTGGATACATTTATATCTATCTAGTGATTTTTTATTATATTTTTAGCGAATTTCCCCTATAAGGAAGAAGCTATTACCGTAGGTCTCATGGAAAGACCTAAGCCCGAGACCATGATAACTTTTTGTTTTGGGGCCCACAGAAGCAAAAAACACCGTTCGAATTTTTATATATATCTATATATCTGTTTGTGAGCACGATAGCGGCCGTAAAAATGGTCCGACCTTAATGAAATTTGGTACAGACATGTAAAAGTGGTAATCCCTCGGATGAGTTTGTAAACCAGCACGATCGACCCACTCAAAAGGGGGGGGGGGGGTAAAGGAGGGTAAACCCCCCCAAAAACGGGTTTTTTGGGTTATTCACGTAGAAAAATAAAAATAATCCAATTTTTGTGTTGCCACCATTGAATTCAGCTCAAAAAAACAAATAATTTAGTATGTTGAATCACTGCTCTATGTCCATTGGTTACCGGGATATTGAAACTGGTAAACACAGTACGTTGTCCCAATATTAACTTTATGGGAAATAAGTAAAATTCGATATCTTATTTCTCAACATATCTTAATAATACCCCCGTTGCAGCAGACCTGCATACTCAGCGAATTTCAAATGCAAAACAACATATTTCAATCAAACATAGCAAGATTTGACATGTTTTGGTAAGCTCCATAAGAATAACATGGGGAATGAGTATGCAGGTTTGCTGCTACAGGTATATTAAAACTGGGTGGTTTTAATTCAATATTTAGTAGATCTGAACTAGAAGAAGCTATTTACCAAGTTTTAACAAGATATGTTGAGAAATAACCGAGATATAGAATTTTACTTATTTCCCATAAGGTTAACATTGGGACAACGTACTGTGTTTACCACTTTCAATATCTCGGTAACCAATGGACATAGAGCAGTGATTCAAAATACTAAATTGTTTGTTTTTTTGAGCTGAATTCAATGGTGCCCACAAAAATTGGCTAAATTTTATTTTTATATATCAAAAACTCAAAAAACCCATTTTTGGGGGGGTTTATTCCCCTTTACCCCCCTTCCGGTGGTCCGATCGGGCTGGTTCACAAACTCGTCCAATTGATTACCACTTTATATGTCCGTACCAAATTTCATAAAGATCGGACCATTTTTGCGGCCGCTATATATATATATATTACAGATGTGCGAGTACTTGAGATTTCGAGTTCGAGCCGAGTTTGGCCTTGAAACTCGAGCTTTTTTTCAAACTCGGCAATTTCGAGTCGAGTTTGATTTCAAATTGCAAAAACTGTAAATTTTGTTCAAAATATAATTTTTGTCACAAAATGCTGTTTAATTTTGTCGTGCTGTACAAATATGCAAAAGGTAGGTGTCCTAACCTATCTTACAGCTGTCACGACAGATCGTACTCACAGCAGTTGTTGTGACTGTCAACACTAGGGATGTGTCGAATCCGAATCTCGATTCTCGAATCTTTAGAAAAGATTCGGATTCGAGATTCGATTGGCGAGATTCGAGAATCGAATCCTTCGAAACTGCCGAAATTGTACGCGTAGTTATTATTTTAACAGAAATTACGCTTGTGTGTCGATCGATAACGTGAAGGTCACAAGCCAACTATCACCCGTCGTCAGCTTCATGGTTGATAAAAATAAATATTAGTCGTCTGATAATAACAATATTTCAACTGATAAGGGAAGGATGTTGACAGGTTTCAATAAAAAACTATTTCTCGGGATTTGAAAAAACAGGAAATAAAGCTATATTTAGCTCACACTCATACAGCTTATCTAATTTTTTAATCATCGTTTATCTCTGGAATGGAGCATCGCACAACTTTCGTTTTTGTCTAATTTGATTTGTAAAAATCAGAAGAAAAATTTGAGACGTCATTGGTTTTTATACGACCAGTAGTTTAGGTTATGATATTTTTGTATTGGGGAGTTGTTTTCTCTTTCTTATCTAATCATGGCCGGCCGGCAGTGTCGGTTAGCCTGGAACAATGGGACAGGCAGCAGGGGGGTGGGGTGGCCTTGAAAAGTAAACAAACATTGCTCTCTTACTTCTTGCCTTAATTTATTTTGTCAACATTTCCTTTGCTAAGGTGCCAGTGATAGAATTAATAGTTTGTCGTTCCTTTAAAGTTGTTGTGTAGTGTAATGATTTGTCTTTTTAAAATAGTCTGTGATGCATTTATGTTTTTATTCTTAGATTGATTAGAATTAATTGACACATTGATATTTGGTTTATCTGTGTCTTCATGGGTTTGCTGCCATTGATTTTAGAAAGTGAAATTATTTCAAAACAAAACATCTCCACTTGAAATGTTCATTTTCAATTAACAGTTTGCTTTTTATATAAATTCTTTTTTGAAAAATAGGCCTACTTTAGGCTTGTATAAATGAGTACTCAGTAATTTTCAGAGATGTTAGTGTTAAATCTTTTTAGTGATGCTGTAATAACGTATTGTTTTTATAGAAGGTCATAAAATAAATTTATCTTTAAACAATTTTACTTTCCTATTGGTTATAGCTTTGTTTTATTATTGAGGAAAATATCAAATGCTACACAAATCATACCACAAAGAATGATAATAAAATTATAAACTAAAAATAAAAATGAAGGTAGGAAATAAAATTTCAAGTCTTAGAATAAATCAGTTCATTAAACAATATATTGCAACCTTAAATATCCAACAGATTTAAGAATCAAATATTTTTAACCAGGTATCATGCAATATTTGTAATTAATGGGGGTTAGTGTAATTCTTCTTGTCAATTCATGTAAAATACTTACCTTTTTTATCAGAGGCAGATATTCATTAATGTTCTGTCCCTTTAAATTAATAATATTTAATAGAAGAGCATATTTTGATATTTCTCAATTTATAATTGAAACATTATTTATTGTCACTTTAACAAGTAAAACCTTTTGAATGTTCTAACGTATTGCTATAACTTAGGCTAAATTTTTTTAGTTTGTACTCGACTCGAACTCGAGATTCGAATCTTTTGACATTTACTCGACTCGAACTCGACTCGACCTGAAAAACCTGTACTCGCACATCTCTAATATATCTAATATATATAAAAATTCGAACGAATGGTGTTTTTTGCTTTTGGGGACCCCAATATGAAAAGTTAACGTGGTCTCGGACTTAGGTCTTACCATGAGTACTACCATAATAGCTTATTCCTTTAAGGAAATTTGCTAAAACTTGGTAAATGGCCTCTTCTAGTTCGGATCTACTAAATATTGAATTAAAAACACCCAGTTGTAATATACCTGTAGCAGCAAACCTGCATACTCATTACCCTTGTTATTCTTATGGAGCTTACAAAAAAATGTCAAATCTCGCTATGTTGGATTGAAATGTTTTGTTTTGCATTTGAAATTCGCTGAGTGTGCAGGTCTGCTGCAATGGGGGTATTTTATTATTATTTGGTATATTTATTAATTTCAAAGTAGACTTTAAAATATACTTATATTACGGTATGAGTTTTCTTTTTTGAAAAATTTCTAAGAATAAAGTAGACCAATTTTATACGTGATACTAACGAGAGATCTATTTGTTTTACAATCAATTATAATTGATAATAAACTATTTACATTAAAACAATAAGAAAATTTAATTTTTACTTTTGACAAACAATTACTCAGCTACTAAGGTGATGGCTTGATACTAAAGTGGCATGACACTCGATTCAACATGAATTAAAAAAACCATTGCTCTCTCACCCCTAAAAATTACCAAAAGGTTATTTTAATTTAAAGAAGAAATCACTATCGACATAAACAATGTCTGAACAGAAATAAAATAGCTGCTGGCAGAAAAGGAAAAGTGGACCTTATCAAGTTCCAAGGCAAAAAGAAAAAAATGTAGAAAGTAAAAATAACTATTTACAAAAAATCTAGTAAAATAATATTTGGCAAGAAAAAGACATATGCAGATATGTGTTTAAATATATTTTATTTGAAATTACTGCCTAGGCAATGGCTTCTACTTACCCACAGTTGAGTTTGTCGTCGGGGAAGCAGAGAGGCCGCTGCAGGTGGTGGGGAGGGGGAGGG
The DNA here is from genome assembly GCA_035578135.1 of Flexamia atlantica. Lineage (NCBI taxonomy): Eukaryota > Metazoa > Arthropoda > Insecta > Hemiptera > Cicadellidae > Flexamia > Flexamia atlantica. The sequence continues at coordinate 21,775,606 of JAQJVK010000005.1, forward strand.
GGTGGTCCGTCCCCGGGACACTGGTTGTAATACATCTGGCCACGCCCTCTGGGCATGCTGGAAAAAATATTTATATAAATGTACAGATCAAAACTGATGAAGAGATCATATCAAACATAGACATTCTGGCTGATATTTTTTTCCAAGATCATTAGAAGTAACTCACACTGAGGATGAGATCTTGTTGCAAAAAAAATTACACTGGAGGAGGAAGGGACTCTTCACTGAATGCCCTTAAGCAATTTTCCAAACCAGGAATTAAAAAATTCATAAAATAAAAATAGTAACAATAACAAATAAGAAGCTGTTATTACTTTGGTAAAGTCTGAAAATATGTTTATATGTTTGGTTCAACAAAATGTGTGATGATTCTAAATTAATTTTTTGATTAGCAAATTTGGCAATAACATTAATGTAGGTACTTAAATTAAACTTTTGTATTACTGCATGGTATTGTATTATTTGCTCTGCTATTTATGCTTTAGTAAGAGGATGGTTTCACTATCCGTATTAATCAAATTATCAAATATTTATTAGAAGCATAAATTTAATAGCTCAGTCCTTAAAAAATCCAAACTAATCACTTAAAATATTTACAAACCTCTCCAACTAATAACTCTCTTTTACAATCAATTTTTATTACCAACTATAACTGTTTTAATTTTGATTTTTGCAGACGTTTGCCTTTACTGAAAAAAAACAAGTTTCACAACGTTTCAGGATCTGGAATCTGTAGCCTACATCGCAAATCTCACTTTTTCAAAAGAAAACTAATTGAATCTGAATCTACGTGAGGCGCAGCAGAGGCTTGACGCGGACAAGGAACGGTTATTCCCATTTATAACAACATTGGAACGACCATTCTGCGCCTGCGCCATGCCTCCGCTATACCTCATGTCCGTTCTGTGTGAATTGGTCCTAAAGAATCTACAAACAACAGAACAATCTCTAACAGTCTGTTCGGTAAGTATCTGATTCCAAATCCTGAAAAGTCGAAACTCGTTTTTACTAATCGGTGAGGGCAAATGTCCAAAAAATCAACATTAAGTCACCATCACCACAATGAATTTCAAACAAAGAAAGAAGGTTTGGGGGAAGGCATATTTAAACAGAACACAAAATAAAACATTAAAACCAAAATTAAATTGAATTGCTATAAAGAAAATAGTTCTCGACTTTTAATTAATTCAGGTAAACTTACTCAGCGAGCACGAGAACAATAATTACAAGGAACTTACCTCATGAAAGGTGCCATTCCACCAATATTGTGGCTCATGTCTTCGGCTGTCGCATGATACATTCACTATAACAAAGAATGGTCTTGCTTGATGTAGAAACAACTACAGCTTGCACCTATATAACAATAATTTATTTAGAAAATTAAAATTCACTAACAAACAATAATGATGATAGTATTTTAAAAATGTAATCAGGAATAGGCTACACAGCATCTAAATTGAGACTTGATTACAGTCTTGATAGTAATCAAGTTAAAATGATTCCATAGTAATATAATGGCCGTTCCAGGTGTTACTTTCAAAAGAAATTTTCCCAACATAACTTCAGTGAAGATTTCATTTCCAGAGTAATAAGGGTCACAAACCTTCTGAGATTTTTGTAGTAATATATAAATGCTTCTTTTAAAAGTACTAGCAAAATTTACTTATAAAATATAAGGCAGAGCCAGCGCAAAGGCATTGAGGAACATAAAGGCACATGGGACGCTGTCAAGAAAGGGCACCGGCTGAGCCATGTAATGCAGTGTTGCGTCTTCAGCGGCACACATGGAGCCTCTACGAAATGTGCAGCATTTTTGTATAGGTGTTTTTCAGCATCCGACGAAAATTCTGACTTAAAAAGCCCTGAGAATGTTCTGATTCGTCTGTCCTTATATAGTTAACTTACTTTTACTTTAAGCAAGCAGGGAATGCAGTGAAAATAAACTTAAGCCCCACCATTCATAAATTCCATTTGCATGGCTGGCTGTTTTCAACTGTTGCGCAGCACTGCCCGTCTACATTATTCTTTGGTTGCTGGAGTAAATGAATACTTCTTTCGAAGGCTTAGTGCCTTGGGTTTAGTTTGTAAATTTTATATTTGTTATCAAAATTCATTCATTGCTGGCCCACAAGGCTTAAACTTACAGCCCCTAGTTCTAAATTTAAAAGAAAAATGTTATTAATTTGTATTTTTAATTAGGTTTGTAGGCCTTAGACTCTTTTGACACTATACAACCTATAATGCAATCTTATAACGTTCAATCTCCAATGTCAGCTATAGATCTAGTCCTAAAGTTAGTTTACTTTGTAGAGGTTAACTGACTTTAGACCAACCACGTTAACATTTAGCACAATACTTTAAACCAAGTATCGCCAGCAAAATAATATCTTTTAATAAAACAAAGCGAGTACTTTCCAATCTCATTGCTAAAAAACGGATATGGTATAACTAGTTTAATGTTATTAACTATTTCTTGTAACCTTTTAAAAATGACTTTATTTTGCCTGCCTTCTACACTATCACAGATTAAAATCAGACAATAAGCGTTGCGTTCCCAATTTAAATACAACCTTTTCGCCATTACAAATTACAATATCATTAGTTTACTATTATTACGATACCGAATTATAATATTATTAGTTTATTTTTATAATAAATATATAGACCCATGTATAGAATTTTTAACAGTGGCCTGAATCCAAATAGTAAAAAAAATAAAACAGTCTGGGACTCAATAAATATGAGTAGCATATGGCAAACCCTTTGAAAAAACACCTAATATCATAATGATATCCATATAAGTTGGAGAGGACAAGTATTATATAACCTATAAATTTGAAATTTTATCTCATAAAAATCAATTTTTTTATTAACTGTAATATGTTAAAAATACAGTGGCAGCAGGGGTGAAGAATATGTCCAAACCAGTGAACCTCGTTCAGGGGAAATATCGACGGTAGATGGAAATTTCCTCCAACCTAAAAAATTCGCCCTCCAGAAAATGTTTGGTCGTTGTCATATGTCGTGACAAACAAAAATGCCATCATTCGCAGCAAGATAAACGGACATGGTCGTCGCGGCACATGGACATTGTCCTCATGTCATGGCAATTGGACACTGACGTCACCTTATGGAAAACATCTGCGTCGCATCAAACGAAAATCGTTGTGCCGCAGTACAAGGGCATTGTCACCGCATTGTACAGGGACACTGTCATCACGTTGCGGCACACTGACATTGTAATTGTGTCGTGGCATTTGGACATCGTCGCTGCCTTATCACTGTCGCTTCGTGGCAACCAAATTCCATCGTCCTTTTCAGCTAAATGTGTGTTGTTAGGTAGGCCTGTCCTGTTAATTTTCATTTTAACATAGACCATAATGTCAAATAACTATTTTTATAAGAATTAATAACTTTGAAGAAATTGAATTGAGTAGTCAAAATTAATTGTTTTATAATCTTACAGTAGCATCTTAATTTACATTATACTCTACTTGGTAAACATACTTTTTGTGCGTAGCAATATGGCAGGCATATATGCCTACTGATATAGGCCTACCTACTATTCTTTTATTACTTACTAAATATAAATATAAATAAAAAAACACATTGAAATATTTATTTTTATTAATATTTTGAGAAATAGTAGGTTTATGTAAATATATAAGTCCTCTATATTTTCATTGAGCAACCCAGAAAAATTGCTTATTCACAAGCTTGTTTTAAGTGGGGACATTGTGTGGTCCTGCCAAGCTAAGTTTAATAGCCTACTTCCCATTTCACTCAATGTCCAAAGCAAGCCTAGTTGGTTCAGTTGCGCTGCTCAGCCGCCTAGGGGGGCCTGTAAGTCAGAATTTTTGAGGCCAAAGACGATTGTTCGGGGAAAATTTAAAGGTCCAGACATTTTCTGCATACCTGAGTAGCAGTGACGGATAAAAGGAAGTGATGGTTGATCAAGGTTCTGATGTAATCCAACAGCACAGTTAAGAGTTAGAAAGTTAAGTTGTGATGAACAAGAGAGCAAGTATCGCTTTTAAATTGAATAAGTTGAGTGCGGACAACATTTAATAGAAGTGAAAATAAAAATGAAAGACCAAGTTGTGTCATGAAAAAAAAAGAATGGCAATTGTTTAAGGCTGAAACACAACTAAGGTAGGGTTTGAACTATGAAGTAAGGGTACCTAAGAAAGAAGCCTAATAGCATATCCCTACAAGAATTAATCAATAAAAATGAGTACCCACTCTGACACGAGGGAGGAATTTCAATTTCAAAGCTCAAATTGCCATTTCATATCAAAACACCCATAATTTTTAGCTTTAGGCCTACGCCCGCCTAAAATGAGGGGAGGGGTTTGATTTATTCCCCCACTAAATGACCATTCTGTTGAAAATAATATCTCTACCAAAAGTTAAAGAAAACTGAATGGGGATTGCAGTTATTAAGGGTGCAAAATCTTCTTAAAAAAAGTACTATGTATAGAAAAATTAACATTTGTATATTCTTCATAAATTGGTGATTTTTTAGCTAGGTATTACCTGTTATTTACCTCCTGTGTGACCATGGACCAGCGGAGCCGGATTGGTTGTGTCTCTAATTCTAATTCTTGCTTCAATTTCTTGAATTGTCATATTATTATTACTATTTGAATTTCATTGTTATTAAACTCTAGGAGAGAACTTAGGCTACAATTTTTATATCTCTATTTCGTTCTATTTCAAATATGGCCTATCATATTTATATTTTGGGGTTTGTACCTATAACCACTCGGTTAGTTATGAAGAATCACTTAACCTACAATAAGTTGTTGCAGTGGAACGCATGAAATAGGGTGGGTGGCAAAAACCTTTAACTCATAAAATTGTCTGCTAAAACTCAGCCAAAATTACGAAATAAAATTTTGTTATATCAATGTCAAAACTTTGTTCACTTTTTTCAGGGTCTTTTGCGTGTATATTTGTGTTTACTTTAAAATATGATCGTATAGTTGATTAACTACTCAAACAAGTAATAGATAATAATTTCACCTCCAGCGCACTCACTCTCCCGCCCTATTTGATGCCCGTGATTACAATTAGGTACTTCTGCAAATAAAACAGATGTGAATAACTTATACAAAACAGCCCTTTAATCCTATACTTAAATCCTACACACAAAAATACAAATGTAAGCCCAGGCTACATTAATTACTGTTGCATGATTAACGTACGCTTCAGCACTCGTACGTCACGATCCTCAGATCAACAATGAGACTATACTGAAGCGCAAAATAAACGTGATAAAGATGAACATGATGTAAGCTGCCCTATCTACAAATAGTTGAATTAAGTAGCCTAATGTATATTATTTTGATGTTTTCCTAATTATGTAGTGTACTTAAGTTAGTGATTTTAAAATTAGGCTTAGGTAGGCTATTGCAGGCCTAAGCTTGATTTAAATCACTATCAGGTAAGTAGAGTAGGTTATTATACTTTAGGTTAGATATTTATAAGATCTATTGTTCAGTTATGTTATAGAATCGAATATCATATTTCCATTAAGTAGGCCTATCTTATCAGTTTGATTTATCAAAACGAGATATCATTGGGCGTATCGATTTCAAGCAACGAAATTAATATGATGGAGTTGGAAGTACAAGTCATCAAAGTTTTGCCACAAATCTTTACTAAGATAAAATAATGAAGCGAAGAAGATTCAAGATTGCCTTGAGCTCTAGGGTTAAACATTAGGGCCTAATTTAGACATTAGCCTAGTTTAGATAGATAACAGACAAATTATAATTCATTCAACCGGTATGAGTTTCTTATCTGATCTTCTGCAGTTCGTTTCTATAGTAGACAATTCAACATCTGATTTTTAAGAAAACATTTCAAACGATCTAGGCCTACCGATAGTTGAAGTTCGATAATATTGTTTGTTGGACAGAACTTGACATCCAAATCCAATCTATTTACTATCGATTGTTTTCTTATTCTTTGTAAATAGCCTACTGTAAGTATATCGACAAGATGGCGGATGATGAAAAATAAGGTAGGTTGTTTAGTTAGTTAATAACATTAATGATAGTAGGCCCTAACGTTTTAATTTAGTATTTGGTTAGCTTCACTATGTTTAACTTAGTTTTCTAGAGTTTTATGTTTTATTGTTTGTGAGAGACTGGAATAATATAATTGACAGTGGTTTCGGTTATTGTCTGTTAGGGCCTGTTTGCACGACGCCCAGTACAGTGGACAGTAACACCTTTAAACAAAAGAGAACAAAAGAATTTTTTTCTACTGTCCTACTGTCTGGTCGTCGTGCAAACAAGGCCTTATCGATGTTTCTTTTCTACTGACGGTTGTTGGGACAGTACATCTATTGAGTTTAATACGACAGTTTGATAGTTGATATATCGGATTACCGAAACCTAAACAGATTAGCCTACAATTGCGCGAAAACAAAACTGATCTTCTCCCATGTTAAATTACATTGAGAAGTTCAGTTATTAAACCTGAGCAAAATATACAAACAATAACTAGGATAAACATAACCTGTAAAGGCAGAAGATCATGAAACTTGTACCATTCAACCTATTAACAAACGTGATTAAGACATTCTAACTTACGTTCTAAATAACTCATTCATGTTAAAACTAGGCTAAATAAGACTTAAGGAGAAATTATCGCTGGGACTTGGATGAACGACAAAGTGTAATTGGGCCTAGGCCATATGAAAACCTCTTATAGGCCTATTTCAGTATCAAACATACAAAAGGCAAGTAAGAGAATTTGCCTCCTGGTAAGGAAGGGCAAGGCAAAATAATCTTAAGCCTCCTTGTGTGATGGAACCTAAGCCTGCGATAGTTGCGATAAGGTTGCTCAATGAAAGCCTGTGCTGAGGAGAATCAAACAGAGATACCTTCTAATGTTGCACTCAGCTGGTGTCGAGGACTTATAAAAAAATAGTTCACCATTAACGAACTATTAATGCCACAAAAAGGCAGCACTGCCACTGTCCTCTCCTAATTTAACTTAACTGTAGCTAGTAACTGGATGTAACTAGTAACTTAACTGTAGCTGGATTTTCTGTAACTAGCAAGCACTTGGGCGCAACAAAAGACCCATTTGAAAGCGACCTTTGTTAGATTCTTCTCTGTGCCTGTACCCAATTTTAAACCTAGGCACTAATCCTATCCTAAAGTAAATAAGTTCTATATACAATTTAGCTTTCTAATGAATAATATAACAGGGAAAGACAACTAGAAAACAATAAATTCCAAGCTTCCTACTTCCTAGCCTAACTTTAATTAGGCAAGCCTAAGCCTATATTGGCCTATAGACTTGAGTGAAAATAGTCTTATTTTAGATGGGTTAATCATACTTACATAGTCAACATATTGGAAGAAACATTCTGAATCATCGGTAAATCGAATTTTCAAGCGTTAGGTGCCGATTCTAGAGTTCCAACTCACATTTTGTACACCTTAGGAATAATATGTTGTCCTTCCCAGTTCGGGAGACACACATACATTCATGATGGTTAGAAACTAAACCACCGCAGAATACAAATATTAATACGGAAATACGTTTAACAAAGGAGAATTACACTTCGGAGCACAAACATAAATCGAGTTATTCACATTTCTAGCACGTCAACTCGACATTTTTGTTCACTTATTATATGAAAAACGAAGAAATTTCTTTACAAGCGGCTAGATATTTTTGACTATAAACAGCGCCAAAGAGGATAACTGGTTAAAATATGAAATCGCATTGTGAAAGAATGCACAAAACAAAAATTTCTCTTTGGTATAATTAAGTTCCTCCTTGTAAGGAAGAAATTAATTGTCTCATTTTATACGTATAATATATACAGTGGAGGATCGATAGTCCAAAATAACTGGGCCCCTTTCGGATTAACAAATATTTTGAATTATTATGCAAAATTATTACTGAAATAAATTTCATCACAAAAAATATTCCAAGCTTTAGCATAACCATATACATACGGCCAAATACGCACGATTCAATTTAGACGATTAATCTGCAAAAGATCAAAAAGTTTAGAGTCAAATTATTGGAGAGAGTTACCGATACAATGTATTTGTTGATGAAAAAGCAGCCATTTGATTTTGCAAGCTTGTTATTATGGGGGGAATAATGCAGTAATTAGTCGTGAAGTTTTTTAGACGGCAGATACTATACATATAAAAACCTTAGGGAGAACAGCTCGCTTACACTACTGATCATAGTCTCTATGACCCGGTTTAAATATATTTAATTTAAAAAGAGGATCATTTGCACTACTGGTTCGTAGAGACTATGACCCTCTTTTAAAATTAACCATAACTAACATGGTTCACTCACACTACTGATCATAGTCTCTACGACCCATTCTTAATATATTTAATTTAAAATGAGGTTCATTCGCACTACTGGTTCGTAGAGACTATGACCCCACGTTTATATTTAAAATTAAAAGTAAGGTTCGTATACACTACGAGCCCAAAAAATAATTATTACTGGATATTTATAAAATCGGGTCGTAGTCACTATGAACCTATTTATACAAAATATATAAATATTAAAATTTGGGCGATAGACACTATGACCCATTTAGATATTTTGTAGTGCGATAATAATAGTAACAGGTTCACTTACACTACGGTTCATCTAGACTACTGCTGCGCGTCCAGCGACGGCAAACTGAAGGCGCTCGGCATATTTACAAAAACTATGAAACAAAGTTTTATAGTTTGGAAACAAGCTTATAAGTGTATTAACACTGTTATAACGAGGATAAATTATTATCCTATCATTTACTTTGTGTAACAAATTATATTAGCTCTATTTTATGTGTAAAAACAGTTAGAAAACAGTCTTAATGGGAGTGAAATAGTGGTTTATACGAAAATATTCCACTATAATTCTTTTTAATTTTAATATTTTAACTCGTTACAAGTATTGACATTTATCTTGAAAAGGAAAAATAGTATGACGAGCCTGTCAACTCTACAAATTTTATCACATGAAAATCTAATAATAGCATGTTATGTGTCTTTTGTATAATTTGGCATGGCTATGCCAACTGAAATCGTCAGCGATGAAGACTAATGCTGTGCAAAATTAAGTTTATGTTAATGCATACTAATCTGTATGCGCCTGTATTTTTATTAGTTGTAATTTAATTAATTCCGGAAGACAGCATTGAAATTTCAATTTTTGGTTTCATAATGTCACTATATAACGTTTATAAATATTGTCACCATTAGATATTTCGATACTCGATACTTTGACAGTTTGTTTTAGTTTCTAAACTTTTTTAGTTTGAAGATATTTCGTTAGTTAATTTACTCAATCAATTAATTATAAAAATACTATATCACCATTAGCTCTGTGGATAAATTATAAAATAACAGGGTATTATAAATATACAAGCAAATTGTTTTCAATACAAAGAGTTTTAAAAACTTATTATTACTTTAAGTTTTATAACCGAAATAGATTAATAAACTATCAGCTATTGTTGACAGAGCTACTACTACAGTATTAAAGTACTTATCAGAACTGGAAACAAGAAAACTAAAATAGAAAAGAAAAAATGTTCGGTTTACTTCCTACGGTGTGAGCGCTTGAGGCCGAGATGCCTAGTGCCTTCAGTTATCACGATGCCGTGAATGCAGGAGTAGTTAGATGATCAGTAGTGTAAACGAACCTGTTGTTTCAATTTACGGTTTAAATGATTAAAATGGGTCATAGTGTCTACGACCCTATTTTATATAATAGGTTTTAGTAAATTATAAAGGGTCATAGTCTCTAAAAACCTAGTAGAGTAGATGAACCTCCTTATTAAATTATATAGGTTCGTAGTCTCTACGACCCTATATCGACTTAATATTGTTTCTTTAATTTTTCTTTAGGTTCGTATGGACTATGATCAGTAGTGTAGGTGAACCTATTCTTTATTTTTATATTTAAAAGAGGGGTCATAGTCTCTACGAGCCAGTAGTGCAAATGAACCAAATATCTAAATTGATATTTTACAAAAGGATCGTAGAGACTATGATCAGTAGTGTAAATGAACCTTCAATATTAATATTTATTTTAAAATAGAGTCATAGTCTCTATGATTTGTAGTGTAAGTGAACCGTAACCAGTGGAGATTTGGTGATTCTATTTGAGGTTGGAAAATTATGTTTTAATACTTGCAGACCATACCACGAACTGGTCCCAACTTGTAGTGCGGCCTTGTCGCAACGGTCATGTATGTACTTCCCCGTAAAAGCCCCCTCCCCTCTTGACCAATGTCTCCACGATGTTCAACCAATTTGACCTTAAATTCTTTAGAAAATTACCCTGAATTACCCTAAAAATGCTCAAATTACTCTAAAATTACCCTAAATAAAAAATCATACTTTATATATAATGTTTTATATAATTTAGTGTTTCAAGTGTACAATATTGATACTATTATAACCTAATTTATTTTTATGGATAATTTTGACTGTGTTTAATGTTATCAATGGTTTTCGTTACGTAGTTTAATTAATATATATCAACCATTAACAAAAAGCTTTTTATGATAAGTTACTTTTACCCATTCCCTCACTACCTTTTATTCTAAATTTTAGAATATGTTTCCCTGCTATGCTCGAGTCCTCAGAATATAATCCTGAGGATAAAAAAGGAGAAAAATTAAAAATAATAAAAGAATATTCAAATTTTTTAATAAATATTTAAGACTATTTAATCTCCTATTCCTATACTCTTATATGAGTAATGTTATCGTGCTTGCTTGTATGCTTGCTTGTATGCTTGCACATTTATCTCAAAAACGGCTCCGAGGATTTCCTTCAAAGTCTGAAAATAAGTAATTTATGACTAAAAAACGTATTTTATGCAGATTACTTGGCCAGAGAAAATCTAATCGCGTAATAAATCGAATTTTAAAGTTGTAAAATTTTAACATTGGCCTTATGGGTTGCCGTGATAGCAACGAAAATAAACAAGGAAAGTGTAAACAAATGAAGTAATCATAACAGCTGTTTGGAATTTACAGTCATCAAGGGAAAGACAGCAAATAGGATGAAGAGTCCATGGAGCAATAAAAAAGGTTTCGATTTATCAATTTTATGACATTGAAATATTTTATAGTAACTGGATGAACTGGTAAACATGAAATAACACCGAGCAAGGCTCGGTCCACCAGGTACTAGGATTTTATCGTGCTAGCTTGCTTGCTTGTATGCTTGCACAATTATCTCTAAAACGGCTCCGAGGATTTCCTTCAAAGTCTGGAAATAAGTAATTTATGACTAAAAAACGTCTTTTATGCAGATTACTTGGCCAGAGAAAATCTAATAACGTAATAAATCGAATTTCTAAGTTGTAAAATTTTAACATTGGTCTTATGGGTTGCCGTGATAGCAACGAAAATAAACAAGGAAAGTGTAAACAAATGAAATAATCATAACAGCTGTTTGGAATTTACAGTCATCAAGGGAAAGACAGCAAATGGGATGAAGAGTCCATGGAGCAATAAAAAAGGTTTCTATTTATCAATTTTATGACATTGAAATATTTTATAGTAACTGGATGAACTGGTAAACATGAAATAACACCGAGCAAGGCTCGGTCCACCAGGTACTTTATTAATATGATCCAACATGGTAGTGATGAAGCTTGGGTGTTTACAAACAAATCCAGATGAATTTGGATTTTTCAAGGAGGAGAAATAAATAATAACAGATGATCAAGTAATTCAACTACGGATTTCTAGTTTCAATCATGTGTTAGATGCTAAACCAATAACATGTCCCAACACACATGTGACATGTTTAATGATTGTTATTCAAAGAGCAAAACATTGTTTCTAATATCAACCCACATTTTGTTTTGGTTTAGTATTTTTTAACTACCTACCTATTGTATAGCGTAATCACAAGGCCTTGTTTACTTCCACGTCATGGTTGATTTCCTCCCCTCCTCTGCCGAGACTTCAAACTCAAGCTTCATCTTGTCCCTCACTACCTTTTATTTTTTTATTTGTGCCAAGATCGACCGCTTCACAGCATCAACTTTTTCTGTGAAAAATGTTTTTATTAATCGTGTTATTTTTTATAAATAACCATTTTATATTAAGTTGAAACTTGCTGAGAACTGTTGATTGGTACAGTTTTTAGGTACAGCTTTAAATAATTAAACTTTAAAAAATAAACTGATATTTATTTTACATCTTATATTCAAAAACTGAATAACACATTAAAATGTGAATGCTAATTTGAACGTTTTTTATTTACAAAATTTTACGTTAATGAAATTTGAAGAATTTTTTTGTTGGTTACCCTATTTTTTAATATATTTAATAGAAATTTTTAAAATACAAAATTTTGATTTTACCCTAAAAATGTCATTACATTACCCTAAAATTACCCTAAGCCGGATGAAATTACCCTAGAAAAGGGTAACTACCCTTAAAGTAGACGAGTAGAGGCACTGCTCTTGCCTCTCCACAGTGATTAAATGACAGGGTATTGGAGCCGTAAGCCCCGACCTTCGACCTTAAACTTACCCTCTCCATCATGGCCCTATGGCCCTCCCTTGCGGTCGGTCAAATGTCGCAAACATATCAAATACCGTAATTATTATTTAGTTTAAAACCGGTGACGAAGTCAAGTGTCTCATCAACTAACAATGATTGCGACTAAGATGAGTAGGTTAAGCAGCATTTTTATGATTATATATGTTTAAAGACTTTTTTTAATGTCGACAAGATCGAGTGGTTTTAGAAATTTATTTACTTAAATCATCAATCATATAAACTTTTTAATTTAGGTTTATCCACCCTCAAGTTAAAAACTTTCTTAATAAGTTTATAAAATGATAAAATAAAACAAACGTTTTTCTATACTTAAAAAAACATTATTAATATCACGAGTGTGGGACTCAGAATGCAGGCGCTTTCCTCCAAAAGCGGCAGTGAGTTTGGAGGAAACTCCTTGCCATATTGTAAGTTTCGTGGATACCGCCACCCGCCACTCTCTCACCCCTTCATACCTTCTTTCTTTACACACGACATAATAATAATACAAACTATATGTTTTACCTTTACAACAATTTTAGGCCAATTTAAGAAATTTGTTACGTAAATTAGGGTATTTCTCAGTGTAATTTTGGGTAAAGTCACATTGGTTTGGTGCAGTTGGTTGTGCGGTGGAGAGTGGAGACTTAATCGGAGATGTGGTTTACTGTTTGTCTTTAGTGTTGATGTCGTCGTCGTCGTGTGTCGTCCAGTGTTGCCACATGTGAGGATTTTTCCCCACAGAGACGATTTTCAGACAAGAGAATTGACCGGTGAGGAATTCGTGGGGATTTTAGCTTTTTAGGGAATTAAGTGGAGATTTTTTGAATTTTGGACGATTTTTATTGGTTGAACTGTATAACCGGCGAAGAAACCGGGAATCGTGGTATATGACCTTTTTTTACTATAAACATGCAATTCTGTATTTTAACGTCCAGTGTTTTGGGTAGAAGCAATGACTATGAATGTATAAGCATAGTGTAAATTTTTTCTTTACACCATGTGTATAAGTTCATACATAGCCGCCTTTAAAGGCGGCTATGGTTCATACCATAGATAAAAACATCCATTCAGGATGTTTTTATCTATGTTCATATATTCATAGTCAATGGTAGAAGTTTGTGCGCGAGGTTTCATTCTGGTTTTGTAGGTGCCCCTTTTAATTAAACAGCTTTGACAAGGAATAAACTTGGTGTTTTAGATTACATTTTTAGTGTTTTAGCTTTGTATTAGATTGCAATTTGGTACATTTTGCCTCCAAGAAGAGATTTTATTTTTATATGATTAATGTGGGAAAATCTTTGGGTTTTTTGTGTTTTTCCTATGTAAGGAAATGTGGGAAATTTCGGTGGCACCAGTGCAAGGTCTGAAGACAGATAAAAAAGAAGGAATGTCCCTAGGTTACCTTACTTTTACTTAAACTCCCTAAGGCCTGTGGAACCAAGTGGTTGTAAGTTTCCGATCTATAAAAGACGTCACATGACGTCACGATCCCACTGTATGTTATATGTTTCCGGTCTACAGAAGACGTCACGAATTATTCTTAACGTCTTAACCCCTTCCCTTAACTTCCCTTGTTCTCTATAGACCTTGGCACCAGTGGGGAATCCGGAATAGTGAATATCTATCTATCTGGCAACACTGGTAACACTGGTGTCGTCAGATTCAGTTGTTATGGTTTGTCGACTGTCGAGTTTGGTTGTCATCAATGTCATTGCAGACTGCAGAGACTGACTTGGGGTTTTTCTTAAGGTTTTTGACATTTGTCAGGTTTTTTTATTCTATTCATATACATATCGATCGTTAGTCTTTTAAACTGTGAAATTTACACCTTAAAGTTTTGTTAAAAAATAAAGCTAAAACTGGTGACAGTAACCTACCTAGGCGGCTGGGCTAGTAACGTATTGCTTCCATTGCTGGTATTTTCCTTGAAAGTGTCTGATACATGGATCAGAATAGCAGCAAACTTGGAGAACATTCAATTCCAATTGATGTCCTCAATGATTTAAGCAGGTATGACCATCTTCAACTAATTTTTTAAGTGTGAATTCTTTACTTTCCCTCTAACTTAGGTTTCACTTTGCTATTCATCCTACACCTAACCTCATACTTTTATCGATAGATACATTGGAGTCTCAATAATCCAAAATTCAGTGATCTGATATTCCGTTTAGTCCGAAACGCTATCGGGATGGGTATTTTCTCTATTTGTGGGAAGAAATCAGGTGAAACTTTACCAAAACGGTAATGGCCTTATATTTGACTGTATGTAAACGGCAGGATTAATTTTGTGAATAACACTAACATTTTTACCTTAAGCTACTAACCACTATATAGCAAAACGTTTTGATCGTAGATAACGGTAGTAGGAATAACTGCACTCGATTGCAAAAAAGTGAACACCGTGATATTTAATGATCAGCTTTACAACATTTTAGGAACAAATTTATAAAATAAGCCAATGACTGTTTAATTTGATCGCACATATTTCCCGTTCTTAGTATTTAATGTGGTAGCTGTGGAAGTAACATACCTTTATTACCTCCTCCATTGCTTGTGACCAGTGAACTGGAATAGCAGCATCAATTACAAAAAAAAATCTTATCAAAGGTTTGTGAAAGACGACCAGCAGCACGTTTTAATTAATCGTGGAAAAACAACGGAAGTACACCTCGCTGTATCTTTGCAAAACATAAATACAGCCGTAATATTAGCCTAAATCCTGGGGAAGTGTTGCCTTTAGTAACTGGCAACACGTCAGTGTGTAGGCCTATGTAGTGATTCAGTAGGCCTAGGCTAACAGAATTAATGTTTTTCAAATTAAGCTTATTTGTTAGTCCTCCTTATTGAATTTCTTTAATGATGTATCTATTTTGCCAAGATTTAGGCTAAGTGTATTTTTTTGGACAACACTGGAAATGTGGCCTCAACTTTTTTTTTAACTGACTGCCTGAAAAAAATTGTTTTCATTAAATTTATTGTTGCATCCTTGTACTGTCATTCCTTTCAAGCCTCTGAGCTCTTGGAGTATTGAAATGGTAAATATGAGGTTTTGTGAATAAAGTTTTTGTCTATTGTTTAATTTCTTCTTCAGTAAGAAAAATTTCCCTTTTTCACTTTGGTGCCAACTTTGGACTTGCATCAGACTGGAAATCTCCATTCCAAAAGAGCACGGCTGTTGTCATAAGCCGCAGAGATACTGTAAGGTCCAAGTTTAATTGATTACTCACCATTTTACTCACAACCGTTCTCTACGCAGAAGGTGTGAATTGCAGAAATAAATAAAATACATCTTTATTCAGCAATCGTTTATCAAAGTAAAAAGCTCTGGTTTTTGTGACAACTCTTGTCAAGCAAAATTAGCATACCGTACTATTCCCTACACCAATGAAATACCGTATTAATTCACATGTAATATTCCGATTATTGTCATCATATTTTTTATTTTAGACTAACTTGTCACTTAAACCAATACCTTTAGTACTGGTATCACTTGGTTGAACATTAAAGTGTTGATCACTTTGTCTGGTAAGTAATTCTCTATGCCTTTCCTTAAATAGGTAAATGCATTTAAGTTACCTTGGGCATTTAAGTTACTTACATTTCTTTCACAGCCGTTTTATTATTAATGTTCCTGAAGAAGAAAGGAAGGACCCAGTGCGGATATTATTCCAGGTGGAGCTAGCCCATTGGTTCTATTTAGACTTCTACTGTGCTGAAACCAATCCAACAAAACTGCGGCCCTGTGGCATGAAAGAATTTACCACTCATATATTTCAGGTAAGCCTGAGATCCTACTCAAGATTAAATTTTGGATTGTTATTGAATTCAAAGGGCCTTAAGAAGATTGATCTTAAATGTACAGAAGGTTGCCTTATCTGATAAAATATAGCTCAAGACAAATATTTAATTTTCAATACGTTAGGCCTAGCTCAAATTTGAAACTTACAGAACTTATTTGAAACTGCCCCAAGAATAGTTTTTGTGTGTCCAATGTGTCATTTAGTCTGATTATGATGAGGGTGAGTGAAAGCCCACTCGACCATTTTACTACTCCAGTTTCATTTAACAGTCCAACCCGACTTGTACAAGGTGTTTTTTAACAGTCCAACCCAACTTGTACAAGGTGGTTTTTTTTTTAAACACAACCCATTTTCAAGATTTAATAATGCACATATAAATATGAAATGAGTATTGTTTTGTTAATATTTACACTTTGTACAACCTATTATTTAAGTTTGATCACATTTCATTTACATTGTGTGTTCAAACAATCCGCCATTGGCATTTGTATAAAATTGTGCTCTCTACATCAAATTTCCAATCACGTCTTGTAAGGTACCTCTTTGAATTACTTGCATTAGGCTAAATATTTGTTATGTTTGTTTTGTGGTACTGAACATCCTGTGAATTGTTTTCATAGGCCTTACTTTTTATAAAAAAATGCTATATCCCCAAAGAAAATAATAAAAAAATAAAATAATAGTATAGGCCCCAAAGAAAATAATATAGTGGCATCAAATCCGGGGATCTTTGGGGGTAGTAATCCTTCACTGATAAAATAAATTTTTGGGTTGCGATTAAAAAAAACATCCTTTAGGCTTTTAACCCACTTTTCATCATGAGGCACCAACTCATTCTAGTTTGACTGCCATCGTATTTTGTTTTAAATTAGCTTGAATTTAATAATTTTCGAATTCAATTTGCGGTATGCAAGAAGACAAGACCCGCTTATATAATGGCTATCGACCAATCACAATATTTTTATTTCAACTGTGTCAAAACCAGCGTGTTGTTGTCGCAGCACATCCAAGCGCTGCAGCAGTACGTGGGCAGCATCGACGAGGTGATCAGCACGTGGCGGGAGTACAAGCAGGCCGTGCCCACGTACGGGGCCATCCTGCTGAGTCAGGACCTCTCGCACGTCCTGCTGGTGCAGAGCTACTGGGCCAAGAGCTCCTGGGGCTTCCCCAAGGGCAAGGTCAACCAGGAGGAGGAGCCGCACAAGTGTGCTGCCCGTGAGGTGAGTGCCTGACTTACACCGAGGTTAAACTACTCATTGTCAGCCCTAGAGGTTTGTGGTAAACTTAACTATTTGGTTTCCTGATGTTGCACAGTAAATAGAAACTGAGGAGTGCAGTGAATTCTTTAGTTGGATTTAAAAAGAGTTTGAAAGTAGCATGCTGATTATCTACAGGCTTCATACATATTGCAAATATGAAGAGTAAGAAGAAAAAGAAGCAGTTTTTCCAGCTTAGTTTAAATCGGTCTTAAGTAATCCAAATAATTTAAAATGTAAAGTAAGATTTGCATTTAAGTCAGATTTTAAATTAAACTAACTGGGTTGGAAAACCTGAACCAAGTCTTTAAAAAGGAGCACCAGAAAATATTGTATAACCCTAATTTGTTATGTTGATGTAAGATTTATCAATACTCTTATTTTTAATCTAATAAATTTGAGGTTTGCATTACAATCAAATTTACCACTTCATTTATTAAATCGAATAGCAGTTATAATAATATCTTTTATGTTAAATGAACAAATAAATTGTGTTAGAATAATCTTGGAATAATGAAAAAGTAGCATAAATGTAAAACAAACTTAAATTTATCACCTTTCAGATGTCAGATGAGGCTGAAGACCCATGCTCACCACTTTATTCATTAGAGTAGAGTGGTGTATAGGGCTCATTTCTAAATGTGGTAGGCCTAACTACTATTAAAATCTCCCTTCCAGTATGAAGAGAAAAATGTCATTCTAAAATTTCTTGTTTGTTTTAGGTCCTGGAAGAGACTGGGTTTGACATTAGTAATCTCATCAATCCCACAGAATACATTGAGGCTTCAATTCATGAACAGCTTGTCAGGCTGTATATAATTCCGGGAGTTCCACAGGATATAAAGTTTGAGCCGAAAACCAGAAATGAAATCAAGGCTGTGGAATGGTTTCCAATTGCTGATTTGCCATGTAGCAAGAAAGATCTAACTCCTAAGGTCAAGATGGGAGTCAGTGCCAACTCCTTTTTCATGGTGCTTCCATTCATCAGGTTTGAATGATTGGAAAACTCTACTTTTAATTCTAACCTTCAAAGGTCTGTAGGTGAAATCCAAATTATAAATGTGAATCCTGAGGTAATTCTGACTTATCAATCTTTAAAATTAATCCATTGAGACTGGGGTATCGGCTTTCCCATTGTACTAGGCAGAGTGAAATTGTGAACTCTGAAATTACTTATATAACTGATTCCCAATATAACTTGTAAAAGGGAATCAACTGTTTGAGTATAATTTCAAAGCACATTGTTCCATGCCACCTAGGATAATATATCAGATAGATATTGTAATTTTTAGATTTTAGGTTGAGATAAAATTGTTGGAGTATTTTAATGACTCCAAGACAGTTTTACCTTCAATGAATACCTGACAATTATCAGATATTTTTTTTACTTTTTGTGACGTAATTTTTTTATTCAAGTGACCTTGTTTGTTGTAAAAATTAAAAGAACAGGGCCATTGGATCTGTATCCACATTATTACTCTGTAAACCTCTTAAAGTCCAAGTAATTTGGGACCCCTGTAAACCCCCAGGCCGGGTATTTTTAAAGAATTATCTTGCAGTATTTACAAACTAACACTCAACTCACAATATCCCCGATCTATTTATTGTCACTTTTACTATAATCTGTGTTGTCCGGAAAATCACTTAGGCCACTAATTTCAGAGAATTCGCTAATTTCACGGTCACCCAAAAGTTTTCAGTCCGCCATTGCGCAGTGTTAACAAACACCAGTGGTGTACGCAGGATTTATTTTTGGGAGGGGGGATACACCGGGAGGCTGGGGGGGGGGGTATGGAAAACCCTCCAGTGGGAGGGAGGCCCAGGGGACCCCCCCGGGAAATTTTCATAAATTGCAACTGAAAATTGGCGTTTTTAGGCAATCTACAGGCACAACAACAAACAGAATAACTCCCAAAATTTGTACTAATTTGAAGCTGCTCACAGATTAGATACTGGAAATTTTAGATCACATTGGAATTTTAGAAAAATGTTTTTACCCAATAAAGAATTAGCATATACTCTAATCAGAAATAGCACATATTTGTGTAGATTAGCCTAACTTAGGATAGGTTCTTCAATTAGATGGGCTAAGTTTACACAGGTTAGGCTCAGAAGAGTTGAAAATCAAGAACTTAAATAAAAACCTTAAATATTTAATTTGTTGAATTTATGTTAAGTGGTTTCCACAATGTGTAAAGTCTTCTCTACACTGAGTCTTAGCCCTATTGGTTATTATTCTGTATTATGTATATTCTACTAAAGGAAAAAAGGTAAAAGAGAAAAACTATTTATTTCATGAAATTGTTTTTATTAACCTACAAGGTTAGTAAACTTGCACCTAAATACAATACAGACAATCGTAATATCGTTACAGTAGCCCTTTTATAACAAACTTATTTTGCATTTTTCTCTCTTAGCTGTTTTTCAATGTTTAACTCCTCGCTCCTGATCTTCAACTGGACAAGCCTCTTTTCCTCCCGGAGTAGACCCATCCTCATTTCGTGTTCTGCATTCTGAATTTTTATTTGGTCTTCTAATACTTTCTTCTGCAGTTCAATCAGTTCGTCTTTGGCTTTTGTTACCTGATCAATTTTCAGGCCTACCTTAGAACTATCTATGATTGATCTTTTCTTTTTTTTTGAATAAACAATGGGCTGGATCTTGGGTTTCTTAATTGTGCCACAAAAAATTCCTTACCAAAGCCACAAGGCTTACTTGGAGTTGCTTTGATTTCTTCAATATTATTGTCAAAACTGACACTAAGCCCAGCCTCGGACACTTTTCTGGGCGGTATAAAGTATCGTGCAGTCTTGGTTTGGCTGGAGTGCACATTTGGGATTGAGGAACTTCTCCACCCACTTGATCTTGTGAAGTTGCATTTTGGAGGGATTCAGATTCATTAAAACCAACCTCTTCCTCACAAATTACAGGAATCTGTTCCAAATTAAAATTTATGGGCAAATCTGCATCTGAATAAAATTGGGAATTAATGCCAAACACAGGGAGTTCACCCAAAATTTCTCGCACTTTGCAGTCCACGGGTGTTATTACTGGTGTTGCTTTGTAGGGGCCTCCACCAGTGCCATGAACATACCTTCTGTCTTCAGCTAATTTCTTCTTTGAGGATTTTTTTATGTTTTCATACTTCACTTTCAGTGTCTTCCACTCTCTATAAAAAACACCACTCTTCAGGTTGAAATTTTTTCAATGATTTTCCACGCTTCGTCCTTTTCTTTCAAAGTTATGTGATCACTTTTTTTATACTCAAGTACATCCTTGAACTCATTTACCAGTTCTAATAAAAGATTTATTTCACTGTCCATAAAGTTCTTACTCCTTTTTTTTCCATCACTTGCTTCCATCTTAGCGGGCAAAACCGTCAAAACAAATACTTATTAAAAGCAATATATGATGCGACAATAAAATACTGTCATCTGCTAAAACTTAACCTCAATTGACGGTGTTGTAGCCACGTAACCAAAGTGGCTTAGGATATAATGGAGAAAAACAACAAGCAGGGCAGCCAACATCTAGTAGTTTCGTTTAAACTAAACTGACCCAAAGAAAACCTTGGGGAAACCGTCCCCGGTTTAAGCCAAAGATTAAATCTTGATTTGTTTATTTGATTTGGTTTAGTTTAAACGTAACAAATAGTAGTTTGGAGAAGCCGCCCCTAAGAGGTTAAGCTGGGCCATTGTTAATTTGCATGTTACATTATATTACAACAGGTTCATTCAAAAATAATGTCAGAGTTGTGGTTTGATTTAGGAGGATTAAAAAGTGGATTTTGGAGAGGCAGCAAAAGAGTGCTCGAGGAGGCAGACAAAGGTACAAGTCGATGGGAGAGTTGGAAGTGGGGAGAGCCAGGGAAATGCAAGACAATGTCAATGCGATGGGTAGTGCCAGTGTTGGGCCCAAGTCTAGGAAAAACACTTTCTCCACAGCTCTGCAGGTATTGGAAAATATCATTTTATATGTATCATACTTTGCTCTACATGGTAGATCGAAAGATTGGCTATACAATCTAACTCAAAATAACATTAGCTCTTAAAAGACTTACCTTAAACAAGAATAGTCATGTTGAATCTGATTTTCTACAAATCCATTTAACCTTTAAGAAATATTTGAACTCAGAAAAAACAATCCAAGTGACTTCTCAGTTGCATTTTTGGTTCCCCTTTTCCTTGAGACCTACATCATCCGAGGTTTGTCGCCTGACACATGACAAATTACACTCACTTTTTCTGCAACGTTTTAAGCAAAACCTCTTAAGTAAGAAAAGTATTATTCTTCTACTATACAAGCAACTACTTTATTTAATACTAAGCATTTTCTCATGAGTAAAAAGTACAGATTATCACTGATACAGCTAGTTTCATTTATGATTTAAGTAGATTATATAATAGAAATGGAATCAAAATAAAATCATACAAATCAGAATCAAAACCATCTTTTGTTATCATGGATTAATTTACCATGTAATTTATGGTATCCACTAATCCAATGGTTAAAATAGAGTCTTCGTGATTGAATATAAGTTGTGAAAAACGATTGCAAATATCGACTATACCATAGAGATGAATACCAAAGGTTAGCCAAGGTTAAATTCTTAGAATTATAATCTCTAATATGTTTTTAAAGCTGGTTTCAATCTTCAACTTAACAATTTTAGGCAGAGATTGACAACTTGAGGCAAGTTCAGCCTGGAGTCAAATCATCATGTGTGTCTCCCCCACGTAATTCAGGACGCAAGGAACGAAAACAGAATTCAAAAACGAGGAAACAGTTAATCCCTACCAATCAAGGTGAGTTAAATTAATTTTTTATTTTATTTTATTTTATTTTACTGTGTCACACTAAGTTATTGTATCGGTCAACCAAAACCTGCAGATGGACAAAACAAACAAGTTGCTCTTCTCAAGTAGGTTGGCTACTCAGTTCATTAATTGCAGTAGTGTTTTTTTTTTGGATTAGGGTATCTTTTCTATAATCATTCACATGATTTTAAGTCAATTTCTTTAAAAATCGTTAAAAATAAATGTGGTCCTCTTCAAAAAAAAGTTGATGCCTAAAACTAAGAAAACCCAAAAGTGAGAATAACCAAAGCTTAATTTTTGCAATGATAATTGTGAAATTCTGGAAGAAATTCTTTAACTATTCATGCCTTAAAAACTAGTAAAATGCTAAGTTTAAGAACAATTGAGACTTTTCTTCAGCAGGAAAATATTAACATTATAAACCAGCCATTTATTTCTTGCAATTTCTTTATAATAAGTTTGTTTATTCTTTTAGATGCTGAAAAGGCAAAATTAGGCAAAAACGGTTCCAGGAAATCTTCAAATGAGCCTCTGCCTCTAGATTTTTATGCTCCATCGTGGATGAATTTCAAATTTAATCGCCAAGCAATCCTGGATGCTTTGAGTTGTTAAGGAGGCAAACTGGTCAAAGGCACTCCTTGTCGTCAAACTAAATTGCCTTGTTAATCATCAGAAGTTTTTACATCTCTGAGAGATTGTTATGCAACTATTAATTTTATTATAAAAGAAGTACCTACTTAGTTGTTAATTATATTATTTTAATAAATACCACTTAATATAAAATTTGTAAAGTATTATTATCAATAATTGAATAATTTTACAAAAGACTGATTTGTATTTATGTTTTATAGTTGATATTACTCCCTTTGTATTCTTTTGTATATGTCATAAATAAAATGTATATCTTATCTAAATGCTATTCCATGTTTTTTCAATATCCCACTAGCTCTTGAATATGTGTATTTTTTATCAACTATACAACTCATCAATAGATCCAACTCAATAATTTTCAGTGTGGATTGTCACTTTGCAGTTTTCTTTGTTATGTCTGTGAGCTTTTACCCCACAGTTGTACATCCTTGCTAATCTGTGTTTAGCACAACATGTAATTCTTGCTTCCATCGTAATTTTATTTGTAGTTTTTTGTGTTTTCATCAGTCTCCCCCTGATGAATATTTGCAGGGCTACCTGGTGGTTAAATAAAACTGCTGAAGAGCATACAAAAAAGCATAAATCACAAAAACAAAATTAATTTTTAAAGCCACCAAGTGAAGAAGAAGCCAGTGGCTTTGAAAATTTATTTTGTTTTTGTGTTTTATGCTTTTTTGTATGCTCTTCAGCAGTATTTAACCACCAGGTAAGCCTGCTAATTCCTCTATCCTACGCTGATTTCTTAAAAATGTATACACTATTTGTAATTATAATTTCTTAGTTTCAATGATCAGGAGATTTTTTTCAGAGGTAGTCAATAAGGAGCTAAGTTGAGGATTACGGTAGAATCTGTTATGTTCTTAAAATTTGCTCAGAGACTATCGGGTACTTCTTAATATTCGTTACAGTAGGTCAAACCCAAAATGTTTTCTAAATACCAACTGTCAGTAGTATTTAAATTGCTTTAAATGGTACATTTAATAATATTATATTGATAGTCAGTAAAATATGTAAAGGTAAAATAAAGGAAACTGCTTTAAAAACAATTTTATTTCCACTTAAAATAATCTTTGGTTTGTTTTGTCTTATTATATTACTGTGTTTGAAATAAATCTGATCAAGTAATATTTTTATTTACAAAATCTTAACAAGTGTTAACAGAAACATTAAAACAATAAGAAAATAATAGCTTCATCATAAAATACTACTTGTTTGAAATCAAACATCTGAAAAATATATTATTGAGATTAGGCCTAGAGGCATTAACACATTAAGCCCACATCAATTTAAGATTTAATATTACATAGCTAATGCTAAAATCTATATATTAATACGCAAGGGGTTTTATTTTCACAGTCATGACTTGATAACTCCTGGACCGATTTGATGTTTTAGGTATCAATTTAAAGAAGAATTTTAAGAAAGGGCATCATTAGGTACAGTAGGGAGCTGTCTCATCGGAACAGCGAAACAATCCATCGACAGTGGATCCAACTCAATTCACATTGTTTATAACTCAACATATGGACATGGTTTAAAATAGTTTTGAAGGTTAACTACAGATTGTACAAATGTTACATGTTGTCAAATGTTACATGTTACATGATACAGATGTTACAAATGTTACATTATTATTTGTAACATTTAGTTATTCGACATTTAGCCCGGGACCACCAGCTGGTGAAAGTTAAGTCACTAAACTACTTGAACTCACAAATAAGTACCATGATTATAAAAATTCATTGAGTTAAAAAAATTGCCCAGCCCATATAACCTTTGAGATCATCGAGAAATATTTGTAAAAATTATGTAAATCAATTGTTTTTTTAATAAGTGAAGAGGTTATAATTTAAGCTAAACAGCACATACTTTAAACTTTCATCAGATCAATTTGGTCTGATAATCACCCATAGCTCTTGGGCCAGGTTTCCATATTACTTTTTACTGTATATTAGCTAAAAAAAGGCTAATGAAATCAAAATATACTATGATATTTAATTTAGCTATGAATTTGCCAAAGGAGCCTATACATTACAGCCATTTGCACTCACTTTCTGTGATTTTCTTTTAATTCAGAGCAGGATTAAAATCCCTGACAAAGTAAAAAGAATTATTAACTAACAATTTATCAACGTTAATGTATCAATAAGTTAAGCAATAAATTATATTTATTTAAATGCAGTATCTGGTACCTTTTGAGAGATATAGACACCAATATTTACATTGCTATCACTAAACACAGTACTGCAGTGAAAATCAAGCAATAAAAATCAATCCAACCCTTTAAATAAATAAAAACAATGACTATTGTAATGAATATATCAAGGGTATAGAAAGCTGATATCTTAGCTATTTCAACCTTGCTTTGCTTCAGACTCATCAGGTACAGAAAGACAGCAGATTCCAGCTGCCAACGTTCTACAGTTAGCTCAGTCTTAGAGGTCTATCTTGGCAAAAAAAACTCAAAAATGAACTAAAAATTGATCATGTTTTTCTAAGGAAGAGCCAAGGGCTTAGTAGGTTTTGAGTGAGGAAAGGGATAGACTTTCAGCTAGCTTACCTGAGAAATAATGTTCATGGTAGCAGCGAATAGAAACACAAAAGGAGACACATTTAACACTAATATTTCGTCCTTCTGGAGGACTTCTTCACTCTGAAGAAGTCCTCCAGAAGGACGAAATATTAGTGTTAAATGTGTCTCCTTTTGTGTTTCTATTCGCTGCTACCATGAACATTATTTCTCAGGTAAGCTAGCTGAAAGTCTATCCCTTTCCTCACTCAAAACCTAAAAATTGATCATATAATTTTTTCATCCAAGAGTTGAATCAAATAGGTTAGAGATGAAATACAGTTTTCCCCCATGTTTTTAAGTGTTGTAAGACGTCTTTTATTTACATCCAGTGAATACAACAACACGTATCATGCTACTCAAGAAATTATTTAGTTTATTTTTGTATGTACTATCAAAGACCCCCATGGTTTGAACTTGTTTGACCCAAGATGTCCGAATTAAAGGGAGTCTACTGTACACATTTTAAGTATCTACTTTTTAATAACCTAGAAATATGAGTTCTCTTGATAAAATCTGAAGTTTTCAGTCAAAGGTCATGAATCCTAATGACAATTGATACTGGGGAAATAATATTACAATAACTCCCATAAAATATTAAAAATTGTAACAATTTATAGTTGTTGAAACAAATATATAACTATTTGAGATCCATATAGAATACTGATTATCCGTAAAGCAACTAAAATCTATAATAAAAGTCAAACAACTTTTTTTAAAGCGTTAAAAAATAAATATAACAGCAAAAAAGCCCTTTTTTAAATACCGTGAGACTGAATAATTGAAATAAGAACTAAATCAACTCATAATACTGACAGATTGTGCAACACATAAATGTAACAATAATATATATTATGTGCGTCATACGAAGTTTGCTAATCTAATTATTGTAATGTTGCCACTTGAACGGGATATTACCGAAGAATTTTCTTTCCTAAGGTTATGTCAAATGTTTATCCAGCAAATTTTTTTTCTTTCTTCCTTAAAGTCAAGAAAACTGAATTATCATTACTTCCACATCAGCAAAACAATAGAAGACCTCCTGAAACCTTATGTACAAAATCAATTATCATAAAAAAGATTTGTATGTTGATATTGAAACAACACCTTATTTTGTCACGTACATTAGCCAAGAAATGAGAAATGAACAATTCACTTCAACTAATGTTTTCCCAAATGTTATTTATCCCCCATTTCTTTCAAAATTAGTTTCTTAATAGTTTTGGTTGCTTTTTTCCAATGCATGATAGTGTTATTGAGTTTTCTTTCATACAAAGAATGTAACAAGCAAATGACTCCTGTCAACTCAGTCAATGATCCTATATGCTTTATCATCTAGGATCATGTTAATCTATATTTTGGTGGAGAAGATAATTCTGAATGTGTATCCTATTGTGCGTGAAATTTGTGAGTTGCAATTGAAGCAACAACTCACAATTGCCATTTAACATGACAACCCATCATAATTTTTGCGAAAACATGTTTATATTACGTCTACGAGTAAAAATTTCACGATCAAAAAGAAAGTTTTCTTTTGAGCATTTAACTTACTAATTTAGCTATCTATTAGGATGAGTCGTTGTGGGATGTCATATTATAGCAAAAATAAAAAAGTAATCATTAATTTAAAAAACAAATATAACTAAGCAATCCAAACATTAAACAATTTATGATTTTTTTAAATTTAAAATTTAGCAAAACCTATATTAAATTATATTAAATTAATTAGATTTGTATGGAATAACATACTAAAAATATACAATAAATGAATGTGCCTCTAATAATCATGTTAGTATTATCTGGAATATTATTCACTTATTTGTATGATATGAATTGATACTTGACGATTAAATCTTGTTGTAATTTGAATTTTGCCTAGTTATAAAGAAATTTAGAAATTATCATTATTATTATAATTAATTAGGGATGTGTCGGTACCACTTTTTTCAAAGTCGGTACCGATACCGGTTCTTGACAAGCAGATCGGTTCTCGGTTCTAGGTACCAAGTGTTTGTCAAAACATGTTATATAAAGTATTGTACCCTCAAACCTACAGACAATCTGTTGTATGTTACTGTTTTGAAAATGTTAAAATTTTCAAGTGCAAGTTTCACCAAGACATAAAATACCATCTCACGTATTAATTTAATTGTTTGTCCTTCTATGAACAGATAATAATATAAAAATATATACTATGTGAACAAAAACAAATCCAAGCTGAAAATTAACAGTTTACAAACCCCATTCCAATTAATTTTAAAAATTAGAGTAAAAAATCAATCAAGAACAAATTTCAAGGTGAAAATAACAGTTTTCAAATTAGTTTCCATTCATAATCTTACAATTCCCAAAGACAATAACCCCATTCCCATTAATTTTAAGTATTAGAGTAAAAAAATCAATCAAGAGTCAAAAAATTTAATATAAATTTCAAATCAAATCAAAAGTAATTTTAGAAAAATTATTGACCTTCAAAAATAGTGCGCAGCGGCATTTGCCATCGACGCAACGCCCGCGGCGATGCGCGGTGCGATCGATCGTCTTTCGTGACCGGTAGTTACTCCCGCCAATTACTATGGGTACCGAAGTACCGGTACCGGTTCTTTTGCCAAGAACCGGTGGTACCGAGAACCGACTTAAGGTACCGACACATCCCTATAATTAATAATATTTATTAATAAATTATAGTTATTATAATTATAATAATTGGATTATTATTGGTTGGATTAATTGAGTTGATCATGGGTTTTGAGCGATATTCTGAACAAGTCTACTATTTCAGTCTACTAATAGTTATACTATTTTCCCTTCTCCATTTGAAATTATTCAAGAGAGCAAATTTTGATTCTAACCTGTTTCTTTTAGTTGCTACGTGTATTAAATATTTTTGAGGTACAATTATTTATTTTTCATGAAGTCAAAACCTGGCTACTTAATGATATGTTTATGTAAGCTCATCATCAATTTACCTGTATGTAATAATTTTATTCAACTGATTGTCCAATCACACTTGACTTGTTAAATAAAATGTGATCACCATGATCATATTGCATGTACTTGCATAACTGATTAACATTAATGAACCAAAAATAACTGTTTAACATTAATGAACCATACATTTACGTATTTTGAAAAGGTGATTTTGAAAAGGCATTTTGATGAGGTGAAATGAAAAATTACAGGTTAGGAACTGTTAAAAATTGATGAGTCCTTATCTGAAAGATTTATCAAGTCATAGTAATCATGGAATTTTGAACAGTGATGAGGTTTAATGACATAATTATTTAGGAACTTAAGTACGCTTCCTTTTGTATTTAACTTGTGTAAGCTATGCATAATAAAATAATCTGCATGAACTTATATGTCATGGGGGTAGTATTCAACTTAACTTCTTTCTAACTGGTCAAACTTAGCTAGCAACAGGAATCGGGCATGAAAAGCCTCTAAGGTAGTTCGGAATGAGTTGACACCTGAGATTCTGTCTACAAACCAGTTTCAGGTATGACCTTAAGTGTTTTGAGTATCCCTAAGCAACTCCAATGTACTTGAAAACCAAACCATCTCCTAGTTTCCCATCAAAGGGGCCTGATAGCCAATCTAAAGGTAACTGCAACACCGAGTAAATTAAAATGTTCAGCGGTTCCCAAACAAAATGAACCAAAAATTCCCTTGGAAGAATTAATGTTTTCTTCACTTGAGTTACCCTTAAGGATGTCATTTGGGCATACTAAACAGATGAATAGCAGATACTGTTATTTTAGCTTCTTTAATTGATTCTCTCTCATCATGACAGAAGACTTTTTCTGGCCAAAGATGGAGACTGAAAATTCAATTGACCCCAAACAATCATTCGCTAGCTTTATTAACCCCCCTAAATTCCAGCGCTCGAAATATACTCCGGCATTCATGCTGAATGATGCCTGCAAGTTATATTATATACATTCCAAATAGTAAACATTAACATCCGTTTGGTGGTCATAAATTTCTCTGTTTATAAACCCCACCCTTTTTTCACTTTTTACCCTGTCATCACTTACTTATCCATTGTCATTTGGCTCACAGTTTGAGAACCGCTGATTTACTTTTATCAATTCTACTGTGTGACCTCCTCCTCGTCCACGATGGGTTTAGTGTCGTCCGCTATGGAGCGCCGCTTGGCAGCTCCGATGGAGCCCCAGCGCACCTTCCCCGACTCCCCAGAGCCCAGCAGCACCGAATAGGATGTGGCCGTGTCGTTTTCCTTACTGTGGTGTATGCCGTACAGGAAATAGACCAGCAGGCCTTCACAAATAAAAGTATAGGTTAGACGTTTTAATTTTGGAAAAAATTTTTAATTGGTGTTACATAGTTATCCATACTGTGTATCCCAAAAGTCCCGGACCGGCTAGTAATTTTAAAACCAAATAGATAGGTTAAAGATATTTTGTACATGAGTTCCAGCAAGCAAATAAGCAAACACTATTATTGCTATGTATTTGAAATCCACCCTTGCCCCAAAAATGCAATTTTCGACACAATTCTGATAATTACTATAACAGTTACCAACCTTATATTCATTGAAGTTTCATTTGACCATTCCAATTTTCTGGAATGACATGAACATAAGCCTCATGAGTGTTGAGAGAAAACCATTACCATTATCATGTATTTTAATTTGGAATTTAATATATTAAATGTATAGGAATTTTGTAATTGTTACTGTCCCCCAAAAGAGATGTGTAAACTTGGCTTACCAAAGGCCATCCAAATCATAAATCTCATCCAAGTGAGAGTGTTGAGGTGCACCATTAGCTGGATGTTGGAGAGGATGCTGATGGCAGGGATGACCGGGACAAGCGGGACTGCAAATCCCAGTCCGTTCTTGTTCTGCTCATGGGCATGTATTATCACCAGACCTGTTCAAATAACTATGTTTTAATTCATTGCTCCAAAGTAAAATCATCAATGTTTATTATCTTATATTGTCAGAAGTAAATTTCAAGCTCACAAAGTAAATCTAAATACAGCACTCTGATATGAGGGAACGAATTTCAATTTCAGGGTTTAAAATGCCCAGTTTAGACCCAAAAACCCCAAATTTTGTTCTTTGTGCAGTCCTAAAATGGAAAGGGTTGTGTGCCAATCTTTTCCCCAACTAACTGACTAATCGGATTAAAGAAAATTATATCTCTACCAAATAAAAATATAAATCAGATGAAAATTAATTAACAGTCTCTAGAGTATAAAATCCCCTTAAAACAACATACAGTAGAGTCCCACAAACCCGGACTAATGTGGACCGAACGGTGTCCGGGTTTGTGAAAATTCCGAGTTATCGGGAAATGAGTAAAAATAAGAAAAAATAAAAATAGTTTATGTTATTTGTTTAAAATCATTTATTTATTGCATAGTAAAAAACACAAGAACTACATTATCAGTTATAAAAAAACTTAAAGAAAAACCAAAAATGTTTTATATGTGTCACACCGTGCTCTGGCCTTGAATCTCAGTGCACTTTATTGCTCTGACAGGCTTTCCGAGTTATCCAGAATTCCGGGTTTGCGGGACTCTACTGTACTATGTTCAATAAATTCATATTTTTCTTAAAAAGTCAGCTATTTTTTGTTGATAACTTTTGGAGAGAGCTTAATATTTTTTATTCGTATTTTCGCTAGTATAAAATATGTTAAATCTACATTTGGGGCTTTGGCTTTGAATTGAAAAGTTATCAAGGTCCCATGCCTCTGAGCCACCGAACAGGCCATGCCAATAAAAAATTGCTAATAAAAATGTGAATAATAACTATTATATTCAAATTTATGATAAACATCCGAGTCCGGTGGAGGTCGTTTGTTGCGGCCCTACGTCCCCCTCGGGATTAAAGGAAAGAAGTCAAGTAAGTCATGATAAACATCTATACCCAGCAGAAGTTGTTCAAGTAAATGTGTCAATAGCTTTTATGTGAACAATATCTTAACTTAAGGTTAAGATGGGAACCATTTTGGGCCTCTCATTGAGGTAGGACGAAATGGATGGCTTAAATAATTTTCCATGAAATTGTTTCATGGGAAACATTTGACCAAGTTTCATGGGAAACAGTCTAATGGTGGAGTCTATAAACTTAAAATAAGCAAGTAGGTGTACAAACCAACATCCTATTTTGGATAGAAATTGGTAACAGTTAAGTTGGGCTACCTCAGCTCAGGAACTGATTCCAGGAGGTTCCTCTAAAAATGAAATACCCCCAATAAACTGGTCAACTCACAAGCGACGAGCACCGATATGAAGAAGACAGTGACCAGCACAGACCACCAGGAGTTGTACTGCTCCTGCTGGTTGGTCCAGTGGAGGTGGAGACACAGTGCGGCGCAGAAGCAGCTGAAGACGAAGACACAGGCGCTTACGGCGGCCCCCGGCTCGCAGCGGCCCACGACCGGCTCTAGCCACGAGTACCCGGCCCGCAGCCGCCCCGCCGGGCCCACACCGAACTCTATCACCTGTCAGGCCATCCTCACCGTCAGCTTTGCCATTGAACTGTTTGTAAACTGGACATGTTTTAAGTAAAAAACTACTTACTCTTTTAGTTAGGTTCTTCTTACCTAACATGAGAGCTCTTCTTTATCTTGCAAGCCATTCTTTTACTTACAAGCCAAAGATAAAAATCTGACTCTCCAGGTTAAATAAGGCTAATTAAAAGTCTTTCTTTTTTTAAATATACAGGACGACTGACTAGCTATTTATATTTTTCTTGCTCCTATATATTTCTTCATTTCTGTTTGATTAAAAACAGCTTTAAAGTAAAATAACCTGTCAAAAAGGTTAACTGCTACAATCCCATCTACCAAGGCCAAACCAAAGGATAAATCCTCCCCAAAAACTTTTGTTGATAAAAAATATATTTGCATTTTCTGAAACTACAAATCTTGAGAATAATAATGGTATATTAAAATGAAAACATAGCTTTTAGATACTTTCAACATTTATTAACAATGGAGCATGATAATCTATAATTTTCTTTTCACAGTCATAACTGAATTAAAGCTGGGTGCATTATAACGCATGAGTTCTCAATTTAAAGGTATTTCTACGTAGATTTGTTGACAGGTCTTTAAATTTTAAAAAGGCATCACTTGAGTACCGTACAGTAAAGGACTGAACTTTTATACCAGTGGTACTATCTATCAACATTTGACCAAGCTCATTTCACTTTGTTTTCAACTGAACATTCAAAATCATTTCAAATCCAAAATCATTTTATTTCCGATAGATACAGCTTGTTACAAACATGAAGCGTAATAAACTTAAAAATAAAAATAAAATGGTACAGTAACAAGTATATTTTATTTGTTCATTTTCCTAGGGAAATGTACCCACATGGGTCAAAGCCTGTGAGTGGGTACGAGTCGTTATGCATTGTTTTTGATTAAAAAAATAAAAAATAAAAAATTTGCAATAGGAAAAAAAGTATTGCTATTTAAAAATATATAAAATTTTATTCAAGTATTCGGAGATAGAAAAAAAACATTCAATTTACAGAAAATAATGTAGAATTACTTTTAGACTAGGAGAAAGGCTGGCTGGCTGGCTGATAAGTCCATTATTGTCAAGTTCAGTATTGTCAGGGTCAAGGTCGGGCAGTCCTGTAGCCAGAGGAGATTATGAGTTCAGCACCTTCCCTTCCGATTTCAGATAACTATTGATTTAAGTGTGCTTTGTACATGCTAATCGAGCCTTCAAAATTTTTTATTGGTGCGGAATATTTCTAAATAAAATATGAGCTATATAAAAAGAATTGGTTGTTGAAAAAGATTTATGGAGCTGGATTGTTTGTATTCCTATATTTCTTGAATGACGTGTAAAATGTTCATGTGTAGTTGGATTAAAAATAAACTGTGAATTTTTCCGAATAAAAATTAAAAGGGTTTTTATTTACAACTGTCTGATATTTAAAACGTTAAAAATATTAAATAGTTCGTTGGTTGGGAACCCCCTTCCTTGGCCCAGAGCAGCTTTAAGATTGATTTTTGGACAATTTGTAACGGTTCTAAAATAGTCTTCGATCCTCCACCCCATGAAATTATTCCGGATAAAAATAATGATTGACAATATGCATAGTATGCTTATTTTAGTTCAAAGATGTTCAAAACCTCGCTAAGTCACCTAAAACCATATATGAGCCTTCTTATCTTGACTTTTAAATAATCTACATGGTCTGACCATTTCATGCGTTTATCAAACATAACACCCAAGTATTTGTAAGAATCCACACTTTCAATTTTGCCACAATCACATCGGTAGTTCAAATTATTTCCGCATGAATGAATTGAGATGTGGTTAAAATGTGGGTCAGATCTTGAAGATAAAGAAATTGGCATAAATTTTGTTTTTGAGACATTTAATGAAAGTTTATTTTGATCGAACCACTTTTTCATGATTGACAAATCCTGCTCTGCATTATTTTTAACTTCTTCCCAGTTCCTACCCTCAGACAAAATTTCTGCATCATCGGCAAAGAGAAATAGTTTTCCTGATATGTTCACCTTCGATAGATTATTTATGTATACTAAGAAAAGAATAGGCCCCATTGTACTTCCTTGAATAACGCCGTAATCTATGCTAACCTCAGTACTATCGATTCCACAAATATTTACAAACTGTTTTCTATTAGACAAAAAACTCTGGAAACAATGAAGAGCGGCCCCTTTGCAGCCAATCAATTCCAGTTTTCTTATTAATTTTTGCCTATCTACCGAATCAAACGCTTTAGCGAGATCAAGAAATGTGATTAAAGATTTATTTTTGCTATTAAAGTTCTCATTAATTTGCTTTGTAATAAAAAATAGAGCATCAGTTATATTTTTGTCTTTTCTAAATCCAAATTGTGATTCTGTTAAAATATGTTGGTTGAATAAGTATTTGGTAAATTGATCTTTGACTATTTTCTCCTTAGAAAAAACACTAAGCATGGAGATGGGTCTAAAATTTGTCATGTCTTGAACGTCATTAGATTTATATAATGGGATGACTTTAGCAATTTTGAAAGCCTGAGGAAAGATCCCTGTTATAATACTAGTGTTATAAATATGATGCAAGGGAGTAAACAGATACTGAATGTTACTTTTAAGAAGGGAGGCACTGACTCTATCAAACCCAGGCGCTGAACTGCCCCTTAAACTGTTGACATAGTGAAGTACTTCAGTCTCAGTTACAGTGTTCATAACAAAGTCAGTAGTTGTCTGAAAGTCTTCGTCGTTAATGACAGGCTCACCACTACCATCAATTTTCGCTGCTAAATTTGCTCCTACTTTTGAAAAATATTCATTGAACTCGTTTGCAATAGAGTGGCATGTGCATTGACTTTTGTTGCTGGGCTCCCAAGATATTTATTGATAGGAAATGACTCTTTCTTTGTTTCTCTCCCAGATATTTCATTTACTGTCTTCCAAAACATTTTAGGATCACCATTATTTTTTAGAATTATATCTTTATAATAGTTAATTTTTGAAAACTTTATTAATTGATTTAATCTATTCCTAAAATCTTTAAAATAATTTTTTAGAAGTGTATTAAAGGGTTGTTTTTTTTAACATTTTACTTAACTTGTCCCTTTTTCTGATTGATGTAAGAAGGCCTAATGTTATCCATGGTTTAATTTTTTTCTTTCTAGCTGATAATTTAGGAAAACATTTAGTTGAACATTTTAAGACATTGTCAATTATAGAATAAAAATTCTGGGTGCTCCTGTCAACATCGTGCTCCTGTGTAACAGTAAACCAATTCTGAGTCTTAAGCTGTGTAGTGAAAATTTCTTTGTCAATACAAGTTCTTTGAAGTGCGTCAGATGTAGCAGTGTCCATCACAGTATCTAATTTGATTTCCAATGTAGTGCTGTAATGGTCAGTGATGTGAGTGTGGATGACTCCAGCCTTTGTATAATCACTAATAGTATCAACAAAAATGTTATCAATGCAAGTTTGGCTGCCTTCTGTCACTCGAGTTGCAATATTTATACAGCTAGTGAACCCCGCCCCAATCAGAGTATTTAAGTATAAGTCTACATGTCTATTGTGGCTGTCTAGTATGTCTATATTGAAGTCCCCAACAAGTATATAATTTTTATTTTTTTGTTTGGAATTGTAGAAATACTCTAGTTCTTGAATAAACAAATCTTTACCAGCTTCATGTGTACGATAACCAGCAAGAATACTAAAATTTTTGTTTCGAAATTGAAATTCTAAATTCAAACAGGTTACATCCCCTAAAATGACCTCTTTAGACAAAACAGACAAATTTCTATTTGTATACACTAGAGTACCGTCATTCCTGTTTTGCTGTCGAGTAGTCCTGTGAGTGTAGTATCCATCCAGTTCCAGTCCAGCCGCCACGCTATCAAGCCAAGTTTCAGAAAGAACAATAATGTCAAATTTTATTTTACTATATTCTAAGGAGGCAAAAAGATTATCAGAATTTTTGTAGAAGCTTCTTATATTCATATGAAATATTTTTAACGAGCCTTCTTTAGAAAGCATGTTTTCAGAAAATTGATCTATTCCCGAATACTCCTCGCATACTATAGGATTCTCACCAACAAAATCAGAAAAAATCATTTTATGAGGAAAAGAAAACTATTGCAAATTTAAGATTTGTAGAATGTGGAAAGATGTGCCACTGGAAAAAATTTTGAAGCCTAACCTGCGTCCTGTACAATGTACAAATTCTCGTACCCATTACATGTTTTATGCTTTATCAATGTTGCTTTCAAATTGACAAAAAATTCAACAAAAAAACCAATGGAAAACAGTAATTAAATTTAAGTAATTAACATATGATCATACTCTGAAACAGTTCTACAGGTAAACCACAGATTGCAGTTGCAACAAGAGGTGAGCAGGTTACCCCAGACGTGGGCGTGGCGGCCTCGCTGAGCTGCGAGCTGTCCTCGCGCAGCAGCGGCGTCACCTCGGGCCGGTAGCGCAGGATGACAACGGAGGCGCTCACGATGGTGTAGGCCAGCAGCGTGCCTATGGACATGAACTCCACCAGCTTCTCCAGGTCAAAGAACAGAGCGATGAGAGCACTGCTCATCCCCGACACCGCCAGGTTGATGATCGGCACCTGAGAAAATAAAAGGTGAGTACTGTAACTGAAACAGCTCTTCCCCTAGTGTGATTGTATCTGCCCTTTGCTAGTTTAGATACTAATAGGGTTACAGTAACAGATTTTTAGCGAATTTCCTTAAAGGAATAAGCTATTATGGTAGTACTCATGGTAAGACCTAAGCCCGAGACCATGTTAACTTTTCATTTTGGGGCCCCCAGAAGCAAAAAACACTATTCGTTCAAATTTATATATATATATATCTATACATCTATATATATATATATATATATATATATATATATTTATATATATACATATGTCTGTTAACACGATAGCGGCCGTAAATATGGTCCGATCTTAATGAAATTTGGTACAGATGTGTAAAGTGGTAATCACTCGGACGAGTTCGTGAACCAGCCCGATCTGACCACCGGAAGAGGGGGTAAAGGGGGATAAACCCCCCCAAAAATGGGTTTTTTGAGTTTTTCACATAGAAAAGTAAAATTTATCAAATTTTTGTTGCAGCCATTGGATTCAGCTCCAAAAAACAAATAATTTAGTTTTTTGAATCACTGCTCTATATCCATTCGTAACCGAGATATTGAAAGTGATAAACACAGTACGTTGTCTCAATGTTAACCTTATGGAAAATAACTAAATTCTATATTTCGCTTATTTCTCAACATATCTTGATAAAACTTGGTAAATGGCTTCTTTTAGTTCAGATCTACTAAATATTGAATAAAACTAACCAGTTTGAACATACCTGTAACAGCAAACCTGCATACTCATTCCCCATGTTATTCTTATGGAGCTTACGAGAACATGCCAAATCTCGCTATTTTGGATTGAAATATGTTGTTTGCATTTGAAATTCACTGAGTATGCAGGTCTGCTGCAACGGGGGTATTTTATTTTTTTTATTGAAGGCAGTGTGAGCTGCCTTTCTGTGAACAACTTCAGTTCCCCTCTGGGGGAGGCTGGGCTTAACGGCAGGGAGGGCAGGGGTGTTCTGGCAACCAAGATGAGGATCATCCATCCCTTGAGGCCTACATCCATTCATAGACATTCCCACTTAAAATTCCCATTTAAAGTTATATTATTGCCGAGTCTATGTTTGGCAGAACTTTTTCTTATTCCTTCTCTGTTTGATTCACCATGCATTAATCACTTAAGACTCAGCATCTAAGGGATATTGCAGAGGAAGCTTTCTTTCCATACAAAAGAAAAAATGGATAAAGTACTCTCACAGGATTTTTCATTGGTGGTGAGCAACCCAAGCTTCCTGACTCCTTCTACAAAACAAAACTAAAAGTGATAGTTAATTTCTAGAGTTTAAGTATATGTTTTGAAGCAATTAAATTCCATGTTGTACTGGTCATATTACAGTGCTGTATTTTTAAATAAAACATTTGCCCAAAAGTTGATAGAATCTTGTTTATTAAAAAAAAAGTTTTTCTTTTCTGAGTCCGTTCAGCTTTTCTACCCAACCGATTTACATAATTTGTGTTTTAAATTAAAGATATAAATATATATACACAGGTTTATATAAAGCATTAGCACTCTGAAATGTGACTTCAGTTAAAAATCTATCTCCAATTGTGATACGCTAAATAATTTTGGCCTAAGAATTTTCAGTGAGATACTGGCTTTTATTTAAGCTAGATGAGTTTCAATAAATGCAAGACGAGAAATGCAACTAAAATTTGATTTTCCCAACATTTGTTGTGGACATTTGTTGTTGCACAAGTGTTATTATTTTTTTTCCTCAAAACATTCAATATACTATGGGCTTTCATTCGAGCTCTTATTCAAATCAAACAAGTTTACTGCAATTTTGAAATAAAAAATTCTTCAAAATACAGATGTGGCATAATACAGGCTTTGTCACAGCTTAGTCCCTTTGTTTAACACATCCCCTACCACAGCTCCACCACCACCATGCACCCGGCACTGTGACGGCCGGTAGTCAACGTGTTAAAAAAAAGAGGGATCGTTTTTGTACAAAGAGTTAAAAAAAAACAGTGTTGAGAAACCAAATCTTACAAAATTTTTTCAAAATACAAAAACATTTAACAAAAATAGTACCTGAGTGGTTTTATTGACTTTTCCGAGGAAGGAGAAGATGAGTCCGTCGGCGGCCATGGCGTACATGCAGCGAGGCAGGGCGAAGAGTGACCCGAGCAGCGTGGTGGTCATGCCACACAGCGCACCCAGAGTCACGGCGTAGCGCACCCACGGCAGGTGCAGTGTGGTGAAGGCCTCGGGCAGGGCGGCCGTGGGGCTGATCTGCCAGTAGGGCACCATCAGTGTCAGGGCGGCCCCCACCAGGATGTAACCTGCAGTAGACAGAGAGAGAGTGTAGTGTCATGTGACGGCACCCACGGCAGGTGCAGTGTGGTGAAGGCCTCGGGCAGGGCGGCCATGGGGCTGATCTGCCAGTAGGGCACCATCAGTGTCAGGGCGGCCCCCACCAGGATGTAACCTGCAGTAGACAGAGAGAGAGTGTAGTGTCATGTGACGGCACCCACGGCAGGTGCAGTGTGGTGAAGGCCTCGGGCAGGGAGGCCGTGGGGCTGATCTGCCAGTAGGGCACCATCAGTGTCAGGGCGGCCCCCACCAGGATGTAACCTGCAGTAGACAGAGAGAGAGTGTAGTGTCATGTGACGGCACCCACGGCAGGTGCAGTGTGGTGAAGGCCTCGGGCAGGGCGGCCATGGGGCTGATCTGCCAGTAGGGCACCATCAGTGTCAGGGCGGCCCCCACCAGGATGTAACCTACAGTAGACAGAGAGAGAGAGTGTAGTGTCATGTGACGGCACCCACGGCAGGTGCAGTGTGGTAAAGGCCTCGGGCAGGGCGGTTGTGGGGCTGATCTGCCAGTAGGGCACCATCAGTGTCAGGGCGGCCCCCACCAGGATGTAACCTGCAGAAGACAGAGAGAGAGTGTAGTGTCATGTGGCGGCACACGGCAGGTGCAGTGTGGTGAAGGCCTCGGGCAGGGCGGCCGTGGGGCTGATCTGCCAGTAGGGCACCATCAGTGTCAGGGCGGCCCCCACCAGGATGTAACCTGCAGTAGACAGAGAGAGAGTGTAGTGTCATGTGACGGCACCCACGGCAGGTGCAGTGTGGTGAAGGCCTCGGGCAGGGCGGCCGTGGGGCTGATCTGCCAGTAGGGCACCATCAGTGTCAGGGCGGCCCCCACCAGGATGTAACCTGCAGTAGACAGTGAGAGAAGTGTTTGGTTTTGGATCTCTCGTGATTAATTTGCTGATTTAGTGAATAATATAAGATTTTAGCTCTTTCCCTACAACAACCTATAAAACCCTTTGGGACATAAGAGATGTGAATCCTCTTCTTATGTCCATTTGACTGCCTTTAGAGATCCTTCATAATGTTTGTGCTCTCCATTGGGCATGGAAGGCATATTTTAGTGTGACCCCTCCTTCCTCTTATATGATTGTAAATTATTCATTAATGTTTCTTTAATTTATGGTATAATATACATCAAAACTATCCTTTTGGCCATTAATGCTTTACTTACTTACTTGTTACTTGTTACTTGTAACAAGTTGTTGTGTTACTTTAAACCTAGACTACTCACTCAATCAATTTGTTCAAAATAGCTACCGTATATAAAAAACCAGATCGAATCAAAAGTTTATTTCTAGAACTTGAGTTGAACCCCAAAAAATAAAAACTCATTTCAAACCTATGATTTAATTGTTGAAAGTCATTTTTTTTTTCGGGGGAAGAATTTAATAACCAAACAACAGAAACAAAAATATTGCAACCACTAACCTATGCAGACGAGAGTCATGGAGACGATGGTTGCAATCGGGATGGAGAAGGCTGGGTCTCGAGCCTCTTCTCCTGATGTGGCAATACTATCAAAGCCGACAAACGCGTAGAAACAAGTCGCAGCTCCCGCGACTACACCTGACAGTCCGTATGGCAGGAACCCTCCCTCTGAATCATCGGAAAATTAACCATCAGTTGCTAGTAATCAATAAGAACCGTTTAAAATAACTCTGATGAAGAGTTGCAATAAGTTTATATGAGGAGTAATATATGTACTTTATAAAACAAAAACTGTGTAAAAAATGACAAACTCAATTGATTTTAATGTTAAAAAATTTAAAAGTTATAAAATTTGGCATTTGAGTTAATATGTATTGTTTACTCAGATCATAGGTATAAAATATCAAAAACATCAATCCCAACTGCAGGCTTTGCCAGTTACCAAGAGGTATAGGTACCACAGACTAAAGATTTCTCGTTCATGAACGTAAATCCAAGGTGACTCACGATCCAAGGTCCAGTTGTCGATGTCAGCGTAGGTGAACCCCACCACGATGACGAGGGCCATGACCGCCAGGTTGACCAGCGTCAGCAGGCTGTTGACCACGGCCGACCCCTTCACACCGAGCGCTGCGGAACGTACATGTGTGATGAGTTTTTGGAAATTAAATATAGATAATTGGTTTCTAATAAGTTTCAGGTTTCACCGCTTATTAGTTTACATGTATAATATCTAAGACTAGCAGTTGCCCGTGGCTAATGAAGATAGGGCCACATAGTGAGTTTATGATTAAACAGATAATGTACAAAAACGAATGACGACTTTAATGTAACTAACTAAACTAAATTTTACTCTTATATAGTACATACCACCTAAAAAATCAACGAAACAACCATAAAACCATTATGAAAGTAACCAAATTATAAATCAGCTGTAAAATCGTATCCATATGTGACACTGAACCACCTGTTTGTTGAATGAACATTGCAAATGAAACAAAAGATCATCCATTCCACTTGCGTAAGAAAACTTATAAACTTCGACCCTGCCAAAACCCCTTAAAACTTCGAATTAAAAAAAACCGTTCTTAGCGGATGCTTACGCCTTAAGATCTTCCATGTACTAAGTCAAGTAGTTTGGGCTGTGCAGTGATAGGTCAGTGGTATTGGACAAATATAAAGCAGATGGACTTTCACTAACCAGAAAGATGTTTCCAGGAATCCTCAAAGTCCGCAGGTCTCTGCGACTGGAGTTATTCTATTGCTGCCCCTCGCAGGAGGTATTTCTATTTGGCCTCCCTGTAGTATACATGTGAACAGATTCAGCGCCCCGCCGATAAAGTCCTCAAGGGTGCCCTGGGCAGGCTTATGCCCAATATCGTTGAATCTGCTCGCATGCATGGTATATAGTGGCCCTTAAGCATGAATATAAATATCTCCGTCGCAGCAGACCTTACGTACTTAAGGTTTCCTAAAGCAGTTTTCTGTTTCATGAAAGTTTATGTACGTAAAACGTAGAAATTGCCTTGATTTAATGTGAAAAAATTCTAAGGTTTTTAGGGTCTACCTTGAACATAAAAATACCCCCGTTGCAGCAGACCTCCAGACTATGCAGGTCTACTGCAACAGTCATGCAAAAATCTGGTGGTATTAAAACAATATCAGGTGAATCTGAACCAAAAAAGCCACATATCAAGTTTTATGTTGAGTAATAACAGAGATACAGAATTTTTCTATTGGGACAATTTGTTGTGTTTTCAGCTTTGAATATAGTTTGAATAATGGTTTTTGCTTCTGGGAGCTACAAAATAAAAAGTTATCATGGTCTCGGGCTTAGGTCTTGCCGTGAGATCTATGGTAATAATTCCATCAATGAAATTCGCTAAAAGACAAAGGCAAAGTATTTTTTCTAATGATGTAGATAAAATAAATGGTTTAAAATAGCTCTTTCAATAACAGCCGTTACAGGGAAGAAGGGAAGAAAGTATCTCTAGTCAGTGATTTATTTTATGATCTATTCCTGACAGGTAGTTTGACATTCTAATAAATTTCTTGCTTTTTACATCTGTTTGAATATAAACATTTCATCAATTAGTGAGCCGGTGGCGCAGTTGGTAGCGCACTCGGCCTCGGAACTGTGGCCACGAAGCGTCGCAGGTTCGAGACTCGGGCGTGTCGCTTACTTTTAGCAGTACTGTTCACCCCTTGTACTGTACCGGCTCACTCCTTGGCTTTGCTTGATAACGTCCACGCACAGATCAATAGTCTATGTGGGCGGGGCAAAGGCAAGGTAAAAAAGAGGCCGCCACCCTCTTTTTATAAAAAATAAGAAAAAAAATAAGAATTTGTATTCTGCCATAAGGATAACATGGGATCTTTAAAAGGGTCCATGGCGGAGTCCGAGGGTCAGATCAGGATGAAAACCATTTAGTTTTCCTATTTAATGCCTAAAGAAACAGTGTACCAAATTTCAGCCTTCTGGGTTATTGGGAAGTTGGAGAATTAGTGGAGTGAGTCAGTGAGGGCTTTGCCTTTTATAGGTATAGATTCGACTTAAATTATGACTCACAATTTTTTGATCCGATCTCTTTTTAAACGCTTATGGTTGATTTTCCTTAAACTAAATGAAACACTAAATGATAAATGATTCGGTGAAAAACATAAATTACTACTTAGCATTTTTCAAATTATACTCTGAAACCACAATAAAAAACTGTTGTTGTCCATAAAAAGTATTAATTATGTTGCTTTCAAAACTGTTCAAGTGGAGTTTCTGTGCATTCAAAATTAGCTGTATAGTATGTTTCTTCAAGTTAATATTTAACCTTCTGATTATTTATTACGTCTATAAATTTAACTTATTCTCTGCTTTGACAATACCGATATTCTTGTTCTAAGATCATTATAACATTTTCCCTTCTGTTCAGAAATTATTGAAATGATGTTGAAGCCATTATTCCATAATTATTTCTTGTCTTTTGCTCTGACATTGAATTGAGACCATTGACATTTTCAATTGCACTCCCAGGTTGTATGAAGAATATTTTATGACTAGTGTGAAAAAATATGTTGCTTGCTAAATTACAACTGCAGATAAAATCAGCCCAGTTGGCATGCGGATTCCACTGTATCTAATGCCAACAGGGATAACTACCCAGGATGCAGGTGTAGGAGATGCAGACGGCGAAGGCGAGGAAGTCGGGGTAGCGGCCCAGCAGCTGTTCATGCAGCTCGCCCACCGTCTCCACCGTGTAGTTACTGATGACGCCGCCGAGGATGGAGTCGATGTAGCCGCTCCACGCGCGCGCCACCGACGCCGCTCCTGCAGAAACAACACCTCTACAATCAAGCGTTTCTCTGGCACACCTGCTTTTCAGAACAACTTTGATAATGAACATCTTACAAAACACATTTCAAAAATAGGTTAAACCTAGCTATGCTCCATTAAAATTTCTTTTAAAAGAAGCAGAGCTTAAGCTTTTTAAGCCATCAAGGAGCTCATTGTACAACCCGGAGCCAAAGTAAGAAAAACTTTTCCGCCACACTTTAAGATTGATTTTG
Organism: Flexamia atlantica; assembly: GCA_035578135.1. NCBI lineage: Eukaryota > Metazoa > Arthropoda > Insecta > Hemiptera > Cicadellidae > Flexamia > Flexamia atlantica. Next base: position 21,819,698 of record JAQJVK010000005.1, read on the forward strand.
GGAAAGTGGAGTCTCCTACTATGGCGAGTTTTGCGCTGAGAGACCTCGTCGCGGAAGGAGAGCCTCTTGCAAAAGTAGACAGGCTCGCTTGTCATCAAAACCCTGTGTGTCATGTAACATGTCATCATGCTGCATACAGCTTCCACAAGCAGCAGCTTGAACAATTCAGGGTATGAGGACATACAGTCGTATCATTTTAAGCAAAAAAACAAAGCGAACCCAAATCCAACCCAAATCCTCTCTTGAAAGGCTGTTGCCATATCATACAATCACGGTACTCAAATTATATACTTTTTATAGTGGGGATTGGGAAACCTCAGTTGCCCTACCCCACAGAAAACTTCTTTGAGGGTAATTCAGCCATTTTTCTTTCTTTTTGCACAGCAACCACTAGCAAACCGTAAGCCTTTAGTAGATTAATAAAGCGAAAGCAAAAGGAAAAATGAATAAGGTAGATGAAATAGGTTCAGCCAAGCTTTTACTGGGTGGTCAAAGATATATACCTTTATCCAATGGACTTTTAACGTGCCGAGTGACAGATGGCCCTCATCTTGCTCACCAGTACACCCCTGCCCATCCTACCAACAAGCCCAGCCTCCCCTACAGTAGTGGGGAGCAGAAATTGTTCACTGAAATACAGCTACTGAACTGCCCCAAATCGTGACAACTTTTGTTACTGTACCCAGCAAGCCAGCATTGTACCTAAACTAGCAAAAGCCAGTTAGGATCCCACCGGTTTAATTGGGATCCAAATAATTATAGTCATAACACCGTAGTATATCTTAAAATATTTTTTTATATAAATGAATTATATTTAATAAAATAGTCTTTGATAATAAACTTAAAAATAATTAAAGCCCTGCACAGTTATCAAATTACATACCAATCATGTGTTCGAGGATTATATTCCAGCCGATAACAAAGGCCCAGAATTCTCCGACGCTGACGTAAGTGTAGACGTAAGCTGAACCGGCCTTGGGGACTCGGGTCCCGAACTCGGCATAGCACAGGGCCGCCAACATGGACGTCATACCAGCCAGAATGAACGACAAGATGATCCCAGGCCCGGCCAGGTCCCTGGCTACGGTGCCAGTCAACACGTAGATGCCGGCTCCGACCATGTGTCCGATTCCTGAATCAGAGTGAACAATTGAAGGAAATCATAAGTGGAAAATTATCAAGCATATTACAAAAAAAGAATCCAGAAAGTCTCATTCCTCTCTTGCATATCATTTTCAGGGGTTCTTAAGGTGTAATTCACTTGCAGTTGTTAACTATTTTTTATCTGAAACCCAGTCATTGTGTATTGTACATGATTGATGTTTGTTGAAATTAATTTTTACATTGTTTATTGTCCCTGATAATTGAGACTAAACATTGTTTGGCAGCTCTGGCAAAGTAGCAGGCCATTTTAGCTCAAGATAAAACAGACAAACCATAAATCCTTAAAAAATTTTGTTAACTGAAAATTTACGAATTTACTTGAAACAAAAGACTTGAATTTATGAAAAAGGTGTAGCCAGCTACTTGGAGGTTATGGATTATGGATGGTTATATGTGATGGCCTATGAGTCCGATATTCCCTGGTGGGGGTTAACGTCTACACCAGTGAATACTATGTTAATCCATAAGCCCACCCTCGTACAGACCAGTTCATGATTCATTTGGGAAATTGTGGTTCAGATTCCATGTTAGGTTGTACCTCCCTTTGTTGCCATTGGCTGTTGGGCTATCAATTAACAGTCCTGTCCAAGGAAACTGTTGGCCTTAGTCAGTAACAAGAATAGAAGATCATGCCACATTCATCTCTCATTAATACTTGGCTTGAAATACCTGATAGGTTGCCATTTCATATAAAAGTATTAAAGTATCACAATGCTTAAGGGGTTTATAGCTCGCAATAAAACACAACATACCCAGAAGTGTTATATCAAAGGTGTTGAGGCATCGTTTCAATGGAGTTTCCATATTGTCATCAGCGGAGCTCAATTGTTTCGTGCGATTCATTTTGGTGCAAAAACCCGAGAACACATGCCCCAGGATTTTGTGTCTTGCTCCAGGCATTTTGCTGTAATGAAAGAATTGATTTTATTAATACAAAAATAGGTAAACTTGAAATAGATAATCATAAACAGTTTGAATTTCATCTTGATGGGGTTGTGGAAGATCACCAATAATAGTCATTAGTTATTAGATAATGTAAAAGATTCTGTGAAGGCATCCCTATGATAAAAGTATCAGCATATTTAGTAAATTAGTCAATTTATTAAGGTTTAGCTCACTGAAACGTCGAAGTAAATTATGTCATATTTTACATGGATTATGCAAAAGTACTGAACATAATTTAGATAAAACTTGAGTTGTTATAGCTCCCAACATAAACAAATGTTACTACGTACAATAAAATATTCATAAACATATTTATCATCTTACTTAATTCAAAACAAACTTAAAATAAAAAGTACTACAATATGATTGAGTCCAATCTCATCCAGTTTTCTATCTTTTTCTTCTACGAACTTTATATAATGTGATTAGAACAGGAGATATAAGAGAAACAAAACAAAAATAGTTTAATTTGGAAGATCGTATTATTTTTGATTAGTCATAACTCTTTTTCCCAATGTAGGATTAAATCATTAGTGTCTTAAATGAAAAACAAAGATCTCTAGGTTTCAAGACCAAACCTAATATTGATTCTTAGTTAGAACCTGAATTATAAATCTTCAAGTAACAATAAATTTTGAAAAGCAAACATTTTATGTTCAATGTTGCTTTAGTAACTCATCACTAACTGGTTGTATTTAAATTATGTAAATTTCAAATAAAGCCATTAAATCATCGAATAGCTTAAGACTAACTTAATAATATGATTAGAACTGGAGATGTAATAAAAACAAGAAATGCTCATAAGAAATGTACAGGGAAGAATTTTTATTTGAGTATATCTTGAAACGAAAAAAAATTTTCAAAAACAGATTGCGGCATTGTAGTCAGCGTGAAAATTTAGTCTTTAATGATGTGTCACAATTCTATAATCACATTTAAAAAATTTATATCCGCCATATTCTTGTTCAGTACATCAAATAGTACCAGAATCAATCATAAAATTTGAGTCAGACCTTATGTCAAGGTTACTCACATGGTGTTTTCCTTACACCATGACATGGCTCGGCGACCAACTATTACTTTTCCTTTCTCAAACATTGCCTTGCCAATCCCAAAGTTTTTCCATCCTCCAGCTGACTTATAAACTAATTTAAAACAATGTTTTATGAAAAATGACAAGACTCTGTGATATCAGATAATTTTTAAAATGCTTAAATTTCCATACTGATGAAAATATTGTTCATTACTCATCACAAAACTTCTCGTTCAGGGACTCGGAATTAAGTGTTTTTCCGAGAGCGGCAAAACGCTTCTCCCGAAAGTGAAATATAGCCTACAGTTAAATAGATAAAACATGTTGGCTTTAAAAGATGATTTGATTAACATATCTATGTCAATTAAAGTCGGCAGACAAACTAAATAAGTAAAACTCAATAAATTATTGTAGAACGGTCACCTCGGTTTATTCTCACCTCTGTTTATTTGCGGAAGACTATAATGAAGGAGAGGTCCGATCCGGATGTAAAAATTTTAGTAAAATCTAAAGTCACGATAAATAGAAAGAAAATTTAAAAGTAAATATAAATCCGAGAAACTGGTGTGTGTGTGTGTTGTTGATGCTGCAGTTTAAAAATGTGTGTAAAAGCTGTAAAAATAGTCCATTAGTAGAATGATGTAGTTAAGAGATCGAGAGGCTCAGATCGTGGTAGCCGAATCGCCTGAAACCTCGTAATCTTCCCGCGGCTCTATACAGTATCCTCTTATTTTCATGGTAAGAATTTATGTCTCGATGATTTATTAAAATATTATCGTGTATCATAATAGGCGATTCCAGGGGCGAACCCAGGATTTAATTTCGGGGGGGGATATCCCATAAGAGAGGAAAGGGAGTAATTAATAGGTATTCACAAAAACCCGTACTAATTTGACGGTAGACAAATAAGGTCGTCGCGGTAGACGAGTATCGCATCACAATAGACGAATATGGACACATCGCAGTGGACAAATATATCGTCGTCACGTTAGGCAAATATCATTGACACGGTAAGCGAATATAGTCATCGCAGAATATCGTCGTTGTGGTAGATGCCACGGTAGACGAGTATTGCGTCGCTGTAGACGAACATGGTCGTCGCGGAAGACAAATATCATTGTCGCGGTAGACACATATCGTTGTCACGTCGCAGTGGACGAAAATCGTCGTAGCGATAGAAGGATGTAATTGTCATGGTAGACGAGTATCGTCCCGCAGTAGATAAAATATTGTCGTCGTGGTAAACGAGTATGGCGCTGGTAGGTCAATTAAGGAATAATTTACAATTGAAATTATTTTATTTCTTTTTCGTAAGTATATGGTAGACGAATATGGACGTCGCGGTAGTCAAAGATCGTCAATTTGCTAGACGAGTATCGTCCTGGTAGACGCCGCGGTAGACGAACATAGTCGTCGCGGTAGACGAATTTCATTCTCGCAGTAGACAAATATAGTTGTCACGTCGCAGTTGACAAAAATCGTCGTCGTGTCGCGGTAGACGAGAATCGTCTTCGCGTCGCGGTGGACGAAAATCGTCTTCGCGTCGAGGTAGACAAAAATCGTCTTCGCGTCACGGTAGACAAAAATCGTCTTCGCGTCGCGTTAGACGAAAATCGTCTTCGCGTCGCGGTAGACAAAAATCGTAGTCGCGTCGCGGTACCCGAAAATGGTTGTCTTGTCGTCCAAAATTTCTATTCTCCAAAATTTTGGGAGGGTTATATCCCCTTTACCCCCCCTGGGTTCGCCCCTGGGCAATGCCGTAGTGGAATCGCGCGGCAAATGAAACTCGTCGTTGATGCACCACACAGACGAGTTTGCGTCATATCGCGTCTCCGCGTGTCGCGGAATTACTTAAATGTCGGCAATTTTGTTGTAGGCCGACGGTTCCGCATCTCATGAATACATTCTTTTGAAAACACTACGTAAATTATAGTTTCAGATATTTACATTCGACTAAGGCCAAGCCAACACAAACTCATAGCTAGAGTTGTATCCTTGACACTTCCCGTGTACATATCGGTACTGCGGTTGCGTCTGAGACTTCGAAGGCGTTAAACAAACGTCGACTAAAACCGCGTCGATTGAAATTTTTATTTTGTTGTTGTTTTGACAACCTCGTCCGGATGATCCGGGATCAAAGTTATTCAGGCAAATAATTTGTGAAATCTCAAAACTTCCTCTGAACTTGTTAAACTTAATTTCAACTTTCATTAAAACTAATATAAAAAAATATATACAAATAAAAAACTATTATGAATATATTCAAGCAAGTCGAATGAAAATCATTTTAATTGTTGGCTAAGATATTCGCGAAATTACAGAGTATCGTTAGCCATCGACGTTTCATGAAAACATACAACACAACTGTTACAATGCTTCCCCAGTACATTATGCTGCGTAAGATCTATGGTGAAAAAACAACCACTCATTGGTTATTCGATGTAAAAATTTTCAACTAAAAAAAGTAAAACTTGCCTAGTCATTGTGCAATTTTTTGGTAACTAAATGTTGTCAATATTTTTGCACTTAAAATTCTTTGTATCATGTACCTGAAACAGTAGTTTTTTTGTCCTGAACGAATACGAGAATTTTTCAACAAATACAGACCGACCACTAAAAATATAGCTAATTAAATCCCGCAACGTTGCCAGAACAAATACCTCGGTAGGTGTTCTTAGTGTTCGAGATAAAAAAATCAAATGTTCTCTAAAAACTTGTACTATAATATCATTTGTGGCCGAATCAATATGCAAATAGTAATATCTTGAGGATAGGCCTAATTAACTGCAAATACATAAGTTGTCTGCTATTCATAAATACAAGCTATAATGAATGAATGGTATATAGTCAATAATGACATATTTTACTCTAATTAGTTAAACCATTAATTGATCGATAAAGGAGAAATACCACAATACGACAATTTCTATATGACAGTTGACAATAGGTAACTTAAATTTATAATTAATTGCCAATGAACATTTTTTGAAACATTTACGACCCATTCCGTAAGATGTCAATTTAATTGCCCTTCAATTGAAAATTTACGTGACATTTAAATCGCTAAACCCTTCCTAGAGGAACTCATTCTTCAATTATGTGCAATTGCCTGTACCATATGTTAAAATATACCTCGCTCATATCAGAGGTAATACATTATTTACAAGTCACAAACGAACATACTGAATGTTCTAATAGCTCCGAACGTCGTTCAACTGCAAGGGATGTCGGTCGAAGGAATCTCACCTGTTAGCGGCGTTCTTCCCTGATAAGATGGTTTATCAGCACCCCGAAGAGAAGGACTCGTGTGTTGTCTATGGCAGCGGTCGGCGCAGACGCAGAGCGGGGCAATCGATCAACGGCGGGGTCGGTGCTAAAAATAGCACTCATTACATTTATGCACTAGATAACGAGTCAAATGGCAACCACCCCTTACGTGAAACATCTTCCACTATAAGAGGTCATTCGAATGTATTCTAAACGTTATGTTTCGCCGGAAAAAAATATACTGTAATTTCATTTCTTTTCTTGGAAATAGTCACCGGTAAAATTACCTCTAGTGACTGGACGCAAACAACTAAAAGATTGATTAATTCTTAGCACCGAGTGTTTCAAACAGGATAAGTAAGAATTATTCCATCTTATTAATAATTCTAAACTTATTTCAAACTAAATATTTAGGTTGATCGTTTTGTATATAAGAGTTTAACAAAATAGCTTAGGCCTATCTTGTTTAGATGGATTAAGAAGGAATTTGAAATTGAACTCCGATAACCTCTGTGTACGTCTTCTAAGTAGCATATTATAAGAATAAGTTTAATTCGTTGTCGTATTACAACTTTAAATTAAAAGCAATTTTCCTCGTAAAACATTTTTTTCTTTGATCCACTTTTTATGAAATTAGGTAAGCTTCTTAAGTGTCTTAGAGGAAAGATTGAAATTCTTCACAGTTTCTTAAGTTCCCCTGCAAGGAGGAAATTTGGTAAGATGTGGGCGTGACATGAAAAATTAACTTTTTAGCAAAAACCGTTTATTTTAGTCCGTCAAATAATTTGTAAAATGTGCGCTTTTAAAAATTGTTTGTCACCAAGGTGAGGCTAAAAAGTGCAGAATTCCAGTTCAACCAGTAATTTTTTAGAGTCATAAAACATTATTTGAAAGTCTATTGACGTATTTGTAAAATTGGAGCCAAAACACCAGATTGTTTTTTATTACTTTATTATTTGCCTACCATTAAATGTTATCATATGCAAGACACGACTAATGACTAATTCACTTTTTACTTTCTCCCCCCTATACATAGTATATGGAGAAAGTATTGTTTTCGTCAAAATTTTCGAATTTGAGTTGTTAGTGGATATATTCGTTTTAGTGCTCCCTGAATCCAAAAAAGTGGTTTCTGGCGTGGTGTCTATCTGTCTGTGTGTGTGTGTGTGTGTGTGTGTGTGTGTGTGTGTGTGTGTGTGTGTGTGTGTGTGTGTGTGTGTGTGTATGTAAACAAAGCTAGAGACGACACCAGTGGTCCGATTTTCATGAAATTTGGCATGTAGGTATAAAGCCATGGTATCTCCAGGCGTATTTTTCATTTTTTTGAATTTTTGATTTTTAAGGGTATTTACCCCATAAAACCCCATAAAAATGACAAAAATCCAAATTTCTCAAAAAAGGCTCTAACGATTTTGATAAAAATTTCATGGTTTTAGTGCTTAAGATGATAAACAAAATGACACCACCCGCATGGCTGTAAAAATTCAGGTTCAGAAGTTATGGGGCTTTAGGTGTTAAAAAATTCATATTTTTCAAATTTCACAAAATCGGTAACCTCTAAAGAAAATATACTTGCAACCATTAAATTGGACTTGAAAAACTAAATAATCCAGTATTTTGAATCATTAGTTTATGTTAACTGGTTCCGGAGATAATTGATATTTTAGTTCGGCGGTAAACGCAGTACGTTGTCCAATGTTATTCTTATGGCAAATATTAAAAAACCGATAAATCCGTTATTTACTAACCGATTTTGATAAAATTTGGTATATTTTTGTGTGATAATTATGTTAATTTGTTTTATTTCACTATATATGTTTTCTGGTTTTAAATGACTTGAAGGGAGAAAGTATGTGTCAGTTTCCTGATACCGTTTATTCTGTTTTAATTTGGTTTGAATTTTTGTCATTTCTTACAGTTTTATTATTTTGCTGTTAACTAGTTAAAACTACAATTCCAAAATGGCATAATCTTTGATCTAACCCCTCTTATGGATGCCATCCTATACCATCATTTTTATTTAACCCCCTCCCCAATTTTAATGTAGAATGTAGGGTACGTAATTTATGAACAGCCGCCTGATTAATGGACGAGAGTTGGTACTATTCTATAAACATTAACTTACATGAAATCTTTGCCTATCATAGGATCTGCAAGTATGCTTTTAGATCTGCAGGTAGCGTTTATCACCAAAGTAGAAGTACCTTATCAATAATTTATTGTTTTAAATAAAAAATGCCAGTTAAAAAATGTACCTAGTTGATCAACAACAAAATCAGCCCAAAACCTTTAATTTGGTGGTTTGATCAACACAGAAGGAACCTTTATTTATAATTTATAATTATTAATTAATAAGATTTTTCCAAAAACTGAAATTATTTTTTGTTATTAATGTAAATTTGCACACACCTTTTCCAGTTTTATTTGAGAAAATATCATGTTGATTTTATAAAGCACCAGTTGTAGTTGTAGTTTAGAATGATAAGTTGTATTTCAGAGAACGTAATTTCTACTTGAGAGTAGTCAATTTTATTTCAGACAGCATCAATTGAATTTCAGATTGTCAAATTTAATACCTTTTCCCTTGGTGGGTCACATTTAACGCCAAAAACTCGGGCTCTAAATAGCATAGATAAAACATCGTTTATGATATGAGTTTCTGGTAGATGAGTAAGGATAGTTTAATTTTTCAAATGGCGGCAACAATGTACAAAAAGAGATGGCAATGGAGATCGACTAAAAAAAGAGAAGAATGAAGATTTAATTGAAGAAGAAGAAGAAAGAAGTGTTTACAGTCAAATTAATTGAAACTTAGCCTATGTTTTATGAGATTAGAGGTCTTCTATAGAATAGTATTTATATTAAGTTGTAAGTAAAAGTAAATTTCTATAACTTTAATAATATGTGCAATTAATTATCTAATTGTTAGTAGTTTGCTAGTAAGTCAATGTAAAAAAGTGCATAACCTAAAATGTTGGTCTACCGTCTATCAGTCAGCTATATTTCTATTAAAGCTTAAATTATTCCTATTTAGCAACATATTATAATCTTTTACATTTGGTTCTCCAGTTATAATATTTATTCGACCAAATATACTCTTAATCAAGGGGTTTGTTTCTCAGATAGTTTAGAACAAATCTGACAAGCTTCAGTTTGAAGGCTTTCAGCCTCCTAGCTATGTCCATACTTGTGCAACTTTCGTAGTATTTTTATGAAGTATGCCCCTATAGATCAATCTTATAAAGCATGCTGTTAACACACTTTTGTAAAATATGCTGCATCAATGTTCATAGGCCCATCGATGTGTTATTGTATGCTGTATGCTGCTCACTGCACGGTAAAGCTGGATAAGGATGTAAGGCCCGAATTAAATGTTTTATTTTCGTTGAATGACTCATATGGTAAATGTTCCGCATACGGGAACCTCGTGGATTTTGATGAAAACTGTCTTAATGTGTCCCTTTCACTATTTTATTACAGAATCAACTTGAATTTTGCCGCGGAAAACCCTTTAAGTACCTCAAATCAACAAATTAAAAGTCTTAAAACACACTTCATAGGTGGGAAAACTACTTACTGATGGACAACTGGATGGTTCCATTGTCTAATGGCGGCTAAGATTAATGATTGCAGGGGAGTAACAGCAGATTGAATCATATGTTCTGTGCAGTCGAAAAGTAAATGCCAAAATTACTAATGACCAACTCCTTTCGACTGTCGCTGTCGTCTGTAAGTCGGCAAAACGACTTCAGTGTATATTGTGCGATTAGTTTGTTACTTCGAAAATTTTGTGTTCAAATTTTTCCTCAATAACTTAGATTCTACGTTTAAAATTATGATTATCATAATAAATTGGATAAATTCACAAATACGATAGCAATTATAAACCCTAAACCAAAAATCTGGAAGAACACTACAAATTCTTTCTTACAAAGGGTTGTACTTGCAAACCGTTATAAAAATAAGGGACGGGTTGTACAGGTGTGCCAACTTAGGAAAATATAAAGAATCTATTTTGTTGATTTTATTTAAATTGTTCCGAATTCCCCTGATCGAAAATATTGATTTAGGTATTAAATGACATGAATTATAACTGACAGTGATACAATGACACAATTTGTTCTCAGTTATACCAAATGAAGAAATTATAGATGTTTTTTTAAAGCTTGTTGTGGTTGAAATTAGGCCTAAATGAAATCTATTTATTTTCTGGAGGAGGACATGACACAATTTTTGTGTGAGTCACCGGTTATTTATGAGGTGTTGAGCCGGTTATTTATGAAGCCCCCAATCAGCTCCTCATGGGAAAATTATTTGATTCATGCGGTGATTCTAAATACCCGATAACTCAAAAACTCCCACTGATTCAACTAAATAGACCGAATATCTAAACTAAAATGAACTAACCTAACCTAACCTAACTTAACCTAACCTAACCTAACTCAACCTAACCTAACGTAACTTAACCCTTTTAAGGCCAGCTCCAAAACTGTGGTACTTGAGAAAAAGGCCAGCTCCCAAACTGTGGTACTTGCGAAAAAGGCCAAGCCATTTCTTATGTGCTGTGCATAGTTTTAGTTAAAGGGCTATAACTTCCACAATTTTTATCAGATAAGCATAATTCTTTTTTTAAATTGTTCCTAATTAAATGGGCTTTAAAATGCATTAGAATATATTATGAAACTATCAGAAAGAAATTTCGTTTACAGATATATGTAAGAAAACTTTAATGAGCTAATTTATATTTTTCCACTTTGACGGCATATAAAAAATATATAACTTTGTTTTACATCCAAAAACCATTTATAACTATAAAGTAAAACTTATTTACAGGAAGTATGCCAATTTTGAAGTACCTACCTTAATTAATAACAGAACTATAAGTGATAATGTAAAAATTGACACTTCGTTGTTTTAGGCCTAAATGGCTAACGCCATGTTATTTGTATACAGGAGGGTGATTTCGCTTACAGGTCATTATCTCGACTTCTTTTGCTCATTCTTCATTGAAAACACAAGTCAAGCACACACAACTCATTTAATAAATGATATATGGTCGATGAAAACAATAACCTCATCACTTGACCAACAAAACACAAAAATTAACAGCAACAAAATCATCACATGGCCAGCAGACGATCATGACATGAAAATCTATACAGACAACTAGGAAATTTCGGCTAAAACGGCAGTATTTGCCATTATTCATGAAGCCCAGATGACCCTCTACAAGGGAATATCAAGTTTAGTGGCCTTTGGAAAACACAACCAGCCAGTAAACAGGGAAAAGTGGGCGGGTGCCTATTACGGCCGTCGGCCGCGAACGTAGTTTGTGCCACGGGGGCCTATTACGGCCGCTGGCCTTGAACGTTCTTTTTACCACGGGGGCCTATTACGGCCGTCGGCCTTAAAAGGGTTAACCTAACCAGACCTAACCAAAAGTAAGTGATTTATCCTAACCTAAACCATCCAAATGTATTCAGCTATGAAGGAGGTCGATGGAACGGCAGGCTAGGTTATATTAGGTTAGGTTAGGATAGGTTGGGTTTGGTCAGGTTTGTTAGGTTAGGTTAGGTTTAAGTAAAGTTAACCTAACCTAACCCGACAAATCCTAACCTAATCTAACATAACCTATCCTACCGTTCCTTCGACCTCCTTCATAACTGAATACATTTGGATAGTTCAGGTTGTTTTGCTTTTAAAAATTCCCATTTTTGGGAATTTTCCCAAAATGGGGAATTTTTCCACAATGGGAAAATTTCCCAGTTTGGGAAATTTTACTCTTTTATAGGGAAATTTTTAAATAGTTCCCCACCCAATACCCCGGAATCCCACCTGGTCCCCTAGATAGTCAAAGTTTTGATGAGTAAGTTATTTCATTGTTTATTATTTTTAGTTTTTTAAGGATATCTCGTTTCAAAATGGTTCAATCTGAAAACAAACTTCATATTCGTGTTCAGGACTAAAATCCGCACAATTTGAGTACCCACAATGTAATATTTGAAGGGAAAAACATTTCTCCCATTTTCCCAGTTTTCCCCGATTTTCCCACTTTTTCCGTTTTTTCCGCGGAAAAATTAGAGTTGATTCTGTAATAAAATAGTGAAAGGAACACATTAAGAGAGTTTTCATCAAAATCTATCAGGTTACCGTATACGGAACATTTACCACTCATATTTCTTGTCAGAACCCAATAAAATCTTACAGTCTACATACTTTGTTGTTTAATTAATAGGCAAGTATCACCTCAGGTTTTCATATTTAAAGTTACCAGCCTACTATTTACTGACATTTACGGTTTGCCACCCAGTGTCCCAACACTAATTCTTTTAAGAGACAAATCCTGGGTTTTGTGTAACGACCAAGACGTATAAGAGATGGAAGTAGTTGGTGATGACTTGAACACGGTGCAGTAGTTTTATCGAGGTGCATTCCTACACTTTTTCACTGGCTGACAGGCCCTCTGCCTCAGATTTTATAGACTCCTGGGTGGGGGAGGGCTGTCTCCCATCCTCCCATTGTTTTTCCTGAAGGCGCAGCTGACCTAGATCTTTTTTGAACACGTTCACATCTGCTTTTTCTTTAAACAGAAACCCATGAACAACTTAGCTCCATCCTGTTGTCGGCAACTACTTTCAACCCTTCACCATCTTGGCTGTCACTTGAAACCTAGGTTTTCTCTCATGTGTATTAGACCACAGAAGCCTGTCATAACTAATTTTCTCGTTTGTTGTCTTTATTTAAAATTTGTCTCTGAAGTCCTACAGTATGGACTACAAAGTATAATTAAGTAGGCTAAGTTAATTCTCATCCAATAAAGTGTTTGCTTATTGTCATTAACTTATCTCAAATTAGTGTAGTAGTTTCAACTGAAATCAGTACAACAAACTTGCAAGATACCGGTAATCCAAATCTCATGAGTTGCCTTATGCAATTTTCAACATTTGTATGGTAAAATTGCATGCCTCTATGCATACGGCACATACTGCATTGAATGCACTTTGAAGCACGTTTCAAGCGCATGTAAAATCAGCCAAGTGGCTAAGTGTAATCAGGGCTTTCATCCAAGATTTCAGCTGTAGATATAGCATTTGTAACCTTCTAACCTGAGCCAACTTTAACTTTTATTGAAACCATAATGTGAATTACCATATAGATGTTTGCCAAGTTACAAACTAACTCAGTTTAAATTTTCTATTCCTTGGCCTGCTTTATTTTTGTTGAAAGCTTTAAGACTGATTAAAGCAGTAATGATCTTTTATATTTCAGATACCGTATCATAAGTGGTGCTATTCAAAATGTCTTCTAGTAAAGGGAGTGATAGTAAATCAAAGGGGTTTGGAGTTACTGGCTTCCAAATAAAAAGTCGTTCTGAAAGGGCAAATGCATTACCTCCTCCGCCAAACAGTGCCCTGAGTAAACAAGGATATTCTACAATGACGGCAATTACCAACAACGCTTTGTCTGCTTCTTGGGGTATACCAAAGAAAAGATCTAAAACTGAAGAAGAGTAAGTTTAATGGATTTTTTTTTATTACATACCTACTACATTGCATATTGTGTGTAGGGCCTTCTGCTTTTTATGATTATGGTTTTAAAAATATGAAAACCAGATGTAGGTAATACTATTTGTTGACATTTTGACAGAAAGTGACAGTTATTCCTCTCACTGTCCACTGGAAATATATCCCGGCTAGCTGGCTTATTCACTTTACTTAGTAGTTAAATTGTTTTGTAAATGATTTGCAACAAAGGTTTATATGTAAAGGTGTACAGGTACAGGTAAAGTACCATGATATTATTATTAATTTAAGATGTTATAGGCTTAAATTGAAATATTAAAATTTTATTCTCTTACTGTAAAGAAAGCTGAAGATTTCCAAAACAGCCCAACAATAAAATACAGTGTAGATTAATAATAAATGATTACAAATAGCCTAGGCCTCTTCCATATGTTTGTGCACAGATATTTTGATGAAGAGGATGAAACTCCCACCAGTACCCTGGAGTACATTCCAGCGCCTGGCAGTCCGTCGTACAATCCTCCCGCCGCCACAGCCGAGTCTGACTCAGAGGAAGACCCGCTGGATGCATTCATGGCAGGCATTGAGACTCAGGTGTGATACAGTTTGTCTCAGGGAAGTAAAGTTTCAAGATTGTTGTTGCCAAAAACTCTTTAGGGTTGTTGAATGTAATTGATAGAACTTAGTAAATTTAATCTGGAGTGCCAACCCCCCGATAACTGTGTTTTTGATTTAATTTTCTTTTTTGAACTTTAAACTGTAGCCTGCATTCAATAAACCATAAAATAAACATGAATAAGTTTCTTGAGGGTCAGAAACATTTCCAGCTAGCTTGATTAAAGCATCCCAGTTTATAGCTTTAAAACAGTCTAAACAAATTTATTTTAAATGCAACTCTTTCAATTAACAGGTGAAAAAGGACTTGACTGCAAGTATAAAGAAAGGAGCGTCTGCCCAGGCTGAACCAGAAGAGTCAGACCCCAACAAAGGCATTCGTGGTGACATAGAGGAGGAGGATGTGGAGGAGTCTTACTACAGGTGAGACTTTGTCATGTTTAAAGCTAAAAATCATTCAAGAACAAATATCTTACCTTGCCTCATTTTAGTACAGTTGTTACTTTTTAACCTAACTCTGATCTTAAGTTATTTAGGAGTCTAAGATTTGTTTGATAATTCTGTATTACCATTAGCATTATTACCAAGCAGCTATCAATGACCTCATTAAGAATGGATCGCATTGAACAAATATCTCAAATTTGAATTTCTGGTAGGGCCTATTAAATTACTTAGTTCCCCAAATTTTTAGTTCTAATCAAATCATTTTATTTTGTAACAAGTGAATTTGTTTTATTAGGTATATGGAAGAGAACCCTAGAGCTGGACTTCAAGATGACGAATCAGATGTAGAGATTGAGTACGATGAAGATGGTAACCCAATAGCTCCAAAGAAAAGCAAGGCAAGTGATCAGTGAGGCCATCTTGCAGTCTTATTGAGTACCTTCATGTATTCGAGTTGTAGCATTGAGCTTGAAATTCTTTGTAAAATTAATGTGGTGATAACTGTTAAATAACTTGTTAACCCATTAACATTAGAAAACAAAATTTTACTGATTAAATTCTAACTGAAATATGATAGTTTGTTCATAGAAAGAAAATATAGTACTGAAGTAAAATTTCTGGAAAAGCAGGCTTTGAAAATTATTTTCTATCAACACCTTTTAATGTATATTTGCCAGTTATTCTAGTAGATCAGGTAAATTGTTTTACAATTATTCTAATGTAATCAAGTTTTAGTACCACACTTAAACTAAAACACTTAAACTACATTATAAACACTATTTTGTATAGTCAATATGCAACTACCTATATTATAATTTGCATTCAACCATCTTATTCATAAAATCATTTTTAGATCCATTGAATATGACACTGAAAGTTGTCAATAGTGCCTATGGATTAAGGAGTCAACGCTTCAATGTAATGCTACCAAAATTCAATCAGTTGTGCCAGAAAAGGTCTCTACAAAAAAAGTAACATCTTTTTGACCAAGGTTCCTAATTTGTTTATCATTATTTTAAATGAATGACCTGCAAAACATTATTTACTCCTAGAACTCACCTTGATAGTATTGTAATCTAGACTAAGGTTATTTTAAGATTGAAGTATTTCAAATATTATGTGCCATCAATGTTGATTTGAATTTTTTTCTTAGATAATCGACCCGCTGCCTCTGATCGACCACTCCCAGATCCAGTACGGGGAGTTTGAGCGCAACTTCTACACGGTCCACGAGGAGATCGCGGCGATGACGGAGGAGCAGGTGGAGGAGCTGCGGCAGACGCTGGGGCTCAAGGTCACCGGCCCCTCGCCGCCGCGCCCCGTCACCAGTTTCGCTCACTTCGGGTATACATCAAGGCTACATTATCAACTTTTTTCTGTAGAAAAACGATTTTTAAAAATAGACAAACATTAAATTGAGAAGAAAAAAGAGCAATCATACCAATATTTTTTTTAACCAAATGTGCTATTTTTACAGTGAATCCAATGCTGCTTCCAAACTGAAGCTTTTTTTACATCTGAGAAAGAAATAAGAGTGGGACATTTCTGAACTCATGAGTGTTGAAATATAAACTCATTGAGGATGCTGTTTGCTGCATGAGGAATATTATTGATAGATTACCTACCTATTAATGTCTTAAAATTAAAAGAATCTTTTTTCTTTAATTTTACAAGGTTTGACGAGCAACTAATGAAAGCCATCCGCAAGTCAGAGTACACACAACCAACGCCCATCCAGGCCCAAGCGATACCTGCTGCTCTCAGTGGACGAGATATTATAGGTAAGTGAAGGTTAATCAGTGTTACTACTTAGGAAATACAGATATCTATGGATGTAGGTATTCATTAGTGTTGGAGCGAAACAGAAACTCAAATCTTTAAACCACTGAAACTTAGAAAAAGTGTCAAATGAAGGTTTAATATTATATGAGTTTTGAGAGTTGAGTATTGAAGCTGCGAGATTTGACGTGACACAACAGCAAGATTCATCAGCTGCGGAACGAAGAAGTTTTCTTCGACTGCAGAGTAACAAAATTATATACTCCTAACAGATTAACTCTAGGTACTGGCCACTATGCCTAAAGTGTTACCATAGGTAGCAAATGTGTTTAAGCAAGACTTCTTTTGATGACCCTGCCGTGGTTGTCCAGGAATCGCCAAGACAGGCAGTGGCAAGACGGCGGCCTTCATCTGGCCGATGTTGATCCACATCATGGACCAGAAGCAGCTGCAGCCCGGGGACGGACCCATCGGCCTCATACTGGCGCCCACCCGTGAGCTGTCCCAACAGGTCTGACCCCATTCACAAGTATTTAAATTATATTCAATTTAATTTGTTTTAAATTATATTTAATAACTCTTTGTGTACTGCCCTATGATTTTTTAAATTAAATTTTTTAATTCCTGGTGTTTGGAATTTTTGAGTTTCCGAAAATAAATTTAGTGGAACTTCTGGGATGGAAGCCAGTCTTAATTTATTTGATTCCTTTCTTTGGTCTGAAAAAGATTTTTTGATCAGTTGCTTGACCCCATTCCCCTTAAAATTAGACCAGACCCAAAAATGGATTATTTATTCAAGATAGATATGTTTATATCTTAACCAGACATTTTAAATCACACCATTCACATTATCATTTAAAGGGTGAATTTTTGGCTTATACTTACCTATTAACTTTTTAATAGGTAAGTATAAGCCAAAAATTCACCCTTCATTCATTAATTGAATGAAGATTAATCACCTGGCAGATTAATTGAAAGCCAATTCCGTTTCATGTGTCAACGTAATGCAGTTTGTAAAACGTGGGAGACTCATTGTTTTACATCTTGGAATAACTATTATTGTTAGAGGCTGTAATTGTTTTAACAAATGTAAGTGGTGCTTTCTCATTTGTTCTAGCACACATTGACTTCTTAATATCTCTCAGTCTCTTTCTGATTTTCCAAAACAGTAAACCTGGTCTCACTAAGGATGTTGACTCTGAAACAACATGAATTTTTCCCCCAGTCAAGTCGAGATTATCTCAATATCAATCAATCATCGACCTGGTAAGGATGATTAATCCTTGACATTGTCGGCAGATCTACAGTGAGGCGCGCAGGTTTGGCAAGGTGTACAACGTAGCGGTGGTGTGCGCGTACGGCGGCGGCAGCAAGTGGGAGCAGAGCAAGGCGCTGGAGGGCGGCGCGGAGGTGGTGGTGGCGACGCCTGGCCGCATCATCGACCTTGTGAAGATGAAGGCCACCAACCTGGAGCGCGTCACCATGCTGGTGCTGGACGAGGCCGACCGCATGTTCGACATGGGCTTCGGTCAGTTCGCACTTCCGACTTTCACATGTTCTTAAGGGGAATTTTCATTTTATCCATATATTAATGTGCGAGGGCTTTTCTTTTTGCAGTCATAACTTGAGAGCGGCTGAACAGATTTTAATGTTTTATGTGTCAAATTAAAGGCATTTTTAGGTAAGTTTGTCAATATCTCAGAATTTTAAGGAAGGGGATCACTTAAGTGCAGTAAAGGGCTTAATTTTCGGAAAAGTAAGTTTGTACTACTGTCGACACTAAAGCAAACTCAATACACTTTCTTTATAACTAAAAATTTTGCAATAGTTTGAAATTAATCCAAAAATTAATCACAGATTGCAGCACTATTATACAAAATCTCTAAAGTGTTTTGAAGTAAAGCACTTTAACAGAGTAATCTAGGTTGTTTATTTAGCAGATCACATTTGATTTGTTTAGTTAGTTTGGTGAAAGCGACTAATCAATTAAAAATAGACATCTACAGTTGGAAAAAATTCCAGATGTACTAGGCTTTGACTTAGTTTTGGGTTTTTTTTGTAATTACCAACACTTTGGTCAACTAATGGAGGACCTTATTTCACTTTCAATTAGTATAGGGTAAATATTTTATTCTCAATTTAAAATTGGTTGCAAGAGAGTACTGAAAATCAATCATAAGTTAATTTTACAATTAATTACACCCAATAAAATGTACCATAGTTATATCAGAAAATTATAGTTCTCTCAGTCATTTGTTACTTTACTTTGATAAACTAATACATTGCAGTATTTTTAGTTATTCGTGGGAAATTGATTAATTGTATTAGTTCATACTTTTTATTTGAACATCTCTTTTTTTTTACAATATCCTAAGGCCTCGAAAAATTTATCGGTCAGTAAAATGTTCTGTATGCTTAAATACTTAAAAATCTAAAGTGGATACAACTAAATCAGATGTTCTTCAGCATTTCACAACCATACTAAAATATAAATGAACCAAATTATGAAAACTAAGCCCTGTTGTCCTGTCGGTCGTGCAGAGCCGCAGGTCCGGTCGATCTGCGGCCACGTGCGGCCGGACCGGCAGACGCTGTTGTTCAGCGCCACGTTCAAGAAGAAGGTGGAGCGGCTGGCGCGCGACGTGCTCACGGACCCGGTGCGCATCGTGCAGGGCGACGTGGGCGAGGCCAACACCGACGTCACCCAGGTGAGCAACCGACACATCGCCGCGTTACCTTTAGTTTCTCATAACACACGAGATGTTTTTGACTCTTGATGAATGTTATCTCTTAACATTAAACTCTCATTAATATTATGAAGCGGACATGCACTGCTCAGCATCTTTAAATTTTCATTTAGTCTGTTGTTAAAAAAATATAATTTGCTGTTCCTTGAAATTTGCTTTCCCATGCTAAATTCTTAGGAACAAATACATAACTTTGTGCTCTTCCATTTAGACGACCCTTCATAAATTTGATTCCCTGCAAAACTCCAAACCGAGCTCTTTCCAATGACATATAAAGTATTGAAATCGGTTCAGAACTGTTGGAGGAGTTTTGATCACAAAATAACTCCTAGCATATTGAATTATTGTAGATAGATTTTACTTATTTTGTGTAGCAGTTTTTTAGATTCATTTTTTACTGCTAAGTAGAGTAAAAATTTGTTATGTTTTATGTTTTTGCCTCCAGATTGTGACAGTGCTGCCTCAAAATGCCAAACTCAACTGGCTGATTAACCACATTGTCTCCTTCCTGTCTGCGGGAAGTTTACTCATATTCGTCACCAAAAAGGTAAGTTGTATATATTTTGTACTTTCAGGGATAAAAGGACTTGCTGAATGGCAGACTATAATATTTGATATTATTTTGGTCTGCTAAGTCTATGGTCATAAGAAAATGCAGAATTAGGTTTTTTATAATAAGCTGCCACACATGAAAACTCTACATAAGTGCTTAATATATCATGAAAAAAATGTTTTGTTGTAGGCTAATAGATTTATAAAACTACTAATTAGGATTTATGAAAAGAAAAACATGATTTAAACATTTTTTGTGAGTAGTAATCATTGGTTTTAATATTCAATTTAGCTAATTGCTTATTTAATTAAGTTTATGTAATCAGCTGTTAAACAAGTCACAGCTTCCAAACTCACTACATCTGTAAAATAGATTTAATAGAAAACAAGAATGGCAGGAAGCGAAAAGCAATGATAAAAGGTGTGAATTACTTACCAAGTTTTAATGTGCACGGCATGGATGCTTGCTGTGCCAAACTAGCGCAGAGTAGTGAATGGCACAGGTCCATGCCCTAGTGTCATTTCAAATGTTTGTATTCACTGTGGCCTGGGTATTGGAGTAGGATACCCAGATTCCGCAGGCGGAGTCAACCGCTGTTCCCCTCCCCCTCACCCCTCCAGGTGGCGATGCCTGTTCGCGGGACTTAAGCTGGGTCGTCCTATGAATCACCTTGGTTACAAACACAATGGTGAATCTATTTCATTCTAGACTCTAAAATATTTTTCTCTGATAACATAAAGAATAAACACATTTTTTTTCTTATCAGTCACTCAGTCTGTTGAGTTGCGGTTCGGTACGGTTGGTTGTGCTTACGTACTTAGAGGGAGGAAAGAAGGCTGTAAACAGTTGTAAAATTTCATAAGTGACTCAAATATCGTGAAAAGAGGAATCAGGACTCGGTGTGTATCAGCGGTGGTTGGAGTAAGCAAGTAGACCCAGTACAAGTACGTGGAGGCGGTCAGGAGTGGAACGGCATGGTTCCGTGCCTCAACATTTTGACGTCATAACCTCAAGATAGGAACCTCATATTATTTTTTTAACATAATATCTAGAGGTGTGCGGATAGTGAATTTTTGGATCGGATCAGATTCGGATTGGATAGCTTATGTTCGGATCGGTTTCGGATCGGATAACAACAGGTTCGGATCGGATAATACCGGATTTGGATATTTACAGCGCGGCGTATCAAATCAAATCAAATCAAAATTTCTTTATTCATATAAGTACAGAAGTACAGAATGGTGTCAGTAAATATTATATTATCATCAACAATAAAAAGTCCTTCCTTAAGACTATTTTACAAAATTCATCAGCACTATTTTTAGCCTCTTCTTATAATTATCAAAGAAATGAGAAAAAATCCTCCAGTCTATATAATGGTCTATTGATAAGAAATATTTTTAAGTGTTTCTTAAATAAATTAAAGTCAGTTATACTTTGTAAATTTTCTGGTAAATTGTTGTAAAATTGTATGCCGTTATATGAAGGTATTTTTTTGTAAATTGATAAATTATGTTTATTATATGCCAGCTGGTTGCCCTTTCTAGTTGAATAATTATGAAACGAATTAAGTTTTGTTTTTTTTAAGTAATGAGCAGATTTAAGTTTTCTCATAAGCCTAAGATAATTGCAAGGAACTGCCATATTATCCTAATGTATAAGGGAGGATTTGCCTTGATAGGATTGAGTTGTTGATTGTTGTCATAGGGCCTATATTGTTTCCAATATAGGCCAAATGTCAATTATTAAAGTATGCAAAGGTTCAACTAAATATCTGTTAAGAATTTAGAAATTCATTGATTCCCCTTAAGCATAGGTAAGTTAGTATATAATTGAATAAGCTTATTAGGCCTAAATCAATTTCAGGATTTGCAACTTAAAAAATCCTTTTTCAATGCAACCTAAATTTATTCACTATTAGGCCTCTGTCTTTTTTGTTCTTTTCCTTATTCGATCAGAGACTAGGCCTAAGTGACTAAAATTAAATATAAAACTTGATTCACCAATCACCTCATATTTGAAGAAAGCTTAACATTTTTATTTATGCATTAATGCCTGACAACCTAGATTTCGATTCACTACAATAATACTAAAAAACAAAACAGGTCTGAGCAGTAAACTTAACCTAAATTTCAAATATTTTGATTAGGATTTTTGCGGACATTTGCCATCACTGATTAGTAAAAAACAACAACGATCTGATTGGGTGTGGACGTGCTCTCTCCTGCCTGGTGATTCTTGATACTTGTGATTCCTGTGTTATTTTGTGTATTGTTTTTTCTTTTCAGCTTATTGTTTTCGTGACTGCTTTTACAGTTCTCTGTTTTAGCTGTGTTTTTCTCCAGGTTTTCCTGGCTATGTGTTACTAATCTTGTTATGTTCTAGGTTTTCTTCCACCTGAAGACGGGATCAGATTCCAGATCCCGAAACGTCGTGAAACTTGTTTTTTACTAATCAGTGATGGCAAATGTCCGCAAAAATCCTAATCAAAATATAAAATCACCATCACCAACAATGAATTTCAAACTAAATTTCAAGATAAGTTTCAAATATTGTAAGTTTCAGTATTAAAGCTTGGTCATTTAATTAGAACAAAGGTCAATTTGTTTTATATCACAAACAACAAGCAAACTAAATAATTATTTTCATATACGTAGGTTGTCAAGTCACATTGTACTGTTGTCTTAGAAATGTCCATTTTAATCACGTATTGAAAATACTGCCGGCCGGCTTTGACTAGGCTTAAATCGTCAAAGATTAATATTTCAGCAAAATAAAACTTATTTGTGATCGTTCAACTTTCTGTTTCTAGGTAGGTAATTGTTTAGTTGATAAATAAAGTAATCTGGCGATTGAAAAAAGACGTTCTTGAGTTAATTCAGCTTTTAAGCAGACGACGACATTCAAAAATGAAGTAAGATGGCAAGACAAAACAATGAAGTTAACAGGTTCGCCAATTCTTTGACAGCCCAAAATTATTGTAGGCCTTTTGTTTTATCGTATCAACAGGCCACTTCAGATATTTACGGCCTAAAATAGTCAAACGAAACATCAACACGACTATTTATTTATGGGGTATTTACGGGATATTTCGTTTTGGAAATTCAAGACCACTGTCGGTCAGTGGCGAACACTGATCCCAATCGATGTTTCGTCGGTAACGGATACCCGAGACAGAACTATTACAGGATGTACTACTATTTGTTAACTGATTTAATGCTACGGTACAAGAATTTATCTTAGAAAGTGTTTGTTATCGTGTCGGGTATTGCGCAGTAATCTGATTGTATACAACGATCTCGATCTAATCACGAGTCGCAATATCGGCAACCGAAATACATCGATTGATGCATACCACTACATAATCGCATCGTGTTGAGGCGTTGTTCTAGCCGCTATCGCAACCGTCGCATTTCAAAGCGTCGTTTTTGCTCCGCGATGTTTTCTGTCACTAATGTACTTTTGTCGGCAGTGACTTCTTTTGTTTGGAAGACTTTCCTTATTTGAAAATTTGATGTTTCTTTACAATTTACCCCAAAAAATGCAGTCTATCCGATAGAGTCGGATATCTAGTCAGTTTTACCGGATAGTTATAAAACCCTCGGATCGGATTCGGATATCCGATCCGATCCGAATCCGATCCGAGTTTTCGGATATCCGCACACCTCTATTAATATCTATGATCAAACTAGTAATATTTAGTATTTTGCATTAAACAAATTTTGAGGCACCAGCATACCTTCCCCAATTTTTTACCGCTCTGAATGTGTTAAGATTGTATTAAAATTAATTGCATTCTTAAGATTAATCGTTGTACAAGGCAAGACACTTTGCTCAACCTGCCCAGAGGTCAACTGGAATCAGGAAAAAAAGGGTTTTCATATTTTGGACCTTGGACATACAACACCCTTCCCACAAATATTAAATCATTAAGTTACAGAACGTTCAAGGCAAAATTAAAGTCAATACTTTACTATAATAATTCCATTTACTATTTTCACTATCATACATTAGATAAATTACTTGAAATGACGACCTGGTGTTATCTTGAAACACAGTGTAAAACTGAAGATCACTTAAATAAAGGCATTATTTATTTATTTATTTATTTATTTAAAATGATGGAAGGTGGTTCTTTCATTTATCGATCGTTGATTGCAGCTAGACGCAGAGCAGCTGGCCAGCACTCTGATCCTGAAGGAGTTCGAAGTCCTCCTGTTACACGGAGACATGGGCCAACAGGAGAGGAACAAGGTCATCACCATGTTCAAGAAGCAGGAAGTCAACATTTTAGTTGCTACTGACGTTGCCGGTAAGAAACCGCAAGTCAAGGCCAAACTAGTTACTAGGTTGACAAACCTCAGTATCAATTGTAATCAAAAATATCTCTCTGGGTGTAGTAGCAAGATATTAGTATAGAATGTACTCAGGGTGGCCACTGCATCGGGAATTCGGGAAAACCGGGAATTAGCCGGGAATTTTTCAAACTGTGAAAAAACCGGGAAATAACGGTGAATCTCGAGCAAAATCCGGGAAAACGCAATTTTTTAAAGAACATTAATAAATATCGTAAACAAATCAATATTAAAATAGTAGACGAAAAATGCAAGATTATTTCGTCATCTTTATGCTAAGCAACTTCCAAATACAACTACTAATGCGCAACTGCTTGAAGCAGAATCACACACACGTCAGTAAAAAGTGAAAGACGGCAAACAGTGTCTAGCGCCACCCTCAGTGTAAAAGCCTATCTGTGGTGAAGATTGTTGGTCGACAGGATAGTGAATGATTTATAGGATAGGTTGTCTCTGCCCAGTCCACCTGCAGGGTAGCTGACAGACAACAGTATTGGTGCAATAGTTAGTGCAGTCGAGGGGAGGGAGGGGTAGGAAGATAATGGAACAACAAATTTCTACGCAGAAGAATTGGGGTTAAAATAAAACGTTTTCTACAAAACTTTTTTACGTACCGTCAACGTACTCAAGGATCCATTAGTGATGAGTACCTATTCTTAAAAAAGTCGCTCTTATACCGCCAAGGGTTAATTTTTATTCGTATAACGTACTTCTCCATAAAAAGACGATTTCATTTGTTTTTATTATTAGGTATCGATTCTTGATTAGTTGTGCTTTGAATAACCGCAAACTCGGTTGCAAAACTGACGAAGATAAAAATAAGCTTATCATTTATTATTCTGTTTTGCAAGCAAGAAAAACAGCCACTATTTCAACGAGAAGTAGGCCTATAATATGCCTCTATTTAGTTGTGGAGATTTTCTTGTCAAAACTTACAAATATGAACTTGAGTTTTGTTATGGTCCAGTTGTTTGATTCTGTAAACTGCGGATCAATTTTACCGGCAAAGATTTCTGTCTTTCTGAAAGGAATAACCGCGAGATCATTGACGTACGAAATATTCAAGTATTGTAATTATTATAACTGCAGCCTATTTCAGGAAATAGGTTTTTTTGTGTCGGCCAGATTTGGCTTAGGGAAAATGGAAGATAAGAAAGCGACAAAAAGTGGTCAGGTGTTCATGCGTATTGACTAGCGGCTCGACGAATGTCGATAAAAGCATGGGTTATACTGAAGAACGTAGTTTGAAGTGATTTATTGATAACGCTGAACAATTATCTTTGTACCGAAGATTTTAAATTGTGTTTGAAATTATTTTGGAGTAGTACCTCACATTATGTTTTCTTTACTGTTTGTTTTTCTGCATGATTAGTTAATTAAACTTATACTCGGGTAGTTGGCTTACTATTCGACTCGAAATGAAAACCCACTATTCGCCCGCCCCTAAAAGATTTATTAAACGTATAATTTAAAGGCGTCCGATTCAAAAAAAAAATTTAGAACCGGCATAGCATTGGTTAGACTTTGATTGTGATTTTTGCCGTAATTTGCCATCACTTATTATTAGTAAAAACAGTAATGGCAAATAAATGTGCGCAAAAATCAAAATCAAAACAAACTCACAGTCACCAACAATGAATTCCAAACAAAAAATTGGCTTGACTTTTGATTTTTATCTGTACGTGACCTTGTCACCTGCCGTGTGCACGGCATGACGACTCGCAAAATGAGTACATTTAGTGTAACAAAATTAAATATTTGATAGACCAGCAAATTTTATCTTCAGAAGTTATTCATTGTCACGAATTGGGTTTTACCTTTTCAATATCAACTTCAAATGGTGTTTAGTTCAACTTTAGAATTGGGAAATCAGTACAAAATCGGGTGCGAGAGTCAACATCTAATATCAATTTTGTTTTGTTGTCTTTCTGGTTACCGAAGTTTTTTGTCTTACTTCCTTTCACGCTTTCTTCCTTCCTTTCTCCTCCCCCCACCCCTACCACACGGATGGCGCATAATATAGGTGGCTATGATAATATAGTGCGCATAGCAGGTTGTCATGGTAACCACGTGTTGTCATTGCGTCGGGCCAATTAGCGACTGCCACTGCCACTGCGTTATGAAACGTGAATTCGGGCGGACAGCAATGTGGAGCAAGACAGGCCGATAGTCGGCGCGTGCGTACCTTTACTTTGCCAAGTTTTCGAACGATATCCATATTTTTGCGTCTTCTTCCACTTATCTAATTTATATGGTTCATACTTCTGCTACCTTTTAAGTATCGAATACGATAAGGAAGTAATTTAATAATTATCCGTTTGGTGTCATACAACGTACGGTACGTTACAAAATGCATTTGGATTACATTTACGTGGTTTTGAAAAAACTTTTGAGGACTATTTATTTTCAAGTATTTTTTAACCGTTCTACGGCGAACAATCTGCTGCCGCGTGAGTAGAGGATCAATGCTGATTTGCCGTCTACCATGCACGTTTTATTGCCTTGTATTTGCGTGTTCTGACTCATTTTGATTTAGGCCTACTTCTAGTTGAATTGTTGAATACCGCCTACTTTAAAATATTGCCGGCCGTTGTTGTTGCTACGGCCTAATTGGTTCCGTGATTGGGTTAACCGTGACTCCTCAGCGAGTCACTGAAATTTAAAAATGCAAATTATGAAAATGTTGTTTATTTCGTGTATGCTCAAGCATCATCTATTACCCATCGTAAAATACTTGATTTCGGCGTAAAATATACGGGAATTATAGCCTGATTTCGTTAACACCCTGATTGTACAAGCGGCCGGTGGAAACTCATCTTGCCTCTTGCGTTTAAACCTTTTTAAACTCTATTAATTATCAGGCTATTTTATTTTTTCCACAAGGATGATGGATTTTAATAATAATATAGAATAACTGTAAGACATTGTTTACTCTGTTGTCACCAATTGGGACGACTATTATGGAGTTATAATATGCCACCGGCAGGGGCGAACCCAGGATTCAATTTCGGGAGGGGGGATATCCTATAAGAAGGGGGAAGGGGGGATTTAGGTATTCACAAACACCTGTACTAATGTGATGATAGACAAATAAGGTTGTCGTGGTAGACGAATATCGTCGTCGCGGTAGATAAAATCGTTGTCACGGTAAGCGAATATAGTCGTCGCGGTATACGAATATCGTCGTTGTGGTAAACGCCACGGTAGCAGAGTATCGCGTCGCGGTAGACACATAATATATCGTTGTCACGTCGCAGTAGACGAAAATTGTCTTCGCGTCGCGGTAGGCAAAAATCGTCTTCGCACCGCAGTAAACGAAATTCTTCGCGTCGCGGGAAACGAAAATCGTCTTCGCGTTACGGTATACGAAAAGCGTCTTCGCGTCGCGGTAGATAAAAATCGTAGTCGCGACGTGATAGCCGAAAATGGTTCTTTTCGTCCAAAATTTCTGTTCTCCAAAATTTGGGGGGATATATCCCCTTTATCCCCCCCTGGGATTGCCCCTGCCACTGGGAATACGGCCGAAAATGCTCGTGAAAACCGGGAAAAAACCGGGAATGGAAAAATTCGTTTGGAGTGGCCACCCTGGTACTGTTCACACAAATCTTCAAAACATTAATTTCATTTGTTCTTGAATTTTGTTATAGGAAAATTAATGAAATATTTATATTTATTTGGTTTTGTTTAAAGGAAATCTCTAACTGTCTACATTGGTTTTTAAGACCTAAATGATCAAAATTTTTTTTTAAATAGAGAATTAATAATTTGGTACTCAAAGCCGTAGCCAGGAAATTTTTTCGGGGGGGGGGGGTTTGGACAGGGCCGGCGACAGAATTTCCAGGAAGTCAAAAGTGGTGACCTTTTTTTTCTTTTTTACTCACGCATGTGCTTTTAGGCCCCTATATTGTCATTTTGGACCTTTTTGGCAGTTTCCGGACCCCTAAGCATTTGCCCACTCTTTTCGGGGAGGGTTTCGACTATTTCGGGGGGGGGTTTTCTCCCCCTAACCACCCCCATTTACTACTTTTTCAAGGCTATTTCTACTATTTCGGGGGGGGGGTTCTGACCCTCTAACCCCCCCCCATTGGCTACGGCCTTTTTTTTTTATTATCTTTGTTGGTACTGGTAGATTGGTAGAGAGGACTTGACCTAAAGTGTAGGGGGTGTGTTGCAGCTCGAGGTCTGGACATCCCGCACATCCGGACGGTGGTGAACTACGACGTGGCTCGGGACATCGACACCCATACCCACAGGATCGGCAGGACAGGTCGGAACCTAATTGGAACCTTGATGATTCTGTAAATGAACATATTGTTTGTTCCCTTCAAAAACCTCCATAAAAATAATACACCAATAATTAGAAACGTTTTTATGCACAGTGTTGTCTCTAAAATTAGAATATTTGTCTTCTGGAGCCTCTACAATTTGAATTTTGTAGTTGTTTAAAACATTACCTCTTAAATTCAAAGTTCTACAGTTTGAACCATTGACTTTGAATCTCTTGAGACATCCCACTCATACGGCGCAGCTGTAGCGATCGGACCTGAGCCAGGATCGGTTGGTTCAGTTAGTTCGTCTGAGCCTCCGCGAGACAGCGTAGCAAGCGCAGAGGACGGTCTTAGTTCATGGCATCGCCACAAGATAGCGCCCTCTACGGCTGTCAGTCCCCCCTTACTCCCCGCTCCCCGCCCCGACCGCCACTTCCGCTGCCGCTGCGCCCGCCGGCGCTGTACACTCATGTTCCTCCCACCACCTTCCACCGTAGAATGTGAATTCTTAGTAGAGCTCCCATTCCGACGAGGACGAGGAGGTGACCCCAAAACAGTTTGTTCATTTAGTGACTTAATGACTAATCCGTGAAAAAATAGTTAATAATTGATTTTTTCTCTGTTTCGGTTAGACAATCTTAAAGGAAATAATTACCTATTCTTTAGTTAACTGTTTGTAGAACGGTTTATTTTTAAAACAACGGGAAATAGTTTTGAAACAAATATTTAAACTTGATCTACCTGTTTCGGTTATACAATCTTAAAGTATATAATTATTTTGTAGTAAACTGTTTGTACAACGGTTTGTTTTGAAATGGTACTTTTTATTATGTTATTTATAATTTGTCCACAACATGAATGATACATAGCTGTTTATAAGTGACTGGCCCGTGTCGTCACTTAAAAAAAAACCTAATAAAATAGGCTTTATCGAGTTATATGGTCATTTTATCCTTTGTTCTAATATATGTAGACAATATTGAGAAGTAAAATTAACAACAATGGCATCACAGTACTATAGGCCTACAGTGTGTAAAAAAGTCCCGAAACGGCTAAATATTTTTTTAACAGAATTGGTTTGAAAAATCAAACTTTGCACATTCACTGCTATGTAAAAAAACTACTTTCTGGGGTATTTACTGACTCTTCGCCCCCGGTGGGGAACGGCCCACAAGGAGTCGGCACAAAATCTTAAATGTAAGCATAGATTGGCATGCACATCGTTTTAAAGTGCTAATCAAACAGAGTTCAATGCCGCAAACCGCACTTCAAAAGGTTCATTTTTTACAAAATGCGGCTGATTCGAGTTTTCAACAAAAGCTCATAGGTTTAGGTTTGTTGGGGAGGGGGTTTGGAATAAAAGTATAATTAATCAAATTGCGTATCAAACCTAAGCCTATGTAATTTGTTGAAAACTTAAATCGCCCGATATTTTTCAACCAACAATCTTTTTGAAATATGGTTTGCGGCATTGAATTTTATTTGATTAGACCTATGTGCATATGGACCCATGCTTACATTTAAGATTTTGTTCCGACTCCTCGTGGGCCGTCCCCCATTGGAGCTAACATCCTCTTCGGCCTAAAAGATAGCTTCCTTTTAGGAAGCTAAAAGCCTATCTTTTAGCTTCCTAAAAGGTAGGTTTTTAGGTCTGACATTCAATTCCGGAGTTTTGATTCTCCAGACATAGGCTGTGAACAATTTTGTATTCGATATTTAGGCGAATACTTTATAATTCTATTAGATTTCATTTCATTCTATTGATCAGCCGCCATTTTGTAAAGAATGGACCTTTTGAAGTGCGGTTTGAAGCATAAAACTCTACTTGAATAGCCCTTTAAAATTATGTACATATCGACCTGTGCTTACATTTAAGATTTTGCACCGCCTCCTCGTGGGCCGTCCCCCACTGGGGGCCAAGAGTCAGTAAACACCTCAGAAAGTAGTTTTTTTTACACAGGGAGTGACTGAGCAAAGTTTGATTTCTCAAACCGATTTGGTTAAAAAAATATTAAGTCGTTCCGGGATTTGTTTTACACACTGTATGAATGGTATTGGTTTTATTGTCATTGTTTTGACGTACCGTCCTATACAAAGCCGTATCCAGGAGGTTTTTGGGGGGGGGGGTTTGGGCTCCGCGTTTACAGGAAGTGAAGAAAATAACTTTCTAACCTTTCATTTAAACACAATTTCAACATTTTCTGGGGGATTTTGACCCCCTGTCCCCCCCATTGGCTACGGCCTTGGTCCTATACCCATACCCATGCACTTCGTCGTAAAATTACAATTACGCCATAACAGGACAAAATGGCCGTCGGTAGAGTTCGCCGTGACAACAGGACTACCTAATAACGGGAGTTCCAAACGTAAAACGAGACAATTTGTCATTTTAATATAAAAAGTCGTGTCCCAAAAGTCCTGGGCCAGTTCATTTAATAGTTCTGAAGAGTATAAAAAGTTATAAAAGTATATAAGTTTGATTGTTTAAAAATATTTCTGTTTAACAGCTCTGAAGAACATAATTTTTGCCCTAGGCTACATGTCTACTGACATGTAGAGAGTAGACATGTAAAGTAGTATTTTGGGGGGAAAGGGGGGGCCCCAAATTTTCAGACCCAATTGAGGAACTATTCATTGAGAAGTGCGCTTATTAAAATTAACAAAAATCTTTAATATTTCAGTAACGTTGTAATAAATCTAATACTTACCTAATATCCATTTCAGAAAAAAACCAATGTAGTCTACTGCTGCAGACGTAATAGATCACGTGAAACACAACAACAATAAAACTACGCCTTACAAAGATCAATGTTTCAGGTATCAAGTATCACTCACATCCAACCAATACACCAACGCAACTGTCGACAGTGTTAAGACCGTGGTGTCAATTCCCGCCTTTTTCATCAACACATTTCATGAGGGAGGGGGTGAATTGAAATCGTTTCAAGGCCAAGAGTTCTGGCATGCGCAAGCGATTTTAGCAAGCCGTGGAGGTAAATTTTTTTCACCTGCCACAACTGCTTTGCACTTTGCCATATTGCGCCTCTGGTTCTCAAATGAAATATGAATATATAATATTGCAAAAATGCTGATACAACTACATTCTTACTTACCTCCATTAGACATAATGCATTATAACTAGCGGCAATTTTTGGGGCCCACGCCGTCCATAAGCCCAATGCTAAAATTAACATTAGTCTTATGGACGGCGTGGGCCCCAAGAATTGGCGCCAGTTATACATAAATTTAAGTTTTCCCAGTTCCGGGTGGGGCGTAACGGCGTAACCCGTTGACTGCTATTTCAAGTAAATCGATACCTGTTTTTTAATTTAGATATTATCTTTTAAAGCTAGTTATCATCGGCTATTTTAAAAATAGTCACACTGATTGCCAGATTATTTTATTCTATTAATACAGTTACCCAGCTTATGATTGTAAAGTCAATAAAATTTTATCTACATCGGAACGGTTCTTGCTTGGTTTTATAAACAGGTATAGAGATTACTTGGGGAATTTCATTCAGTTACAAATACAACTAATTGTATTCTTAAACAATAAACAACTGTTATTCTACAAATGTTTGTGGTTGGTGCTGTCAGGGCCGCCGAGAGGAGGGGGCAAAGGGGGCAGATTGCCCCGGGCCACAAAAGGAAGAGGGCCACATTTTGAGCTGAGAATATTTTTGAGAGTAATTAAATATTAGAGTTTTCAAATTAAGGAGATCAAAATTAAATATGTTAGAAAATACATAAGAAACTTAGTACTTAAAAACGTATATAAATTGAAATTACCTAACTATTCATTTGTCTTAGTTGGATACTATTTCATTTGGTTTTCTGAAGTCTCGTCTGGGGCCCCCGAGGTTAAGCCTGCGTTTACACTCTACAACTTGTTTTATGAATTTGTGTTGTACAACCAATTAAACTGATTGGTTTGCACATGTTTAAGAAAGCAATGAAAATTATTAAACAAGTTGTACAACAAAGCGTGTTTAAAAATGAAAAAATCGTGTTTTACAACAACAAAAATTGTGTTTTACAACAAAAAAGTTGTGTTTTACAACAGGTTGCAGGTTTCCCGAGCCATGTCGGAAAGATCACAGGAAATTTTTATTTTATAAACTTTTGTTTTACAACATGTTTTAAAACACAAGATCGAGTTTTAAAAACAAAAGTTGTATTAAACATTTTTTACAAACAAAAGTTTATAAAACAAATTGTGTAGTGGAAAGGCGGCTTTAGGCCTGCACCAGACCTCACATTAAACTAAATCCGTACCAAGCTCAGCAATCGTCCAATACCAATCGTCTGCACCCTAAAATTCATCACAAAACCTTTTTTGTAGATGTAGAGGCCTTCGATGGACCAAGGAAAAGGATCCCTAGCTTTAACTAAATGGTGTATATTTTACAAAAGAGTAATATAATAACATTTACGACTCAAGACGTGACATGAATTTTTTCCATCAGTGATTAACAACTTAAGCTTAGTTTCTCCTCTGAGTTTGAGTTTAGCTACGTGTGAACCAAGGTCTAAAGAAATACAGGTTTCCTCGTACGAAAATTTAAGCAGATCGTGATGCCATCGATCAGCAGACTGAAAGAATGCGCTCGTCTGTAGCCTCAAGCTGGCATAAAAAGAGAGCCTATATATCGGTTAATCAGAGAGTAGTTCCTACAACTTTAATTTAGGCTACTTTTACCCAATATTAAAAGGCTAGGGCTAGGATACAACCGCAAAAATGATGTCCTGATGACGTCACACGCTCCACAGGCATTACGAGGTCGGACAACAGAAGGAAAACAAGTAAAGTGGTTTAGTAGTTAGGTAGTCTGTGAATTATTTGTATGGTAATTAACTTAAACTGTGTCTTAAATCCTTTTTATACCCAAGTATAGGCTTATTAGGACCATAAATTTTT
The DNA here is from genome assembly GCA_035578135.1 of Flexamia atlantica. Classification (NCBI taxonomy): domain Eukaryota; kingdom Metazoa; phylum Arthropoda; class Insecta; order Hemiptera; family Cicadellidae; genus Flexamia; species Flexamia atlantica. The sequence continues at coordinate 21,853,311 of JAQJVK010000005.1, forward strand.
TAGTCTAGTGCTTTTAATCCAAAGTTCTGTGTTATTCAGTAGTCGTATTAAAAAGGATTGTACCTACTTTTAATATTTGTATGTTTTGAATTTTTAAAACTCATGAATCAAAAGTTTAGTACAGACCTGTGATGTAGTTGTTTTGTATTGAACAAAATTAAGATATTCAACATTTTTAGATAACAAATTTTGCAATCACCAGATTCTACAAATTTATCTATTTTACAAAGGTAATTTTTATTTACGATATTTTTGTATTGGGGGGCCTCACTCCCAAACTTTGCCCCGGGCCTCAAAATGTCTGTCGGCGGCCCTGGGTGCTGTTCCTTTAATGATGGTTGAGGTGTGTTGATAATAACACCCTCAAAGGAAAATGACAAGCTTTATAATTTTTCTAATGATTACCAACATAAATAGGAAAGAATGAATAAATTCTTAATCGTTTCCTATTCTTGGGCTCTGTCCTACTCTATGAATTCCGAGCGCAAGGCTTGGGATTCAGAGGCGGTGACGGAATCGTAAACAGATACATCGGCGCAGGGGCGTACCCAGGGGGGGGGATATCGGGATATATCCCCCCCCGAAATTTCTTGGGATGTTGGTAAATTTTTGGGAAAATTAATATCTCGTTCATAATGAAGGTGGTGGTATCACTAAACTTGTCGTAAAACTCTACACATTAATTAATAAACTTTTATAAGGGTTTTAAATGGTTACATTCTATTATTTTAAAGATAATCGATTCGGGGATTATATATTGGATTAGGGTATATTCACAGTAACTTGAACATCCATACGGTAAGTACCTATCATAAACAATATGCGCAGTAGACCAGCCAATCAGAAAGCGTTCTGCTGGACGGTGGTGCGCACCAGAGCGACAGGACTTTTACAATAATTATTGCGCCAAGTTCTTTTGCAAGTAGATCGACGCCTCAGCAAGTCTCGCTGCAAGCCAAATTAGCACTAACCACAGACAACTGATTTATTATTTCAACATGATTCTTAAGCTTATAACTCACCTTTTATTTCAAGGTTAAGTATTTATTTGTCAACAAATGAAGACTATGTTTCATTCTAGTAATGAAAAATCTTACGAGTTTTGGCGTAGTTTCACGATATTTGCACGTGAACTTGCTGAACCTTCTTTCAAGTGTTAGACTACCATGACGTCACACCTTTTTCTCACTCTCACCTGCGCAAGATATCTACCGTATAAATATATTCTAGGTACTATGGGTACATTTACCTATTGAGGTTATCGTGAGTAAATGGCGTGAGTAGGCCTATAAGAACATAAGGCAAGCAAAAACTTCTGATGACAACAGTAGCCTCGCAACAGTAGTCCGTAATGTTGCCGCCATCGCCATTGACGTCAGATGTGGCAAAAGACTCATCAAATTTCGTGAAATATTCATGGTAAAAAAATCACGATGTTAAAATGCGACAGACGAATATTGTCGTCTTTTCACGGCCGTGTACTTTACACTAATCGCCTGAAGAACGATCCCGTAGCAGCGTCGCGGCAGACGAAAATCTGCCTACGTTGCGTGAAAACCAAGACTCGCCGTCAAATCTAAGCAGATTTGTGATAATTCTGTCAAATTTTGAAGATCAAACTTATTCCGGTGGTCTCCACTTTTCGACGTAGCCTACCACTAATATGTCATTGATTATTATCGGCATTCAATGCTTGCATGTACATCATAGCTTTGCGGTTGCGTTCTTGGGCTTGAGAAACTCTACAGAGGTGAGACAACCTGCATTTTCTAATTCTATTGATCAACCTCGCTCGGATAATCTAGGATCCGGATATTTCAGGTCCAGAAGGTCCGAGGTGTGCAATTAATGAGAATGCGAGATATAGTTTTTACTTTCAGATTAAATAGAACAAAATATTTTTTCCAAGGTTAAGAACGTATAATTCTTGAATAAAATTACTTTCCCACCTGTCTTTTAATGTTAGGCCTACTATATACAAAAATAAGCTAATTCTTTGATTATGAAAATGGTTATTTTGCTAAAATTCCTATATGATCTAAAATTTTCAGAATTTAATCTGTGAGCAGCCTCAAATCAGTTCAAATTTCGGGTGTTGTTCTGTTTGTTGTTATGCCTCTAGATTGCCTAAAAACGTGAATTTACAGTTGTAATTTATGACAATTTTCCGGGGGAGGACCCCCGGACCCCCCCCCTCTCCTTGGGGGCTATTCCATACCCCCCCCCCGGCCCTCCGGTATATCCCCCCCCGAAAATAAATCCTGCGTACGCCACTGCGATCGGCGAAGTGTAAGGTGAGCTCGCGGCGCTGGCGCTGCGGGGGAGCGACAGTGGGTTGGGAGGAGAGAGGGGGTACGCACGTCAGTTACGTCATGCCACGTGTGCGCGCGCTGCACTGAGGGCGGAGCCGGGCGAGCTTCAAGCCATGGCCGCTAGGAGCGACACTGCATGGGAGGCTTTACCCGACTAGTTCGGCTGAAATCCGCTACGCTTGTTGACGACAGATTTTTGCACAGAATGAGATGTCTCAAGAGATTCAAAGTCAATGGTTTGAACTGAGGTGTAAGCCTGTTAAATTTGATTAAAGCACAAGAAAATCTGTTGAATCATGAACTAGTGTAATCCTGTACTTGGAATCCATTGGCGAGTTTTCTTGGTAATATTGAATTGCTTGTTAACAGAAGACCTCCATTATTTGAATTTCATTCAAGATAACCTCTATAGACTAGTTCAAACCCTCGATATTTCATACTTCTTATAGTCTAAATTAAATGGCTATTCCTTGAAATTTGACTAACTGGGGTTCTACTGTAGGATTATTGAAGTACCAATATTCAGGACTTATTTTCTTCAAGCTTTTTGCAAGGGGTTTTAAATTACCTAACTGTTTTTATCCTTGGATTTCCGTATTGGCTGTGGGATCACAGAATTTATTATTTACCAAGTAGTTAGTGCTATTGTTAAATATATAAAAGCTATCTGAACCATTTACCCAAAGCTAATACTTTACTGGCACAGATCACAGGAATGTTAAAATTGAAAATTGCTTAAAAATTAAAATATAGGTCATAATACAATTATTCAGAAACATACCTTATCGTTTATAAAAATTTTTTTCTTATGGGTTTAATGTGTCAGCAATGCAGGATGATTGCAGGGCGAGCGGGAGAGAAGGGAACGGCTCACACTCTGGTGACGGAGAAGGACAAGGAGTTTGCCGGCCATCTCGTGCGCAACTTGGAGGGGGCCAATCAGACGGTGCCCAAGCCGCTACTGGACCTGGCCAATCAGGTGACCCTCTCCCATGGGCTTCATTCAATTTAAATGCAAACATATGCTTAAAGCTTTAGTAATTAGGACCTTGAACATGAACTTGCTCATTAAAAGAATAAAATGATTTATTTTTACTTTAAATTATTTCCAAAGAATTTCTTACTACTTTCCGTTTAGAATGTTTCATATTTTCTTGTTTTAAGAGTATCACGCTATGTTATCGTTTCAGTCTTAAAGCAGACATTACATGCTCACGCTACACGCTGTCACTGTTAGTTGACTGTAGTCTAATGCTAATGAAAACTTCTGGGTAATGAAGTCCAAGTACTGATGGAATCCTAATAAATGTGATTGATGATAAATCAGTACTCCTACATCCAGTATTGTCACTACGTACTGTCATTAATTACCCACCTTGGTTTTTGTATTTAATTTGGCATGAAGTTAAACGAATTTGTAAAGGCATAAGTTTTTAGAGTGGAAAATGTTTGAATTTTGATATTTGGTTATATTTATAATTCAATCAAGAAATGTATAAGCTTTGTCTTCATTGCTAAAGGCAGTGGGTCAGTGACATGAGCTTCAGTCAACTGTATCTTAGGTTTGTTCAGGGCTCATGTCATGACTCTACAATTGTTTACATGGAATGCATCCAAAATTAACATTTTCAGCATAGAATGTATATTAAATGCTGTAATATGATGTTTTTTTCAGAAATTTTTTCTTCATTCATCGTTTGGCTATCTAAGTGAGCATATGCAAGTCATTTACATTTTCATCTAAACAGATCAAAGAACATGATTTTATAAGCATTGATTTTTAATGTTTTACAAACTTGTGATTACAGAGTCCCTGGTTCCGCAAGTCTAGGTTCAAGAGTGGGAAAGGCAAGTCACTTAATGTCGGAGGGGCTGGCCTAGGGTTTCGAGAGAGGCCTGGTTTGGGTCACAATGACAACGGCCCCTCTGTAAGTACTGTCTTTAAACATATCATTTATCTTTTCAACTTAAGAAATTGTCTCTACATATCAAAGTTATTTCAAATTCTGTAAAAAAATGATAAATTTGTAGAGGTTTGGACTGAAAGGAATATTTTGTGTTCTAACGATTTTTTGTGTGTTACAAGTTTGTGTGCTACAAACTTATTTGAAACGATAGAAACTACAGTCAGGGTTCCCACTCAACCGTGAAACCTTAAAAACCGTGAATAAGCCGTGAATTTGGCAAACCATGAAAAAACCTGGAAAGAGCCATGAATTTCGTCATCAGACCTTTAAAATCAGCCAATTTTAAAATAGCCAATATTTTTATTAAATGATAGAGAAATATTTGTATCAATTTATTAGAGACATTAAAAATGATTCAGAGTCCCAAGACAAAGACAGCAATTGTGTACTTTAAGACGTAGATTGTACGTACAGGGCTAGACGGTAGGGCCTGCTAAACTGAGATTGAGATTCCACTGTGGCTGTGGAAGGAGGGGTGGAGACTGGGGAGGTAATGGCGGAACGCGATCGGTTGCCTTGGAGGGGGAGGGAAGGATGGAAAGGTGAAGAGAGAGAAGACTAGATAGCTGAAGACGCACGCTCAATGGTTTACGTTTGCACGGCAAAATAAATACGTGAATTTCTTTCTTCCTTAATTAATTTGTTTTCTTATTCTTTACATTCCTTCTATTGTACGATTCATCGGTTTTCAACTACCGATTAATGCATCGATGTCTCCGCTGCTTGTTACTAATCATTTTCTGTTTTTTGTATTATCGTTTAAGATGTTTGTAACAATAAATAAACTCTTTAAAAATCATGCCAGAACGAACGTCTTTGTTGCGTATTTTGTTTTCTATATGCGAAAATCCAAACGATTTGTCCTACAACAACATATGACGACTAATATTTTTTGTCTAATTTTTAGTATAAATCGATTGAGACAAAAATGAAATTTTTATCTCTTGTCGTTCAAGAGAAATTCTATGATCAAACTATAGACTGGTGTATATTTTGTCGTTCTCCAAGGTCAACTAAATATAGCAGAAACTCCGAATTCCATCTAATTGGAGATAATATTTTTTCACCTGTCAACGCCCTTTCCTTATCACTCAGGATTGTTTGTGTACGTTTTACATGGGAAGGACATGCTCTTCGGTTTAACGTGACCAAAAATAGATCACAAAAATTATCTTCTCGATAAGACTTCTCGTATCATAAGCTCGGCTAGAAATTCAACCTTATTCAAAGTTGTTTAGTGTTTGTACGACTATTTCATTGTGTCAAAAGGAGCAACGATCCTTTTAAGTTGTTATACGAGGATACAATATTAAGCAGTAAGCGTACGATAATTTTGAGTCGGCAAGGGAACGGCTGCTGGTTGTCTGACTGAGACCATTGACTTTGAGACGTATAGTGAAGATCGCTTCGAAGTTTGACATCGCGATCGCGACCATCCTTGTTCGTCTCGTTATAATATTGCGTGGACGCCGTAAGCCAGAAGCTTGGCGCAAATCATTTATTGTTGAAAATTTTTAAAGTTTCGGGTTTCTTTCGGGTAGTGTGTCGGGTATCGTCAACCCGATTTCTTCGGGTAGTAGGTATCCGCCCGACCCGACGTGTAAAAAAAACCCGCCGAATTAAGCCTGAGACGTGTCGAACCCGCCCGACCACTCGGGTTCATGTAATTACCCGAAGCTACCCAAATTTTCGGGTACCCGCAGACCTCTACTTTTCACTCACTACCCATTGCACTGTTTGAATGACAACAAGGCCCTAACTTCGGCCGCTGGAAAATATGCCTGCAGGCGACCAACGTTGTGCCATTAACTACATTTACGGACAGTAGAACAACGATTTATCCGGAGGCATATTAACCAGGCGGCGCGCCTAACCGTTGTCCGAAATTGGCAACAAGAATTATTTTTAATCACGTTTTTACTTTCAACTTTCGCAAAAATCTATTTCACAAAAAAAAGGTAATTGAAGTGTATTTAATAACTTGCAATTAATTTTTAAACAAACACGACATTATTTTAATACGTGTTATATAGATCATATTTCGAGTTTTCGATGATGAGAGAGTTGATAATCACGAACTTCAACTCGGTCAAGACGCAATAAATGAACTATCGAATATTCATCGAAAGGTTGGCAACATACGCAAGCGCAGACTATCATATTGTCTTTCATTACACGGCTGTTTGTTGTCTTAAAAAGCAGTGCGTGATTGGCTCGTTGCTATGATGACACACGGTTGTCATGGCAACATACAGTGCGACAGTGCACACTGGACTCTGCGCAATGTGTGGGCGGATAGAAAGCAGAAAGACAGGAAGAAAGAAAGGAAGGAAGAGAGGATGGCGTTAAAAATTAAAAATATTTAAATTGCGTGCGTGTTCCGCAATCGCCAGTACAATGTTTTCTGTTTTCTTAAGTAATCAGTAATGTTAAAATCACATCGTATTTTGTGAAATAGTTGTAATTTATTTAATTACATTGTATTTAAAATTATTTTTCCGTCATGTATAGTTTGTTTTACCCAAAATATTACACAGTTTAATTCTATTGGTACAGAAATTACTTCTCCGCTGTGCTGGCGCCGCCGCCGCCGGCGCTATGCGTCTGCCGAGTTTTCCCTCGCTACCCCCCCCCCCCCCCCCCCCACCAACCTGTTATTCTCTGTGAAACTGTGCAGGCGGCAAAATGTTTTCCTATATTTAGACCGTAAATTTTGTAATTTTCGGACCTTAAAAACCGTGAAATAGCCATGAATTTTAAAATTCTGTTTGAGTGGGAACCCTGACAGTGGACTCCTTCTTATCCGGACCCCTCGGGAACAAGGCATGTCCGAATAATAACGGTTATTTTCCATTTAAACCAACGCTTTCTAAAATTAATTATTAAATCCAAACATTAAAAATATGTTTTTTGATCATTTTTCTTATTATTTTATTTCCCACAGGAAAAATCGAAATAGTTCCTTTAATCACTCAAAAACAAACTCATTTCCCTTAAATTGAAAAAAGCCAAGTAATTAAACTTGACATTACTGGTCTCAAACGTTTCTCCATTTCTGTTAAACTGATGTTATGATAACTATTGTTTGGTTAAAAATATGTTACCTCTGCCAAGATTAATCTGGTTGAAATGTGTGCGGATAAGAGGGAAGAGGGAGTCTACTGTACTTAAAAAAATTTGATTGAAAAACTTTTTTCATGTTTTCCTTTTTGTACCTTAAACTTTTGTACTTGAGAAATTTGTACTTTTTGTTTTAAAACAAAACTATATCAAAATTGGTGCTTGACGATATAAAATACATGTCTATTAAGATACAGTTTTGATTTTCAAGCGCAGCTTTGAAGTTGTATTTCTTGTTTGGATGCAAATTTTCAAGAAAGATTCATCTAAAAATAACGAAATACCAACAAAGGATTGCCATAATGAATACAAAATAACAATGAAAATGTAAGCAAAATAATTATCAGCTGTTCTTAATTAAGCCAAGTTTCACAATCTAATTTTTACCCTGAGCAAAGCTTGGTCAACTAGGTACTACAAGATAAGTCTTACATAACTGAATGTCACTGAATGGTTTCAGGCTGGAGGTCCATCCATGAGCATTTCAGAAATGCTTCCAAAGAGCAAGACAGGACCTGGAACAGACCGACTGGCCGCCATGAAAGCAGCATTTAGAGCCCAGTACCAGAGTCAGGTAAGTGTCTTTGCTTTCTTTTCAACCTGATTTGGGATTGACCAGGAAGTGACATAATTTTCTCAATAATTTCCTTATCCTACAATAACTTTTACTGCCATTTTTGTTACTTATAAAAAAATTATCTACAAACGGAAAACAAAATCAAATGATAAACATTCAAAAACATCAATAGTATGAGTTTATTAATTGCCAATTTAGAATAGGTGGGATTATGTCGTACAACATAGATAATTCAGCTCTAGGCATTATGGCTTTGGAGAAATCTTTGTTGTGAGTAGGTTCGTTGGCATTATGGGTTTGGAGTAGAGGTGTGCGGATATCCGAAAACTCGGATCGGATCGTATATCCGAATCCGATCCGAGGGTTTTATGACTATCCGGTAAGACTGACTAGATATCCGACTCTATCGGATAGACAGCACATTTTGGGGTAAATTTGAAAGAAGGATCAAATTTTCAAGTTTGGAAAGTCTTCCTAACAAAAGAAGTCACTGCCGACGAAAGTACATTAGTGACAGAAAACATCGCGGAGCAAAAACTACGCTTTGAAATGTGACGGTTGCGATAGCGGCTAGAACAACGCCTCAACACGATGCGATTAAGTAGTGCTATGCATCAATCGATGTATTTTGGTTGCTGATATTGCGACTCGTGATTAGATCGAGAATTCGAGATCGCTGTATACGATCAGAATACTGCACAATACCCAACACGATAACAAACATTTTCTTAAGACAAATTCTTGTATCGTAGCATTAAATCAGTAAACAAATAATAATACATCCTTTATTAGTTCTGTCTCGATCAGTATCCGTTACCGACGAAACATCGATTGGTATGAGAGAGAATCGCAACCAAGACGAATCAGAGTTCGCCATTGTCCGACATTCGACAGTGTCCAACAATCGTCTTCAATTGCCAAAATGAAATATCCCGTAAATACCCCATAAATAAATAGTCGTGTTGATGTTTCGCACGACTATTTCAGGCCGTAAATATCTTAAGCGGCCTGTTGATACGATAAAATAAAATGCCTACAATAATTATGGGCTGCCAAAGGGTGGCGAACCTGTATATTTCATTGTTTGTCTTTTCATCTCACTTCGTTTTTGATTTTAAATGTCGTCTGCCGTGTGCTGAAAAACTGACTAAACTAGAACGTCTTTTCAATTGCCAGTATGCCGGATTACTTTATTTTTCAGTTAAGCAATTACCTACCTAGAAATTGAAAGCTGAACGATCACAAATAAGTTTATTTTGCTGAAATATTAATCTTTGTCGAATTAAGCCGAGTCAAAGCCAGCCGGCCGTATTTTCAATACGTGATTAAAATGGACATTATTCTCAGATAACAGTACTATGCTGAGTTGACAACCTACACCCATGGAAATAATTAGTGAGTTTGCTTTTGTTTGTTATATAAAACAAATAGACCTATGTTCTAATTAAATGCCCAAGCTTTAATACTGAAACCTACAACATTTGAAACTTATCTTGAAATTTAGGTTAAGTTTACTACTCAAGACTTACTATTTTGTTTTTATAGTAGCCTATTATTGTAGTGAATCAAAATCTTGGTTGTCAGGCATTAATGCATAAATAAAAATGTAAAGCTTTCTTAAAATATGAAGCGATTGGTGAATCAAGTTTTATATTTAATTCTTTTGTCTAATCACATAGGCCTAGGCCTAGTCACTGATCTAATAAGGAAAAGAAAAAAAAATCCAGAGGCCAAATAGTGAACAAATTTAGGTTGCATTGAAAAAGAAATTTTTAAGTTGCAAATCCTGAAATTGATTTAGGCCTAATAAGCTTATTCAATTAAATACTACCTATGCTTAAGGGGAATCTATAAATTTCTAATATCTTAACAGATAATTAATTAGTTGTTGTACCTTTGCATACTTTAATAATTGACATTTGGCCTATATTGGAAACAATACATCACAATAATCAACAACTCAAGCATATCAAGGCAAACCTTACATTACACATAAGGATAATATGGTAGTTCCTTGCAATTACCTTAGGCTTATGAGAAAACTAAATCTGCTCATTATGCCGCGCCGTAAATATCCGAATCCGGTATTATCCGATTCGAACCTGTTGTTATCCGATCTGAAACCGATCCGAACATAAGCTATCCGATCCGAATCCGATCCGATCCAAAAATTCACTATCCGCACACCTCTATTTTGGAGAAATCTTTGTTGTGAGTAAGTTCGAAAGTTTAAATGTTTCTAATCTGATCCCACCCCAATGCATAGAACAGTGAACTAACTCATGTAGTTTCTCTTCTTACTCCTCTTAATCAGCACAGTTTTCAATTAATTTTCACCTTGATATAAAATTGGAAATAAATCAATATAGTAAAATTGTATCAGAATACTACCAACGACAATTATTATCTACTTTATTTTTTTTATTTATATTTTAGAACCACCACTCTTCTGAAGCCAAGTTTACATAGATTGGTTATAGTAACTGAGCAGAAACTCCCCAATTTTCTTGGTTCAGCTCATTTCAAAAGCGGGTTAATTGAAACCCACTGAAATATTTTACATGTTGAGAAGCTTGTCTGGCAACTTCATACAACAGGCTGCTCAGTCCTCTTGATCTAGATTCTTTACTTTTATATAACAGGCTCCCAAACAACTGAGAATGGAGTGATATTTGTAGTACAGTGAACAAGTTAACTAACCGAGCGGTTGTTATGACAGTTTACAGCATCGGAAGACCACACGTGGGAGCAGACGAGGGATCAGCCCACCGGCGTCGTGGCGCCCCTGGCCAAGGGTCCGCTCAAGGAGAGACGGGCGAAGAAGAGCCGCTGGGACACGTCCGAAGACCCGTCGTAGTCACTCACCTCGTAACTCACTTGTACATAACCTCAACCAAGTGTATAGCGCCTCTGAGGCTGGGGTGTGCCCACCTGTGTATATGTCTGCGACTTGTGAGTGGAGCTCTAGGTTAAGCCTGTGTAATTTGAAAAAAGTGTTAGTGTTGCCAATCAGTCATTCTTGATTTAAAAGTTGGGCATATTGGTTCATTCATTTATTATTTAGCAAGTAATAATCAGTCTGCAACTGTTGTTATGACTTCTTAAAAAGCTTTTCATGTGATATTATGTTTTGAATTTGCATTAAATTATTAATCCCTTTTTCGGTCATTGTTTGGCCTCGTTATTTTGGTCATTTGTTATGATTAATATATGAAAGGGCAAAGTCAGTTAAAACAGTTAATTACTGTTTGTTTTCTTTTTATGACTTTTATTGATTGACATAAGACTTGCGACTGATTGAGAGCTGAGTTTGGCCGCCAACACAACTGGATGTGGAAAGTGGAACTGGTTTAAATTAGCCTATTGTACTTCCTTGTCAATGTTTATTGCTCTTTTCCCTGTATTTTTCTCTCTTCATTTTGTTGAAATTTGTTTATTATCACTAATGAATAATATGAAATTGATAATATATAGAAAGTATAACATTTTACCATTTTCAGGTTTATTCCTGTCACATCATTTTTGCTTCGTTTAATAATTTTAAGCACTCTATTTTTGTTTGTGTTAGTGTAATATAGCTTGAATAGTTGTTATATTTTTTTTTGTTAAAACCTGACAATATTTCCTGAATATATGTGACTTGTGGATTTTGTTTACTTTTTTACAAAAATATTTAAAAGTTGTAAAATGTATTTTAATGTATTTGAAGATTTAGATAGGGCATTAGTGAAACTCAGTGCATTAAACAAAAAAAAATTGTTTAAAGATTTAATGAAATCAGCAGTTTATTTTATCAGCTTATAATTTTCAGTCATGTTCGCATAGGAAACTTAGTCAATTTCAATATAGACTTTCTCAATATTCATATTTAGTATATTAAAATATTGTTTACTTAAACTACAAAGTTTTTAATTTTTATTACTCTTAAGTTTAAAGAGTGTAGTTTAAAAATCTTGGTCCCCTTTCTATCTGACTGATACATTTTCTATCAGTGACATGATATGACGTCATAAATGTCCTAGCTGAGAAATAAGAATGAAATTTCCTTGATAGGCCCTAGCTGGGTACTGGTTTGGTGAGCAGTTCATAATCTTACTCAGAGCAAACCCTGGGCCTGGGCCTAGATAACAATGTCACTGTGGACTTCAAATTATTGATGTTTTCAATAGCTTTATAATAAATAGTAATAAGGTAATGGTTATCATGGTTTTCTTTATAACTGTTAAAAATACACCTTAAAAATCAATCGTTAGTCATATTGCCAATAGAAAATTTGTCACTCATGCCAAATCATGTTTTAAAATTTTCCATTAGCAATTTATGTCACCATACTGTGTACAATGTGATATTGTTTGATTTCAATTGTATTTTACTTTTGCTCTGAATCAAAAGAGTGTTTAAAAGTTTGTGATTTTATTACATTTAAACCTTTTTTGTTCTATTGGTACTGAATAATGATTGTTAGTTAATTTTTCTTTATTGCTTCAGATGAAAACTGTTTGTGTCAAAACGTCAAAAGAGTATTTGTAAGATATCTAAAATAATGTGTAAATAGCTTTTTTTAATTCAGTGACATTTTATTTTATTCAGTTTGTAAAATAAATTAACCTTTAAGATCTTGAAATAGAAAATATACTTTACATTTTGAGCCTTTGGATTCTTCTTTTCATTCCCTTACTTTTTTAAATGTTGTAGTATTCTCTTTAGATTGAAGCAACATATTTGTTACAATATACGTCTCTCTTGTCGCAAAACATACATCTTGCAATATATATGTATACGTCTCTTGTCAGTATTCTTTCAATGTTTCAAAACCCTTCGTTAGGTGATCCGTGAAAAATTTTAATTTTTTACGATGAAACTAAACTATAATACTGTATTTAATGATGATGAGTTAGATTAATTATATATTAGGTTTGCTGCAAAAAGTAAATGAGTCACAAAGCACCCCAGTCCAATTTCATTAAAAATCCAGATGAAAAGTTTTGCTGCCTTTTTATGATAAATTATAGAAAATTGTATTGCAGGGGAACCAATTCTGAAATTATTTTATTGAAACTTTGCACTTTGCAAATCACTGCTAACACAACACATTGGTCTCCTTCTAAATAATTATAGGCGAATAATGCTTTAGGTGCTGTATGTGGTGAAACTGCCATAATTCTTTTGGTTTCAAAAGACTGATTTAACGTTTTTAGCCATTCTGAGACATGGTATTGTGCCGAGTATTGTGGTGTCATTTTAAATTTTGAACCATGATCATCCAAATGTAAATTAAGTAAACAAATTTTGGTTTTGGGGGCTGAATCAAGTATTCTCTGGGTTAAAAATCAGTGAGGAGGTTTCATTATCGGAACAATCTGCAGTGATAACCAAACTTCCTGCGAGTGTCAATGTCCTGGGCAGATGAGCAGTGCCCCAGATGATAAGAGTGATAAGGCACTGGGTCATCCTCTTCCTGCCTTACACCTCTCTGTCCTCCCGAGCTGGCGACATGGACAACATCTTCCTTCGGTAAGGCTTTATTTTGATACTGGTTGTGAACCTCCTTTGAAGGTACCGTTACTTAAAAAGGTTTTAATCTAATAATAAAATTTTAGGTGTTACTGAGTATTTTGTGGCAGAAAACATTTTTAATATGTTTTTAGAAGTGTTTGTCAAAATAACACCATAAGTGAAGTAGTTTACTTTGAATATTTTGTCGTATTGTATTAAACATTCTGAGTTTGTCTTTAAAACTTAAAAAAATGGGTTTTTATGGCTTAAAAATGGAGTTTGGAAATAGTAAATTGTCCTATTTAATCAATATTTACTGGATTCAACTGGGCTGTCTTAAATAAATAAAGGTAGCCATCATCCGAAGTATACAATATTTTTTACCACTTTTCAAATACTGTGATTTTAATAATAAATTTCCAAGGCAATTATTTGAAAACCATTAGGTGCTATTTAAGTTAATTATGGGAGTTAACTAACTATTAAGCCACTCTAAAAAAAGTTTTAGTGGTTATTTGACAATTATGCTGAAAGACAGGTTGAAAAATTAACAGTTAGGTTCCTTATTGGTAACCAAGAAGGAGAAAGAGTTTATCTGAGTAATCTTATTTAAAACCAGAACAGCTGTCACTGCTTATTTTAACCGGAGTATGAATGAAATATGAGTGTAGAATGGATTATATGACATGAAAGCTTTGTTACTGATAAAGATCAGCTAATTCATTTGTCAGGTTTATTGATTTATAGCCAATGGCAGCTGGTCAGGTTCGAACCTTTGCAAAATTGTCTCAGGATCTTGCTTAGAATCAATCAGGCGACCTTTGTTTTACGAAGCGAGCACTTTTCTTCTGTGCTACTCAACCAATTTAACAATCTTAATTTAAAATATTTGGGTTCTAAATGTGTTTTTTTTAAATTTTAAAATCCTAAAAACTTTCTAACAGAACTAAAAAAATGGTTTTGTTAAAAATTGTTAAACCCCAGTCTATAGTGATGATTCTTTAGCCAAAGCCACGAAGCATGAGAGCCTATTTAAACAATTCTTAAACAATTTACTTTTGGCCAGTTAGATGAATGGAAATAGAAAAAGGTATTCAGATTTGGTAACTTAACACGTTGAGTGCCAAGCGGTGCGTTTGCACCGCACCGAATCTCTAACCGGGGGCCGAGCGGTGCAGGTGCACCGCTAATACACATTGTTGAACATAGCTTCCATGACGACGAGGCCTCTTATAAAAACACTATTTTCGGTATTGGCCACTTGGTAGGGTTCTAATAGTTATTTGGGTGACCTTGGTTTCTTTTTCCAGTGTCCCATTCGTGAACACAGCGTTTACAAAATCGGCCGCAATGCACGCTGCTGTGTTTGAGAGCTAGTCTTTTTCCAGCATCACATTCGTGAACACAGCGTTTACAAAATTGGCTGCATGGGGCTCTGCTGTATTTGTTATGATATAGAGCGGGTTTTCCAGCATCCCTTTCGTGAACACAGCGTTTACAAAATTGGGCACATGGCACTCTGCTGTATTTGTTATGATTGAGAGCTGGTCTTTTTCCAGCATCCCTTTCGTGCACCGCTGTATTGTGACGTCATAAAACGTCATAAAAACTAATTATGATCTACTTTTTTGAGTTTTTATTAGATTTCACCAATACACAATTTTATATAGTAGGAGGAATATGCCTATATCCTATACCAGACTAGCATAGTGGCCAACTGGTGCAAATACACCGCTTCATTATGACTTCATAAAACGTCATAAAAGCTAATTATGGACTACTTTAAATTTTTTGCAGTAACATATGTAATGAAAGGAATGTGTTATCGCACTTTTTTAGGTTTGGCCCCTGGGTAGGTTTCATTGCCATAGTGGTGGCACTCAATGTGTTAAATGCCACCGTATACTGAATCTGTACCATTATTTTGGAATAAATAAGTTTGAATTAAAATATCTATTTATTTATTTATTTATTTACAGCATCTAAATACGCCCTTACATGCAGAATCTGCGTGGGCAGTAGACTAGTCTTAACATTTCCATCCATTACAAATTGAACTAAAACTACTATACAAGTCATACAATAAAACAATGAGGCTTCTATCTGGGAAAAATTCCACAACCAAATCCACGGCCCCGACTGTTGATACTCAGGCACGCACAGAGGTTATAGAAGAGGTTATGAGAAACTCCGATTATCATTGAGATACTCTGACAGACTGTAGAAACATTTTTGAAGAAGGAAGTCAGATGCAAGCTTTTTAAACTTTTTGAAACAGGGCTCATTCTTAACTTCATTGGGGCAATGGTTATAAACTTTCAAACAGAAATATGAAGGTGAGTTCTCAAAAAATGTTGTTCTATGAATGGGATACTGTAAAACTGAAGTATTCCTAGTGGAGTGTATTGATGATGAAAGTTATTTTCAAAAAACCTATTGAAGTTGGATTTGACAAACAAGAGACATTGGAGAATAAACAAAGATGGAAGAGGAAGAATATGAAACTCCTTGAAATGTTGTCTACATGAATCTCTAGGACCTGAGCCAGAGAGCATTCTGATTACTCTTTTCTGCATCTTAAAAACCCTGAGTGCCTCTGTTGAATTACCCCAGAACAGCAGACCATAGGAGATGAGTGAATGAAAGTATGCGAAAATACCTGTCTTAGTAAATTGAATTCAACAGATTGAGATATGGCAAGCAAAGCAAATTATGATTTACTGAGCCTAGGAAGAAGTGAGTTGACATGCTGATGCCAGGAGAGGGTGGAATCTATTTCAAGTCCTAAGAATTTTGTTGAAACTACTGAGTTGAAATGAGAAGGAAGATAAGAAGAGTTTGATTGAGGGTTTTTGCTATGATTTATATGGAAGTTAATGAATTGTGTTTTTGAGGGATTCAATCTCAAGCCATTTACATCACACCATGATTCTATTTTCTATTTATATTCTTCAAGGAGATCTAGGCTTTGAGTGGAAATTCTAATTTCAATTTTGAATGGAGTCTTATATTGCTTTTACTTTTTTGTAATGATGAATACGAATAATAATATTTTTTTCCTAATTATTCTCGGCATCATGAAATTGTAACCTAAAAAACTCAAATAGCTGACTTTTCCAAAATTTTCTCAGCTGCACCTCGGCTTACATTTTTCTTTTTTGTTGTCCCTGTTACTCCAATATAATCTTTACTATTGCTTTACATTGGTTGAAATCAAATAATTTTTATCTCTTTAGTTCACCCTCAGTTTTGTGAGCTAGGGTGCAGCTTATATATTTTACAATGAACAACAAATTTTTCAGGAAGTTTGTTTTTAAAAAATGAATAAATCTGATAGCAAGAAATAAGTTTATCTCATTAGTAGAAATTAAAGGGACTCACAAACATTTGGTATTCTGCAAGGTTGGCTGTATTGGCACTGATGGGTGGTTGCA
The DNA here is from genome assembly GCA_035578135.1 of Flexamia atlantica. Lineage (NCBI taxonomy): Eukaryota > Metazoa > Arthropoda > Insecta > Hemiptera > Cicadellidae > Flexamia > Flexamia atlantica. The sequence goes on from JAQJVK010000005.1 coordinate 21,870,217, forward strand.
GCCAAGCCCGTTTTCTCCACTCTCCCTTCATGTTTCAAGAGGCAGAGTTTCTTTCACAGTTGGAGAAGAGCGACAGCAAGGATGTTGAAGTTTGCTCCACTGCTGAATGCTTAGCTGCTGGTGAGTCAAGTATTTTTTTGTCTTATTTGTTATAAACTAGAACTCCGACTATCCGAATGAATTGGGTCTGAGGTTCATTGGATTGGTAACATTTCTTATAATTGTCAAGGATGGTATCAAAAATGGGAATATTAATTGAAAATCGTAATTGATTAGGGGTTACTTAGGTAATTAGAAAACAAATAATCAATATGAAGAAAATTAGAACCTAAAGAAAATTATTAAAGCAATACAGTCTAAATTCCTTCCAGTGGGCAGTAGCCCACCCTTCCCAATATCAATTACTCTGTAAGCTAATCTGATTTTTGGCATTTTGAATAGTTGGAGTTCTTCTATAAATTAAATGCTGACATGTAGCTCATTCATTAACCGTAGGCTGAGTCCTTTTGTCCTGCTAATGTGTTATCCATTCATTTTTTCTGTCACATTTTTGTTATAATATGTTAATTGTTAATTTACATATAAATAACTCAGAATTTGGATTTCAGCGGTGGAATTGAAGGCATCAATGAATCTCTCAGTCGACCCTTGTCAAGACTTCTTCCAGTTCTCGTGTGGGGGCTGGATTCAAGATCACCCAGTCCCATCCACCGAGTCACACTTTAATCAGTTCAATCTGGTCTCAAAAACTCTCTATTTCCAACTCAGAGGTAATACATTACTTGCTCTTACAATATTGTACAAAAAACAACAGCTTTTTTATAGGTTGTTTCTGGTCCCAATGTCATTGATAATTTATTTTTTATTAATGATCCTGGCAAATGAATCAACTGGTCTCAGTCATTTTCAAAGCTGTCATATTACCCATTCAACAACCATATCTTTCACTCCCATAATTGTACAAGGTAATCTAATCCAACCTAATAAATAGGTACAAAATATTTCCTACAGTCAGTTAACACTGAAAAATAAGTTTAATTCAAGGTCTCATCATCCTTTCAGAAATAAACTCAGAACTCAGAACTCAGAACTCTTTATTAGCCATACAGATATTCATGACAAATACATTGGCTCGTCACAGAGATGTTAAAACAACAGGCTACAAATAAAATTGTGTTACTGACCACCTGTTGTCCAAAAACTCCTTAATACTATAAAAACAGTTATTTGTCAAAAAGGATAAAACAGTCTTTTTGAAGGCTTTATCTTTCAGGTCACGCACTTCACAAGGCAGCTTATTATATAAAATACTTGATTTGACATTTATGGAGGAATCAGTTTTAAACAATCTACTTCTAGGCACATTATTTATCATATTCCTAGAGCGAGTCTCGTATGTGTGGAACACTGACATGTTGCCAATTGGATCGTACGTAGATCAGACAATGATAAATGTACAAACACACCACAGTAAGTATTTTAAAAATAGGCCTGCAATGATCAAACTTACCAGCACCAGCTATAATACGCAGGGCTCTTTTTTAAATTTTGAGAACATCGTCAGTGTGCGGGGAGCAGCCCCACACCACCAGCCCATAGCTCAAGTGAGACTGAAAGAGGCTAAAGTATGCCTGCCTAATGCCGTCTCGATCCAATGAGCCACTGAGTCTTCTCAAAGCAAAAACACTACTACTTAATTTTTTACAAAGGCCAATTACATGAGGTAGCCAATTAAGTTTGGGATCCAGAGTGACGCCCAAGAACCTTGGGTTAGGATCCTGAGCGTCAATCTAGAATAGACAGAATAGATTTAAGTCTATTATTTAGTAAATGATGTCCTGTAGTAAAATTCTATATTGAACTTTTTTTCATATTTCAGAAATGTTGGAGTCTCCCAATGCTGAAGAAGACCCACTGCCAGTACGAAATTCAAAACAATTTTATTCTGCCTGTATGAATACAGGTGAGTTGTTTGTGGAACTTTTATTTCTATCTCTAAAATTACATCCAGAGCACCTAAATTATGTAAGTACTTCAGATTTATTCAAAGCTATACTTTATTCCCTTAGAGTAGAGGAGGCATGGTCAGTAAACACAAATCAAATACGAAACCATTCTTTTTAGAAATTTTCAAGCAGTTGAAGACATGAGCAAGAATATTTTGATTGATTACTATTTTTTTGACTTTACATAGTAAAAAGGACTATTTTATAATGTTGTGAACTTCCTTACACTCTCATGAAGGATCAGCCAATATATTTTTTAATCACCCTAGCCATTTTTATTGTTGGACACCATCTGTGGAAAATACTTTAATTTTTGAATAGGTCAAAAGAAATTTTGTTTTCTAAAACATGATATAGTACATCTTGAATTTCTAGATTAGTGTGGTGGAGATACGGTCCGAAAAACAAAAAATGCTGGTAATCCAAATTTACATAAACAGTAGTGCAGAATATGACCACAAATAGCTTATGCAGAACTGTCGTACCAGTGCTGCTGTCATCACCATCGTTAGATCTCGACAGATAACTCTCGTTGTTACATTGTGACTTTGGCAAAAAAGTCTTATTGAATTGTTGTATACAAACATCATCATCGTATTCTCACAGTATGTTACTATCTACGATACAGAAGTCCATATACACGATGATCTCGTGGCAATATCATGGCAGATCAAACTTTTCAGAAGGTGCAGATTTGATGCATCAATAAGTTACACCAATCTACCAATCTACCAATAAGGTAAATAATATTGAATACAATGTTACTGTTTTTGAAAACTCATTAATGCATTCCAGTTGCATCTGAGACTTATGAAAACAGTAAGATTAAGAAAAAAACCCACCATTCTGGGTTTCATTTTTTATTTGCATTTTTTACCTCTTCTGGATAGTCTGGGAACTGGAAAATTCTGGTATGAATAATCCAAGATATCCTGTATTTGGTACCCTAGCATTCATAAGATTTCTCGAAAACTCAGGGTAATTTTAGTGATTATCAGTATTCTGTGATTTTCATGTATACGTTTCAAGTGCTTAGACATAAAATACTATCTAACTTTTTATTTAAATTATTTAACTTTCTGTTAAGAGGTAAGATATAAAAACAATATTCTAAGGTAAAAGCATCACTGCCTGACTGTTTAAGAAACCACATGCACTCATCACTCAATCTCCTTCACACTGATTAAAACTGTTAAAAGTTTAGTACAGCGGCTTGAATTACAGTTAATTCTTTTGCATTTGTGTTGTCCAGACAGTGTGGAAGCGCGAGGGCTGAAGCCGCTGGCAGACCTGCTGCGGCAGTTCGGCGGGTGGCCGATGGCCCAGCACCAGTGGTACCAGAAGGCCTTCGACTGGCAGGCCATGTCCGCGGAGGTCATGCGGCGCTGGGGCCTCGCTCCGCTCATCTTCTTCTATGTCGGGCCCGACAGGAAAAACTCCAACATCACTGTCATTACGGTGGGTGTAACTCCTTCTTTTATTTTTTCAACCGAAAATAGTTGAATTTTTTAGTGGGAAAATAGTTAATTTACTTTAATTGCAATAAATTGTAATTAGTAAAATGGTATTGTTAATTAAATCTGTTAAAAACACTTCACTCACACACTGATTTTTTCAACAGTTTCCCAATCGGAGCTTATACATATAAAAGCCCCCACTTAAACTCTTGCGTGTCATGCAAAAGTCTAGATAAATATATTTTTGTTATGGGACCACTTCTTGGTCATATCTTGTAGAAAGATTGGTTACTCAGAGGAGGAAGGAAGGCAGAAAACTTCTAGAGCCTCAAAAGCAGTTTGAAGGTCCATTAGTTATTTTAATGAGAACATGGTTCACCCAGTGAGACCATAAATAGCTTATGCAGAACTGTCATACCAGTGTTGCTATCATCACTCAACAGAGTACAGCAACACTGGTACTGGTTTTGGTTGGTTTTGGGTGACAGATAGACCAGCCGTCGCTGGTGCTGCCTCGCTCGATGCTGGTGGACAGCGTGGTGGAATGCTGTGGTTCACACAGTTGGTTTTGGGTGACAGATAGACCAGCCGTCGCTGGTGCTGCCTCGCTCGATGCTGGTGGACAGCGTAGTGGAATGCTGTGGTTCACACAGTTGGTTTTGGGTGACAGATAGACCAGCCATCGCTGGTGCTACCTCGCTCGATGCTGGTGGACAGCGTGGTGGAATGCTGTGGTTCACACAGTTGATTTTGGGTGACAGATAGACCAGCCGTCGCTGGTGCTGCCTCGCTCGATGCTGGTGGACAGCGTGGTGGAATGCTGTGGTTCACACAGTTGGTTTTGGGTGACAGATAGACCAGCCATCGCTGGTGCTGCCTCGCTCGATGCTGGTGGACAGCGTGGTAGAATGCTGTGGTTCACACAGTTGGTTTTGGGTGACAGATAGACCAGCCATCGCTGGTGCTACCTCGCTCGATGCTGGTGGACAGCGTGGTGGAATGCTGTGGTTCACACAGTTGATTTTGGGTGACAGATAGACCAGCCGTCGCTGGTGCTGCCTCGCTCGATGCTGTTGGACAGCGTAGTGGAATGCTGTGGTTCACACAGTTGGTTTTGGGTGACAGATAGACCAGCCATCGCTGGTGCTGCCTCGCTCGATGCTGGTGGACAGCGTGGTGGAATGCTGTGGTTCACACAGTTGGTTTTGGGTGACAGATAGACCAGCCGTCGCTGGTGCTGCCTCGCTCGATGCTGGTGGACAGCGTAGTGGAATGCTGTGGTTCACACAGTTGGTTTTGGCTGACAGATAGACCAGCCATCGCTGGTGCTGCCTCGCTCGATGCTGGTGGACAGCGTGGTGGAATGCTGTGGTTCACACAGTTGGTTTTGGGTGACAGATAGACCAGCCGTCGCTGGTGCTGCCTCGCTCGATGCTGGTGGACAGTGTGGTGTACAAGAAGCAGCTAATGGCGTACGTCCACTGGGTCGCGGGCTCGGCCCAGCTCTTGGCTCGACACCTGGGTGAGGACGTGTCTGAAGACTTGGTGTTCCAGGACGCGGCCGATGTTATACAGTTTGAGATGGAATTGGCTAAGGTAATTACTACTACAGTTAATGTGTTTTAAAATTTTAATCACAGTGCCTCCAGTCTTAATTTTGAAATTTTGCCCTGCGCTGAACTGAGAAGATATTAATTTCATTTTAAAATATGCTGATTGCTTCGAATTCATGCTGTACAAGTATTATACATTACTTGAAATGGCGACCTGCCCAGATAGCTATCAAAGCCAAGATGCCAAATATGAATGACAGATGAGTGTAGGATGATTGTGGCGCGATCTTGTAGTCTTGTTGACTTATGCTGACATGTTCCTTAGACAGGAACTATTTGCAAATATCCTTGCAAAACTGTACTGAACGAGTCAAATAATGAAACTTTTAAACAAAATCAGCTGAGAAGAAGTAATTTTTAAATTTGATTTCTGGTGCCCACAGTGGGGTGGTTCTCAATCTCATTAGTTTATGTGAAACTAGATAATACCCTTGGCTTCGCCCACGTTCGAAATAATTTAAAACTGCTGGTATAGCTTCTGCACTGCTTTTTGTATCCGTAAATTGGAATTATGTTTATTTATTTGTTTACATTCGTCTGCCTGGATGGATACATTGTTACAGCTGACTTATACAATATGACAAACAAACCCACAAACTTTCACACTTTTGATATTAGTAGGAAAGGATATTATTTTTATTGTGATTTTTACTCACTTATGCAACTCTCTTCTTTGTACTCATGAAAACTATTCCACAAATTCTCAACAAATTAAGCAGTAAAATGTTTGAAAGTAATTTTGTTTAGTTGACAGCTCCCAATGAGATGCGACGAGATGGGCGGCGTATGTACAATGACATGACACTGAGGCAGCTTCAGCAATGGACAGACTCTGCGGTCATCGAGACTCCGATGGTATGTCCAGGCGGGGTTATTGTGCTACTAGAAATGTGGCATTTCGTTATTATTCTCTGATTCTCCACAGGTTGGCCTTTTCTACAATATAGTGGTAAACTTGACATTTTTGTAAAATGAGGTAACATGCTATATTAGAGTTCAATCTTAAATCCATACTTTTATATGGAGTTTTTCTACGCCAGTGACATTTTGACTGATAACAGTCCAAACCCTTGTTATTATGACTGTCACTTTTAGTTTGATAGAACTAATGCAGCCGATTGACAAGTGGAGACTAGGTCCAGTTTCAATCCTGGTTATGATTCAAATAGGCTACCTTCACATCATGAAGTGGGCGTTACATATCCATTCCCCATTTTTCTACCATGTCAGTTTCTTCCATCATAAAATTTTTCAACTTACCGCAAAAGAAATTTTACTGATAGTGTAACATTAAATTATAAATAAAATATATTTCATAACATTTTTAATTTTGTTTTTATTGTTTCAGATAGACTGGTTGGCTTTGGTCAAAGGAATTTTCAAAGACACAGATATTAAGATAGAGTATTCTGAGAGGATTGTTGTGAGAGAATTAGATTTCCTGTTTAAACTTGCGCAGCTGATAGAAACATCATCACCAAGGACTGTGGGTAAATTTGCAATTAAGCTGTTATTTATAATGTTTATCCAATAACTCGTATAGTCTAGTAAAACACTGTCATTCAAAATACTTGAATATAAATCATAATAATTACAATTAGTTCAGGTAACTTCGTATTACAAAATCTCTGTATGACAGACTTAAAAAATAATTCAATGATCCAAAAATGTATAAATGGTTCAAACTGGTGTGGTATTTCAACTTGAGAAATTAGGAGAGAATATGAGTTGTTAATATATCAGTTTATTCACATTTGATGTGTTATTCTATTGGGTTACTGCCCAACTACCTGTTTTGAATTTATATATTATTTGACCCAGGAGTTTGAAGGGTAATGTACCTAAGGTGGAGATAATTAATTCTCAGATTTACTTTCAAGAAGCTATTCTAACTTCTTTTAGTTCTAAATAATTAATGCATGGAGTACTACTATTAAGACAGTTAGTTAACAGTGTCCATCTTATTTAAGACGAAAACTAATTTAATAACTTCAAAATCAATAAGTTAAAAACATTTTTTCATTTCAATTTTTTTTTATTTACTTTGTTGATTTTTCTAGCCAACTACATGCATTGGAGACTTGTAAAACTTCTGAATCGAGATCTCAACTACAAAATGGCAGAATTATCTTTTGAATTTGATAAAGTTTTGTCTGGAGCCACTGAAGATCTGCCCAGGTATAAGTCAAATTTAAAATCCTAGAAAATATAATTTTTTTTGTTTCTACCCCAAACTTTTCCCCCTACAAAATTAAATGCTCATTTTAAAAATCTGTCTGTAGGCTTGGAATTTAAAAAAAATAACTCTTGAATAAATGCATTAGATACATTAGATACACTAGCTGAAATGGCGACCTACCCAGGTAGGTATTTTAAGCCAAGTATGAATGACAGATGAGTGAAGGATGATTGTGGCGCGATCTTGTAGTCTTGTTACAGACTAAGGCCGACATATTCCTTAGACAGGACTGTTAATTAATAGCCCAACAGCCAAATGGCAACTAAGGGACCTACATTTTTACGTGGGATCCGAACCACGATTTCGTCTCGGTTAACAATTTACGAACTGGTCTAATTATGAGGATGATCCAATTATATATGAATGTTTTTAGTAATTCATGTTTGTACAAAAATAAATAACAAAAAACTTGTATTACCGGTACTTAAATTATTATTATATATTGATAATGTACTTAAATAAAAAAATCATTTGCAAGTTTTGTGATAATAATCTTCAGGAATGCTAAATTCCATCTAATTGTCTCAATCTTAGTTGCATTGTGATGTTTGCAGGTGGGAAGAGTGTGTATTAGCCACCAATTCTCTGTGGAGATATGCAGTGGCTTATAAATATGTTAAACTGCACTTTGATGATGAGGCCAAACAATCGGTAAATAATGTCTTACACTTTTTAGACCCAAAAATAAGAGAACATTTGTAAGTACATAAAATCATTAAGGACCAATCTGAACTCTACTGTTCTTGAGATGGGTAGGCCCCTACTTTGTTTGTAAGAAACAACAAATCAATGAAAGGGGCCTGGAGTCCTTTTTCCCCTTATAACAGATCATATAAGTGCTAAATGCTTTGTTTAGTCTGCCTACTGTAAACTCTACCTTTTCTTTCGCCCTTTTTGTTAAAGACTCGCTGAATATTTTAAATCATGTTTATATCATGATTCAGTTTGATGACCCACATTCAACATCATGGAATATTTGTTTGGAAATAAATGATGACGAGACATTTTCACTTTCAGAATCTTTACATAATACACACGTGTTGTTCCAACGCCTAAAAAAGGCTGTGGAAGTGATATTTTGGACGCCTAAACTGCGAGACAGTACATTAGATATGTGAGCACTTAAAGGCAAATGTGAGGAAACTCAAAATAGGAGGGATGAGGTACCTCTTTTAGAGTGAATATCTTACCTAATGATATAGTCATTTTTATAACTTATTGCTGGATTACATTACATATCATCGCTAAAGTGGTAATATGTCCTAATCTTGTTCAATGTTAATGAGTAATGTTTTACATTATACTTCTTACAATAAAACACTTGACTATTTACGTTTCTTTTGAGTTTATTTCAATAGATAGGGCAAATTATTTCATTAAGTTAAATGATACATTGGCAGGCACTGGAGATGGTAGGCAACTTGCGAGCCGGCCTTCTGGAGCAGCTTGATACTGTGAGCTGGATGGATGGCGAGACTAGAGAGGCAGCCAAGACCAAGGTTCGGCAGATGACGCAGTTCATCGGGTACCCGCATTGGTTCGACAATCAGACGTACCTGGAGCAGTATTATAAAGAGGTATATCATCAATACTTTTTATAAAGGTTCAAAACTATGCCAGAAGTAATTTGTTGATTTTTTTTCATTAGTTTTAACAAAATGGTAATGGAAAAAGCAGGAATTGAATTGTGACCTCTTGAACTTTTTAAGCCCAAGACGCCAACCACCAGGTTGACGAGGCACCTTGGGCTGAAACAGATTTAGATTGATCTATATTTTGCTATGCAGGTTTGCCAAACTTTAACTTGATGTTGATTTAATTAAATCTTTGATAGATCTCAGAGCAGAGTCTTGATTACATAATTGACTGAAGATATAAATTACTGTTTTCTACAAGTTAAAATTTTACCGAGCAATGGAAATCGCTCTGTAGTCTGTAATGAAACTATTACATTAATAATTTACCTCTTTGGTGTTTCTTGATCTAATTTATGTTATCATTAATTTAACTGAAAATTAAAGGCTATAAAATCAGGAAAATTTAACTATAACAGCACAATGAATTTCCTAGAATTGCACCGTTGTTTTATAAATTTTGGCCAATAGTTTTACACACTTTAGAGGTTTGTCTGTTCAAAAAGAGGGGTTTTAAATTAAATATTATTAATCCTTTCATCCTTATTATTCATTATTGTCTTTTTTCCAGTTGACAGCTGGGCCTGAACACTTGGAAAATGTTGAAAAAGGGAAACATTTTCAAGTTCGAAAACATTTTATGAAGCTGCGACAACCAACAGATCGATACGAGTAAGTGTAAGAATGGTCTATTAGCTTTAATTAAAATTTGACTTTACAAATCCAATAAAAGTTCCTCACCAAGGGATTAAAAAGAGTTTCAGTTTAACTAAGTTTTGATATTTAATAATATTATCAGCTCTGTTATTCATTGTTAATGGGGAATGCTGGGACACAATATATTTATATATTTATATTTATATAGTAATAATAATAGTGAGGCAGTAATAATAGTGGGCTCCCTCTTAACCAGACATCTCGGGGCCAAGACTTGTCTGGATAATGGTTTTTCCGCCTAAGCTGATTTTCCCAAAAACTTGTTAGATTAATATCTAATGCATGCCATATAAGTCAATTCTCATTATTACAATTATGCTCTGTATATCTTGAAACAACCATTACAATTTATGACGGGTGCAAGATATTATTTCTCCAATCTCTCCCACAAGAATCCTCGATCCACTTTCAGTCAGGATTTCAGTCAGTGCTTGCGGACAGAAGTTTTCAGTGAGAATGATATAGGCTATATGATTTATCCAGTGCCGCATGGATATCAAAAGAGACCATCTCTTCAAATTATTGAAAAAAGTACATAAATATGATGACTCCAAAATGTTTGGTGATAATTATTATAATATGAACTAGCAAAAATGCAATTTTACTGAGCAAGGCTCAATTCATCAGATCATTATTGATTTTAAATAAGAAATAAACATATTATTTTTAATTTGTCATAAAATGAATAATGTTCTGGTTTTCAAATGGTGGTTATTGAATTAAAATTTCATTTATAAATAAATTACCCAATGATGTTGAAACAACACCATAAATGATCAAAACTGTTAAAAATATGAAATGTTAAGATTTGTGGAATGCTTATTTGTTTTTGTATGTTTTTTAGATGGTCTGCTAGCCCTGCTGTAGTGAATGCCTATATAGACTTTCAATTAAACTCTATCAGTAAGTACTTTTGACAGCACTGTATTGAGAAAAATGATTTTTGTCAGTAACTCTTGGGTTCAAGGTGTTTTTGTGATTAACTATAAAATTTGTGTAACTTAATTGCTTCCTATTTTTTATTACAAATTATTTGTTCAAACATGACTACTAGCTGGTGGTGTCTCGCTTCGCTGGGAAAAATTGAACAAATAATTGTAAATAAAAACCAACGTGTCAGCTATTCAGCTCTTTTTAGCGAATTTCCCCTATAGGGAAGAAGCTATTACTGTAGGTCTCATGGTAAGACCTAAGCTTGGGCTTAGGGCTTAGTTATCGGGGTCTCGGGACCACAGTGGCAGCTGGTGGGTTAAATGAACAGGAGGACTCACTTACTACTAACTACCAAAAGAGTATTACGGATTTTGTGTATTTCACCTACCTTCGATTGCTATTCATATTTCATGGTCTGTAATATTACCAATATCTGCTGGATTCACTATTAAAATAATATTAATCACTTGTCACCATCCCTGATTACCGTCTCATTGGAGTAAAATAGATACATGAAACACAGAATGTAAATAAATAACCTCACTTCAGCTCCCATCGTTTAGGTTACGTTACGGTTTGGAGGTTAGAGAGTTTGGTTGCTATGGTTACTAAAACGAGCAAACAACAGGTGAGCCAATATGAATCGTGCAATCATAACGGCAGCAAAGGTTCAGTTTCTTATTGCCCTAAAGAGATTGTGGTGGCTGCACTGATTGCTGATGTGCGCGCGCAACTTCGGACTCTGCCCGATCCGCCCTATATCAAAACATGGTGGTGACGTCAGAGCACCCTCACCAGTGACTGCTCGATTTGCCATAAGATAGCATGTGTTAGGATTGGGACGCTTCAGCTAGTGTCCGCGGGATATAGTACGCGCAATAGCAGATGATACCTAAATACATTCGCAACATATTTCTATGCATATAGTTGAAATGAATTTATTATTAATGATCAGTGTAATGAAAATTAGTAGTTTTTACACATTTATCGGATACATATGTAAACTAATTTAATACAGTATGTTTGAAAATCTTCTGGGGGGCGGCGTCCGAGAGTCCTTAAGGGCCGGCCGCCACTACGGGACCATGATAACTTTTCGTTTTGGGGCCACCAGAAGCAAAAAACACCATTCTTAATATATGTGTCTGTGAGCACGATAGCGGCCGTAAAAATGGTCCGATCTTAATAAAATTTGGTACAGACATGTAAAGTGGTAATCCCTTGGACGAGTTCGTAAACCAGCCCGATCGGACTGCTGGAAGGGGGGGTAAAGGGGGATAAACCCCCCCAAAAATGGGTTTTTGAGTTTTCCATATAGAAAAATAAAATTTATCGCATTTTTGATGGCACCATTGAATTTAGCTCAAAAAAACAAACAATTTAGTATTTTGAATCACTGCTCTATGTCCATTGGTTACCGAGATATTGAAAGTGGTAAAAACAGTACGTTGTCCCAATATGGGAAATAAGTCAAATTCTATATCTCGGTTATTTCTCAACATATCTTGATAAAACTTGGTAAATATGTTCTTCTAGTTCAGATCTACTACATGTTGAATTAAAACCACCCAGTTTTAATATACCTGTAGCAGCAAACCTGCATACTCTTTTCCCATGCTATTCTTATAGAGCTTACCAAAACATGTCAAATCTCGCTATGTCGGATTGAAATATGTTGTTTTGCATTTGAAATTTGCTGAGTATGCAGGCATGCTGCAACGGGGGTATTCTTTATATATTTTTGCCCCTATAAAATATTTGATCAAAAAACAAATATTTTTCTTTGGATTTTCTCATTGAGACTTTTTATTAAATTATAGAATGAAATAAAATGAATGGTTGATGAGTGTCAGATGAATGGTTTCCTTAGAAGTTACGGATAATTTTGGCTTTAAATATAGATATTACAAGGCCAATGATTTTGTTGTAAAAAATATCATTATTGCATGTTTCAGTTTTCCCAGCTGGCATACTTCAGCCTCCATTTTTTGGTAAAGGTCGCACTGAGTAAGTATTGTACTTTTTTAGTTGTATCATTGACTTTACATCTCTCAATGAGATGTAGAGGGGGATAATGTGAGAGATGTAAAGTCAATGGTTGTATCAAATAAGTGTTATTAATGTTGATCTTTATCTCCATTAAAAATCCTTAAATTAATTTTTTTAACCACTTTAAAAATTTAATTTTAATCCATTTAAATTTAACCATGGGGTTTACTTTGAGTCAGCAAATAATTATAAACTTACAAAATTGAATCAAAAAAATACAAAAACCTACTATAGACTGAAGACTGTACAATCTCACACTCAGTTAACATGCAGTCTCTCCCTTTAGCAAAAACAGGACAAGAAGAAAATCCAAGGTCTTAAAGTGTAAGGGAGATTGTTTCCCTAACATGAGCTGTTTGAGAGTAGTTCCTAGTCTGCAGATACTAGGATGGCTCAAAGTTAAGAAATTTTAAGGCCCGTTTACACTAGACTGGTTGCCAGCACTGAAGATCAGCTCTTTAGCAATGGCTGGCAGTACTGTAGCGCTGACAGAAACATAATGTATTGTATCTGTGACATGGCAAATTTTTTGATCCCACCAAACTGACTGTCACATCCTCCCCACAACAGCTGATTGTCAGCGCCGATAACCAGCCTAATGTAAACAAAGGCCTTTATTCATCAATTGTTCTTTTAAATTGGTTTTTTGTAACAATTGTTTTTTCATTAATATATGTCTGAAAACTTTCCAGAGCTCTCAACTATGGAGGTATCGGAGTAGTGATAGGCCATGAGATCACTCATGCATTTGATGATCTTGGTAAGCTAATTTTTCTATATTTGCAAGTTGAGTACGGGTACTAGTGTTACTTCCTTTACATTTTTTATGGTTGATTTAAAATTAAAAGAATTAATTCATCCAAACAACAAAAACAAATAAAAAACATTACTTGTCTTAGATTAAATTTTTAGATTCAAGATCAGACTTATCAACAAATTCACTAGATTGTAGATTGATTTTATATGGCTTATTTACCACATAATCCTTATTACAATAAAATTAAACAGCTTTTCTCATAAATAGGATTTTTCCTCAGTGTCTATAAGGCGACTTACCCTCTATCACGACCTTAAAATAAATTGCCTTAAATTTTTAATATTGTTCGGAATGAACCAATTTATATAATTGTAATATAATTGTTACATAAGTGTATAATGAGTACATTTGACACAACAGAAGAAATAATTTGATCTTATGCTTTAAAATTTTTTGTTGGAAAATATAATTTTTTATAAATTTATCATTTAATTTTAATCAGCCTGTAAACCTACAGAACAATACATAAGAGCATATGTGGCTTGTTGTAAATAAGTAAGAAAATCTTGATATAATATTGTCACCAAGTTCTGACATGTAAACCATTGCTAATGAAGGTATTTGAAACCCCATTAATACCACTTAGAAAGATACAAATTATATATTTGGTTCTTTCAGGCCGTCAGAGTGATGGTCTGGGCAATCTGGTTCAATGGTGGACCGATGGCACAGTGGAAAGATATCTGGATAAAGCCAAGTGCTTTGTCAAACAATACAACAGCTACCGGCTGCCCCAGCTTGACGAAATGCTGATGAAGACAGCTTATGTAAGTTGATCTACAAAGTTAATGTAGCTATTGACCTGAGCAACAAATTATTCAACATACGAGGGTTTGGCTGTCTTCTGATACTTATATGTGAGATTCGATTCAGAAATATATAATTGTATCTGATGGAGCTGTTACCTTCTGCTACCAAAGTAGAGGATAATGTTCAGCTAGCTACCATTGAAGCTAATAGGAATATATCTCCGTAATATTCCATGACCACTGTGCTCTTTTTTTAATCTTGTATGAACATGTTTAAAGAAAGTATAGTATCACTACTTGGGTCTTAGTTAATTAGGTACTGTAGATTTAGAAAAAATATTTAACTGAGAGAGCGAGGACTGGAGGAGAGCCTGTCTTTGATAAGTGATCAGTTGGGATTGACTGATGGAATTGAGACATTGACTCACTGAAATGAAGAGGGTATAAGTCCTCTTTCTTTTGAAGCACAAGCATTACATGAGGTGGTTACTGACTCATAGCACTGTTATAAAGGCATTAATGCATAGCCAATGAGCGATAAGGAAAACTGGTTATAATACTGGTTCTTAAACAGAGTCCATTTATTTAACGTTAAATTTTCAGTGATTTTAATTAAAAATCATAGGATAGTTCAGAACCATTGTGGTAATTGGAATACGAATTTGGGCCCCATCAAAACTTTCCCAAAATGTTGATAACTATCATTTTGGTACATTTCAGGTTTGAGGCTTAAGGCTTAACATTAAGATTAATTTTGTAGATGAACGGAGTCACGACACTGGGAGAAAACATGGCTGACAATGGAGGACTGTACCAGGCTTTCGCAGCATATCAGCGTTACGTGAAGACTCACGGACCTGAGAAGAGGCTTCCTGGCCTGGAGCAGTTCTCTCCTGATCATCTGTTCTTCATCGCCTTTGCTCGAGTGAGAACTGGCTTTTATAATTTTTTCATCTCTATTGCTTAACAAATTAGACCGGCTGTATTTTAAAAATTCATAATAGGGAAGAATTTGTTATTTGTTGTTAATTCATGTGTTTTAAAAGAAAAAAGTGACTACACTATTTTTGGAAGGTAGACAAAGGGAACTCCTCCCTGTATCAGATGCAAATATAATTAAGTTCACTTGATAACAGGAGGAGTTACCTTACCTCCCAAAACATTGTACAGCAGTCCACTTCCGCAGATTTGGACTGATTAAGGGGAGGGTTAGTTAAGAGGTAGCTGGGTAAGAGGGAATCTTCTGTATTTATTTGAACCTTTCCTTCCAAATCTCGGGAACACTTCTTATCCAGGCACCTCTTAGCTTGCCATCATTTTTAACGGGTCTACACTCCACAGAAGTGACTTCTTTTAGCGAATTTCCTTAAAGGAATAGGCTATTACCGTGGTCTCATGGTAAGACCTAAGCCCGAGACCATGTTAACTTTTCATTTTGGGGTCCCCAGAAGCAAAAAACACTATTCGTTCATTTTCATATATCTATATATATGTCTTTAAGCACGATATCTCGCATAAAAGTGGTCCGATCTTGATGAAATTTGGCACAGACGTGTAAAGTAGTAATTATTCAGACGAGTTCATAAACCAGCCCAATCGGACTACCGGAAGGGGGGGTAAAGGGGGATAAACCCCCCCAAAAATGTGTTTTTTGAGTTTTTTACATATAATAATAAAAATTATCAAATTTTTGTTAGCAACATTGAATTTAGCTCAAAAAAACAAACAATTCAGTATTTTGAATCACTGCTCTATGTCCATTGGTTGCCGAGATATTAAAAGTGGTAAACACAGTATGTTGTGCCAATGTTAACCTTATGGGAAATAATTAAAATTCTATATCTCGCTTATTTCTCAACATATCTTGATAAAACTTGGTAAATGGCTTCTTCTAGTTCAGATCTACTAAATATTCAATTAAAACCACCCAATTTTAATATACCAGTAGCAGCAAACCTGCATACTCATTCCCCATGTTATTCTTATGGAGCTTACAAAAATATGTCAAATCTCGCTACTTTGGATTGAAATATGTTGTTTTGCATTGAAATTCGCTGAGTATGCAGGTCTGCTGCAACGGGGGTATTTTAACCATCCAATTTTTATCATAGCGTCATAAAAATGTCTAGTGTTTTAAAATTTTTGCTTTATAAATATTCAGTATGTATTGGACCTGGGAATTTTAAGCCATGGTCAAGTAGATCTTAACTAGACGAAGCCATGTACCAAGTCTTATCAAGATGTGTTGAGAAATAAGCCAACTACACAATGTTTCTTATTTCCCAACAAGGTTAATATGGAGAAAGAGTATGCAGGCTTTCTGCCACTTAAAAGTTAAAATGATTGATTTTAGCCTTAATCCAATAGATCTCAATTTGTTGAGGCCACATACAAAGTTTTATTAAAATATGTTCAGGAATGAGTGAGATACTAAATTTTATTTATTTTCTATAAAAGATAACACTGGGACAAAGTACTGTGTTTACCACTCTCAGTATCTCAGTAACCAATCAACATAGAGCAATGATTCAAAATACCAAATTGAAGTGTGTTGTTTTTTCGAACTTAAATGAACGTTGTAAACCAAAATCAGATGACAAATGTTTTGATGTAAAAAATCCTAAAAACCCATTTTTAGGGGAGTTTTCCCCCCTTGAACTCTTCTAATGGTCCAATCAGGCTTATTTTCAGCCTCATCCAAATAACTACCACTTTTCATGCCTGTGCCAAATTTCATTCTGATCAGACCATTTTTGCTGACTGCAATCGAGCTTGCAGACACATATAATTATATTTATATTTTATATTAATATAAATTTGAACAAATTTTTTTGGTGTGTGGAGGTCCCAAAAACAAAGTTGCGATGATCCTGGGCTTAGGTCTTACCATGAGAGCCACAGTCATCATCTAAAATTGGCTGGGGGAGATTAGCTAAAATTAGATTGGTCTTTTAATTTAATAAATATATCGGTTGTTAAAAGTTCATCTGTTTGTTTCAGAACTGGTGTGAATCCAGTACCAAAGAATCACTTCTGCAGGAAGTACTCAGTGACCCACACAGTCCCCACGTATTCCGTGTTTTTGGAACTCTGACCAACTCGCCACAATTCGCCCAGACATTCAAATGCCCTCTTGGCTCCCCAATGAATCCCAAATCTAAATGCACATTTTGGTGATATTCCTTGTGGATGCAGTAGATAATTCATAGTTTGTTGTCGAAAACAGCCCTCAACTAAGTCACTAAATAAACAATGTGTTTGTACATAAAATCGCTTTAAGTTTTATAGATGTAGTTATTTATGTATTAGAGATAGGGTCTGTAAATATAACTTTTATATTTTTCAGTCCTATTTTATTTGAAAACCTACTACTGCATGGCATGAGTTTAGAAGTAATTACTGGGTGAGGTCTGAGAGTAGTGCCGCTCTGAGCGATTTTTCCCCCTGCTGATGAGCGGTTTGTGCCACTTGTGGAGCAGAAATTAAATAAAAATTAAAATGACTGCAGCTTCGACTGCTGGTAGTACGAATCGGAAGCCAGATTGAGGGTATGTTGGACCTTCGAGCTCATACCTCCTCCCAACCTTGGATGCAATGGCAACACAGCGAGGTTGATTACTATGTGACCCAGTTCCTTTCAGGTCAAGGGTATTTCCAAACCAACCAACACTGGATTGGTTAAGTCACCAGCTCGTACTGTTTGTACTACCCCTTCATCTCAAACAGTGAATCAGGCCATTCTTCAGATGAAAAAGGTCAACAATGACCAGCCTTAATTCTCAGCTTTTTCCCACGAAGGTTATCGTGAGGTAATATCAAAGGTCTGGCCAGAAGTAATATGCAAAACACTTCCGGGTTTGTGTCCTCGGTTTTGAGGTGATGGTTAGTTGGTAGTCCACAGGACTTTAAGCCCATCGGAGTCCGTCACAACTGATGGGACAACAAGCCCCTCAGAGTGCAAAAACGCATTGCACCTCCTACCCAATAGAAAAAACTATATGACACAGAATATAACCAGTATATCGATGTTAGTTAGGTTAATGGGGGTGAAACTTATTTCTCCTCGCTGCTCCTCTGAAGGTACGTTTCCATTACAAGTCGTGGGCACAAATGCCCGGCATGTGCCAGGGACATGTCACGCATAATTTTTCATGATGTTTCTATTTCCCTGCCAAGTCTCCAGCACAAGTTCCGCAACCGGTGAATAATCGTCTTATGCAAAAAGACAATTGAAACTGAAAGGGGCCTATAATTTATTAATGAGAGATTTGCATTATTATTTTATGCTCTTGTACAAAATTCATTAACAAATTATACCTCTAATAATTAACTATGATATGACCAAATGTGTTATACGGTACTATAAATGAGATAATATAAAGTTATGAAAATAAAATTCCTTCTTGATTATTATTTAGATTATTATTTAATTAATATTCATTAGAATTGTATTCTGGACCTCAAAACCCCATATTTTTAGGCAAAATGGCATATGTAAGTTGCAGGCACATGTGCCCGCCCGTTTCCATTACATCAGGGCACATGTGCCCGTGACTCAGGCACATGTTTTGTTGCGCAAGACGACTGGCACAAATCTGTCTGGGCACAAGTCAAAGGGTTCTTTATTGTTGTGTAGAATGGTTAGTAGGATATTAGGTATTACAAATTTTGAAGTCAGTCGGTCAACCGGAAGTACCCAGTCAGTCGGGTTTTCTCAGCGTGTTTTCGAGTTTTCTCTGAACAACCCCTAAGGGGGATGGTTGTTTTTTAATACTGTGTGGGTAGTGTAGGAAAATAGTGTTGCGGATCCTGAAATTTTAATTTAGCAGGCTGAAAATTGGTGGAGGGGTCGTACATACAGCTGGGATTATCATACTAAAATTTCCGAAAAATCCCACTTGGGCAATATGCCGCCATCCTGAAAAACTCATTTCTGGCCCGTGTTTCTCTAAACATTTTTTTTTAATCATCAGAAAACCATAATAGATACGGAAAAAGTGTAAATGAAATTTTTTGTAGATAATAAAATTTCCAATAAAATGAGTATGAATAAATATTTACAATAACTGTTGATATCATTAATTTACTAAAATGTTGTAAATCTAATACCTCTGCCATAAGGAATACATGTGAAATTTGATGTAAAATACATTCCCTAGGGGGCGAATTCTTTTGACCTCTATGAATAATAAATTATATCCCTGGAATCCTGATAAAAATTCCAGTCATTTGCCACCTTAATCATCGAAATTGGTTCACTATATAAGGTGTGGGAAAAAATATTCCTTAAGGAATTTTTACAAATGTTACCGTAAAGCCGCGTTTACACCAAGGTCTTCCACTAATTTTTCCACAAGTTGTGGCAGTTAGTTGCTTTTTCTACAAAATGCAGCGACTAATTTCAGTCGTCAACTAGTGGAGAGACAAGTTTTCCACTAAATTTCGATTTTCCGTGAAGTGTCGGTAAAGATCAAAGAAAGTTGACAACTAAAAGTGGAAGACTAGTTGCTGCCAGAGTTGCGCTGCGCGCTTTGCATAACCAACTAGTGGAAAACTAGTGGAGAACTGTCCCCCCTCTACTACTTTTCCAAGTTCTCCACAAAAATCTTTCACTTGTTACTCTATTTGGAGAACAGGGACTTCTAGCTGTCAACTTTTGATTGTCAACTTCAGTCATCAACTTTTAGTTGTCAATTCTTTGCTGTCAACTTTGGTGTAAACCCGCCTTAAGGACTCATTTTTTGTGAGCTTAATTATACCCACGTTTTTATTGTCCCTTTATATCCCTTTATCTATGCCCGAATTCTCCACGTCTTCACAATTAATTGGGAATGGGATGAGCAGTCTGTAATATTTTACCCCCCTTATAACTGTACCCCGGACAATTTCATCACAGTGCAAGCAATAACAATCAAGGACAAAGCATTAACATTAAGTGGATAAATAAAAACAAGAAAACCTTTAGAAAGACATCATAATGGTCGTTTATATAGGTAAGTGCCCACAGGTTTCCGGAGAATCGGGGAATTAATTTGAATCTGTCTGGTAAAATTATCTTGTGCCACTGGCTACACTGTACAACTCAGCCTTTTTGGTTTGTAAATATAAATAAATAAATAAATATCTTTAATTATAAGTACAGGTAGGTGACTCTTATATTTTCTTCTTAATTCTAATTAATTATTATTGTTCAAGATGGCGTCATTATAATTAGTGTGATACTAGCCTATTTAATATTTAAATTTGAAATAAAAGAATGGTAATCTGTTACAAAACTATTATTTATTCAACAATAACAATAAATATGAATATCAAAATTGAACTCTAGGGGGACGTACAAGGATTATTACAGTGGATGGGGTTAGATAAAATTACTTATGCTAATTGGATTAATATGGTACAATTTAAGGGCATTAGCTCAGTTCTTGAGAAGCATGATCTCTTCACATAGGGTTCTGGGAATCGTGCGGGCATGACATTGAAAAATTAATTTGTTTGAATATCACAATCATAAATACTTTTAAATAGAATAAATAATTTTGATAATAATATAAATTGCCAATTCTGATCTCTTTTTATATTTAATTAAATCAAGTCTTTGTTTGAAAGTCTGTTCCTCTTCAACAATGGTTGGTGAAGTAAATTTTGGATTGGTCTTACCAAGAGTTTATCTCTTCACCCTGATCTTTTCTTCAGATAGATAAATTTGGCCACTTAAAGGGGAATCAACTAAGATCAGGTTTACCGCTGGCTAACAAAAAAAAATCTACTAATTAAGGGGGATGAAATTTAAAATTGGAACGAGGTCCAGGTACAATGAAGTTAACACTTGGCCATCTCTCTCTGGAATAGAAGCTGGAGTCCTTTACAATGGTTCCACTTTTCACTTTAACAATGTAACACATGGTTCACTAACTTGGTCTTTGGTAAACACTTCACTGAATTATTAGAGATCAAATTTTGAAAAACATGCTATATAAAATAGATAATTTGAGATAGCGTTCCCTGACCCATAAATATAAATTACATTAAATTATGAATACAGCTGATCTAACTTAACTTATCTAAAATTTTTATGGTAGATGGTAATAAATTAATGAATGATTTTAGGAAAATAACATTATCAAATAATTTATATTAACTGAGTGATATACTAGGTTGACATATTATATACAAATAATTATTAAGCTGTGTGTTTGTTTATTTATATGGGTGTTCATTTATGAAATTTAAATGTAAATGTTTGTGAACTATTACAATATCCCCTCAGAGTTGAATTAATTTAAAGAATTGAAATTAATGAAAACTCGATAATAATAGGAACAAATATTTACAAAACTATACTAAATGATAAAATATTTATTTATAATTTAAAATGATGATTTCTTAAAACTAAATGGATTATATGACCTAATATTTACAATCATAACTTCAGGTCCTAATACTGTCCACGCGCACTTCACTTATTTCAAATTTTGTTTCACTGTTCAACATTTATTACACTATTGTTTATATTTACTGGAGTCTTTTATCCCCTCAATCCATAAATAAACAAATTAATCTACAACTTTTAATTAGTTGTCCGTGTATTGTCCAAATGTTTATATAACTGTTAATAACACTATTTACACTGTATTTATTGTTGATCTCGGTTTGGCGTTATATATTTTCTAAGAGCAGTTACATGGTAGGGTCCAAACTCTTGTTCTTCATTTAACTTTTGTACAAAATAAGTCGAATGTCCCAGGATACTTGAGATGCGGTACGGTCCTTCGTATATGGCGAATAGTTTGGCTGTTTCTCCAAATGCTGCATTTGATAGTTGATGATTTTTGACCAATACCAAATCGTTTAAATTGAATAATGTTGGTAATACACCGCGGTTAGCTCTTCTTGCTCGTGTTCCCTTCTTTTCTCGGAACTGGAATGCTGTGTATTTTCTCGATTCTTCAGATAGTGGAACTTGCCAATATGATGAAGTTAGATCGATACTACTGATAAATTTTGCACCTTGACATTTTGCTAATAATTCATTGACACTTCTATTACATTCGTAATCTGGAATAATAATTTCGTTCGCTTTTCTAGCATCCAAACAAAGTCTTATTTCACCAGTTTTCTTGACGACCGGGATAATTGGGTTTATAAAAGTGCTGTTGCTTCGCTCTATGATCCCTAGGCGTTCCATTTCCCTTATTTCTCGCATGACTGCGTCTTGGTGTGCTAATGGTACTGGGTAAGTATGACATTTAAAATTTTGAGGATTTTCGACTCTTAATACATGCTGGTATTTGTTACATAACCCAGGTTGGTCGGAGAATACATCTTGAAAGTCCAATAACAAATCAGTTAATTGTTGTTTTTGAATACTATTTAGATTTAAATTATTTTTGAGGGATTCTGTAATTATTTCAGGGGATAATTCACATGATGTTCTGGGGTTTGTTTCTTCAATATAATAACACTCTTCGTATGGATCTTCATTGCAGCAGTAATCTTCTAAATTATCCACATTTTTATCATTAGTGATTATATGGCATAAAATTCCAGCTCGATTTGTGTTATTGAATTGAATTACTAAATCTGTATCATTAATATTCATATGCATTTCACCCTTTTCAAAATTGATCTTCATCTTCCAGGCACTAAGTGTATCTATCCCGATAATTACTGATTGTATTAGTTTTGGTACTACGAGCATTTGTGTTAATATAGTTTGTTGACCAATGGTAATAGGAATCATTACGATTTTTGAAATTTTCCGGGATTTTTCATTGGTTGCTGTTCTAATGTGCATATTATTTACTGGTAATTCTTCTATTTTTCCTAATTCACTCCGATTTGATATGTACCAATCTTCTGCTAGACATGTAATGTTAGAACCTGTATCAATGAGAGCTGTAACTTCTTTGCTTTTGATCTTTATTCTTATTTCGGGGCATTTTTGCGATATAGTCGTATGAGTATTTTGTTCTGTTTCTTCTTCAAATAAAAACTCCCGATCACAATAAATATTGCTCAAAGTTAAACTATTGGTATCTGATTCATTATGCATGTTATTTACATTATTTACAATTTCAATTGACCTCTTATGTCCGACTTCTTTCTTATTTTGCACTGAAGATGTGTTCTTCTGATTTGAGCTATTTACATGGAGAATGAGGTCACCACCATCATCAGTGCCTCTCAGTTTAAATCCTGATTATTTTCCTCTGGCACTAGGTTTGCGTTCTCCTCAATAATGGCAGCGCACACCTGGTTTTGTTCTTGTGTCGGGTGGTATCTAGGCAGTGGTCTTCTCTCTTCAGACGGCGGTTGGTTTGATGGTAGATTGGGAAACTGTCTTAGGTCACGGTAATCGTTTCCAAATCGATGGCGTCGGTCGTCTCTTTGGTACCGATTATCGTGGTGGAGGTGATTCTCATGTCTCCGATTGTACGGGTGGTACTTAGGTGTGTACGCTCGATTGTCCGTGTTTCTTTCATTGTAGTGTTGGTTATGACCTTTTCTACCGTGTTGGTGGTGGTTTCTATTTACATGATTTTCCTCAGGTGTATTTTCCTTTTTATGTTTATGGTTTTCGTTCCTTTGATGGTTAGGTGACCTTGCTTGTTCTCGCAGATCTTCTCTCTGGAGTAGAGCTTCAAAATCGCAGACCGTCTGAATATTTTGAACTCTATAGGCATCTTGGATTATGTCTCCAAAGTGGTTTGATAGGCAATCGAGGATTTCTTTTTCGTCCAGGGGAGGGTTTAGCGATTTAAGGGTCAACACCCGCTCTATAAAATACTCTGATCGGTTCAGATAACCATTTGGCCGATATCGTTCATTTTCGATCCGTTGTTTGACGCCTCTTTGGATATCTCGGTTCCAATATTTCGATTCAAACATATGTTGAAAATCATCCCATGTGTGAATATCAGTTTTGATTAAATTGAACCACTTTGAGGCATGTCCTTCTAGGCACATTTCAATGAGATCAACTAGGCTTTCCGCACTATTATTTTCTGGATTTAACTGTAGGTTTTTCTCATAATATTTCTTAAGTTTGTTTAGAAATTCCTGGGAATTATGTGTCTTTCCATTAAATTTTGGGTGGGTCATTTCCGGTGTTAATGTCGATCTGCCGTTACACACAATATTAATAGGGACGGGCGCTTGTGTTGTTTGAATGTTGGGTGTAGTAGGTATTTCTAATATTTTCTTATGACACGCCTCCACGGACTCAGCCAATTTCGCAATTTGGTATTCATTGGATTTAATGTTTGGGTTCAGTTCTAATTTGACTTGGTTGATTTCAGCTGTTACTTGTTCTTTGATTTGTGTATAATTTTCCTTACAAATGTTTTCTACCTCCCTGTGTGTCTCTAATTGAATCTGTTTAATTTGTTCAGTGATTTTTAATTGGGTTTTACAATTTTCTGATACGATGATTTGACTAACCTCCTGTTTATGTTGAATGAGGTCTTGTATTAAATTTTCTCTGATTTTGTATTCCCCTTGTTCTAATTTAGTATCAATTTGATCGACTTCCTTAGCCAAATTTTCCTGAAGAATTTTAAGTTGATTTATGTCAGTTTTAAGATTTGACTGTTCATTGTGAATTTGCTGAATTTGATTTTCGACCCGGGCAGAGTGATTTTGAAATTCAGATCTTAAGTTTGCATGTTGTATTTTAATATCAGATTTGATTGCGTTCATATCGGCTTTAATTTCATTTCTTAACTCGGTTTTAAGCGCATTCATGTCAGTTTTAATCGCAGCATTGCTCGATTTAATTTCATTCATGTCGGTTCTAAGTGCATTGATCGCCGCTGCTATTTGTACGAGTGGGTCGACACTGTCGACAGCTGATTCAGTACGAGTATGGTCTGGAATCAGCACAGGAGGGACGGTACTTGTGTCGCTCGTCAAAGAAACTAGCGTTCTGATTGGTTGTTCCGTTCGGTATATTTCGCTCAATGACGATGTAGCGGGGGAAATCGCCGCGGAAGTAGTGGTAGCACTGATTGAGGTTGGCGTTGGTGTTGAAGTGGGAGACGCCGGCTGGGACAAAATGGCGGAACGTTCTGACATTTCACTCACGGCCGAAATTGTTGTCTCATTATTAGAATCACTCGCGTTGTCGGAATTATTTGAGTCGCCTACCGAAACAATGTTTTCTTTGTTCACTGACGGGTCACTGTCCGATTCGCGGTGTACATTTATTGGTTCCGTGTTATTGCCGAATAAAACAAAACTTGTCTGCTCGGACTGCGTCGTTGAAACTTTAGGTTTGTCGGTTGATCTTAAATGGTATTTATGTTCGTCGCCCATATTGAGGTAGTAAGCACGCAATTAGGATTATTATACAATAAATTGGATATTATACTTATATCTAAATGAGGTGAGATGAGTCTTAATCTAGGCTATCTCCTACAAAATTATCTTCTTGCTATCTCAAATAATGTCTGCGATCATTAACTTTTCATTGTCAATGCCCTTACGTTGCGGCGCCAATTACAACTCAGCCTTTTTGGTTTGTAAATATAAATAAATAAATAAATATCTTTAATTATAAGTACAGGTAGGTGACTCTTATATTTTCTTCTTAATTCTAATTAATTATTATTGTTCAAGATGGCGTCATTATAATTAGTGTGATACTAGCCTATTTAATATTTAAATTTGAAATAAAAGAATGGTAATCTGTTACAAAACTATTATTTATTCAACAATAACAATAAATATGAATATCAAAATTGAACTCTAGGGGGACGTACAAGGATTATTACAGTGGATGGGGTTAGATAAAATTACTTATGCTAATTGGATTAATATGGTACAATTTAAGGGCATTAGCTCAGTTCTTGAGAAGCATGATCTCTTCACATAGGGTTCTGGGAATCGTGCGGGCATGACATTGAAAAATTAATTTGTTTGAATATCACAATCATAAATACTTTTAAATAGAATAAATAATTTTGATAATAATATAAATTGCCAATTCTGATCTCTTTTTATATTTAATTAAATCAAGTCTTTGTTTGAAAGTCTGTTCCTCTTCAACAATGGTTGGTGAAGTAAATTTTGGATTGGTCTTACCAAGAGTTTATCTCTTCACCCTGATCTTTTCTTCAGATAGATAAATTTGGCCACTTAAAGGGGAATCAACTAAGATCAGGTTTACCGCTGGCTAACAAAAAAAAAATCTACTAATTAAGGGGGATGAAATTTAAAATTGGAACGAGGTCCAGGTACAATGAAGTTAACACTTGGCCATCTCTCTCTGGAATAGAAGCTGGAGTCCTTTACAATGGTTCCACTTTTCACTTTAACAATGTAACACATGGTTCACTAACTTGGTCTTTGGTAAACACTTCACTGAATTATTAGAGATCAAATTTTGAAAAACATGCTATATAAAATAGATAATTTGAGATAGCGTTCCCTGACCCATAAATATAAATTACATTAAATTATGAATACAGCTGATCTAACTTAACTTATCTAAAATTTTTATGGTAGATGGTAATAAATTAATGAATGATTTTAGGAAAATAACATTATCAAATAATTTATATTAACTGAGTGATATACTAGGTTGACATATTATATACAAATAATTATTAAGCTGTGTGTTTGTTTATTTATATGGGTGTTCATTTATGAAATTTAAATGTAAATGTTTGTGAACTATTACAACTGCTGTTATGGCTGTAAGTTGTCATTAAAATGTCACGTGTCAGCCATCAGCTGTTCCGGTGCCGAACTACTAAACAAAACAATCTAACCAAAAGAAACCCATAAAGCCATAAAACCAAATCGACGCCAAATGCAATAGTTTATGGTTTATTATCACAATCGCTGACGTGCCGTGTCAGAGTCCGCAAACCGTGCATTGTACCTTGTACTAACTGATATCAAGACTATCTTTCTGTATTATATGCTAGGACGATGTATTAAATAAAACGTATTAATTCACTCATAAACATTTGCTGATATCACAGAATTATTAGGTTAACAATTTTTGTCAACACCAAGAGCTTAGTTTTATTGAGTGTGTGGAATGTCAACAACTCCCACTGAAATTGATATACCTGTACCCTGGGGCGATGTCAGAGGTAGGCCAAAGACATTTTTCCTCCCCTACTCATTAATTCAGATTGGTGGTAAAACTGTCACTTAAACGGATAGGCTCATTTGATTTGTTCTGTGCAGTCAGACTGACTTCATTGTGGAAGTCAGTACTGGAATTCCTGGGGTTAAAATTAGTGTAACTATTCAAGAAATATAACCTAACTTTCATGCTAGTATTTATGACATTTCAATTTGGCAATTAAAAATGAGTAGCCTACCTTATTTTGTTTGGTTTCAGACTCGATTTTGGATTTTCATATGCCTATTTTGGCCTGCTTATATTTGTTTTTTTTTTTAGCTTAACCCAAGAAAGGTATCGTACGTAATTTTGACGTGTGCGGACGTGTTTTTTTGTCCGATTTTGCAATCAAATGACCTTGAGCCCTGTACAGTCAGCAGTGCTTTTCCCGCTACAGGTTTGATTTAATATGACCGTATTATAGCTGTTCTTAGTGTACTTCCAAATTTAATTGAAAAATACGTCAAATTTACGTACGATACCTACAACAGCAAAATGTGCTTTTCAATGGACTCTTATGGAGCTTATTCCCTAAAATTAAAATGGAGCTAAAGACATATAATGTAAGTTTATTATATAGTAAATAATATTATCAATGTTTTCTTGTATTTGGGTGCCTTCTTAAAAAAAAAAAATTTCATCAAACATTTTAATTTTTAACCACAGAGTAAAATATACGTAACGATACCTTTAGCGTATTTTTGAATAACGATACCTTTCTAGGGTTAATTAGATTACTCTTGGTAGTTCGTTTAGTGGAAACAGTAGTTTAGTATGGCAATAGGAGTGGTGAACCATAAATAAACTTAAAGAGGCTTCTTTTTTTTAATTAACAGTATTTAGCAGCTTTCAAGTTAGAGATGATTATATAGGTAAGTGGTGGGGCCCAAGAGACCAGGCGCCAGTGATTTGTTTGCATGGATGGCAGGACAACGCAAGCACATTTGACACTCTTGCTCCTATGTTACCTCCTCAACTCGCTCTTCTGGCTCTAGATCTTCCAGGTCATGGATTTTCCTCCCACTATTTACCGGTACCGTAACTCCATCTGTTTTTTTCAAACATATATTCTCAGTGACTTGAGTTTTAAAGTAATTAATTCAAAAATAGGTACCAGTTCTAGTTTACTTTAGGGGCTTAAACATTATGGTGTAAGATGTGTGATAAAATAGCGATTCAATTTGAATAGGTATAACAGTAAATTCAATTTTGGCTATATTGCTTTCAGAATATAAAAGGAATTCTCTATTACGTTAATAGCTAGGAAATTGGTAGTTATCAACTTAACTACAAACTCAGTGGTAATGTATATCTTCAAGTGGTTAAATATGGTGACAATTCAAGTTTTATAATCTGGTAGTATGTAAATTTATGTTAAGCATAGTTTCAAGTTAATGACTTTTAAATCTTGGTCATTACCGGTAGTCATTCTAAGGCCTGGTTAAGGTACTTTGGTATTATACGCAGGCCACCCTTATACAACGTGCTGCGGTGGTTATATTAGGCTAGGTTATCATAAATATGTTAATTGGACTTTCCTCGTTTTGTTACGAATCGAACTATTCCAGATGAGCCTTACCTTCGCCCGCCAAATCCCCTCCAAGTAGGCCAAGGTCAGTTTGTTGACCGGAGTGTGTGCATCACTTGCCTACAGGATTTGGCGGGCGAAAGTATGACTCATCCTGTACCGTTTGATTTGTAACAAAATGAGGAAAGACCTACTAACATATTTATGATAACCTAACCTAACATAACCGCCGCAGCGCGTAGTATAAGGCTGGCGATCGGGTGTGGTCGCTAGCGGCGGTGACGCTTTGAACTCAATTCTTGCCAACATCGCTGCCTTCTGGGAGGTAGAACACAAAGACCGCTCATCATAATTATGACAAATTTGGACAGTAAGTCAATTAAAGTATATTATTTCTAATTACATAGTTATTTTTGGTATCCAACAAAAAAATCTCTCTTAAAATAGTGGCCTCCGTATAATACCAAACTACCCTTGCTAAGTGCGAGTGACTAGTAGCCAGTGAAATGGAAGATCCTTTATTGTAAGAAAAAAGGAATCCTTTGTTTCCACTCACAGGCGTAACTAGGATGACTCAAAGGGGGGGGAGTTACACTGGGGAGTTCTGGGTCTTGGGAAAATTTGGAAAGTAAGACCCATAAACTTGCTTTTTATTGCCACAAAAAGAACAAGCGGTTTTCCAGCCACAATGCTACTGGGGGGATTATCCAGCCATGCACTGTCTGTATAAACGACAGATTTTCCAGTTTCAATAGACATGATGACCTCGAAAAGAGCAGGAGATTTGCCGGCCGTGAAACAAGTGAGAGATTTTCCGAACGCAAAGAGACGGAGAGATTTTCTGGCCATGATTTCACCAAATATTAATTAGCTGCGATTCGATCGAGAGTTTTGCCGGTCGTGACGGCGATAACAACGATGAAGACGGTTATTTCGTTTTGCTTTATCACCAGTTATGACTTTCCTGACAAAAGGTTCAAATTATACTTTTTGTGACTTTTCCTTAATTTCTGACAACCTGCAGACACCCTCCAATGGATTTAGGCATACGGGGATTTGAAAGCCACAATATAACTGAGAGACTCTCGGCTATGAAACGGCCAAGATAAAAAAGATAATGAAGGAGCTTTGGCAGACATGAAATTTGGATCTAGCAGGCTTGGACTGAATTACGTCCGCCCGCCATTCTCTGGAGGACCGAGTGCAATACATGCTAAACATGGCGTGTGCTCACGCCGCTTTTTAGTCGGCGTCATTAATTTTGTCACAATTGTGTCCACTCAAAAATCTGTCTTATCATTTTTACATATTTTTAAGATCAAGGGGGGGTTCAAACCCCTAAAACCCCTCCCCCCCTGGTCACGCCACTGTTTCCACTGGCTTACTTGCTGCTCACACTTAACACTGTGTAAACTAGGCCTAAATGGATATCGGTAGGCCTAAAGGTTTTTCTAATGTCAAATACAAAATCTGCTCAAAATATTGCAGAGTTTAGGATTTGTCTCGCCAGTGATAGGGTTCCAAAAATGATTGTTGCAGATGAAGGACCTCAGTTTATGTGTAAATAATTTACATATAAAGAAATCAGCAACAAACATCGGCAACCAAAGGATAACAACTTGGTCCATTCCAGTTACTTGGAGTGGTGAAAATGACTGTTGAAGCCTTCACTTAAAATGTATAGAATTCAATAACTTTATAAACTTCAGTGGAATCCCCCACCACACCACCCTGCAGCTAACCTCATTTCATAACAGAGAAACAACCTCCAAAATATTAGACTCGCTGTCAAAGAGGAAAATCTTGGGGAGCGGCCTTGTGTAGTGTGGTTGAATGCGGGACTTCGGTTCCTAGGGTCCTGGGTTCGCATCCTGCCAATCACCAATGGCAATTTGCTTTGTGATAATGCTGTAACCTTGAGGGTGCACAATAAGCTAATTAAGCTGCAGTGCATTTCTATGAAAACATCTAAGTTTGGCCCTCGTCTAGAAAAAGGAAGAAAAGAAGAAAATCAAAGATTTGTTTTATACAGTAGAACTTCAAAGAGATTTCTCATGAGGAATGAAAAAACCCCCCTTGCAGCAGACCTGCATACTCAGCGAATTTCAAATACAAAACAACAAATTTCAATCCAACATAGCGAGATTTTACATGTTTTTGTAAGCTCCATTAGAATAACATGGGGAATGAGTGTGCAGGTTTGCTGCTATGGGTATATTAAAACTGGTTGGTTTTAATTCAATATTTAGTAGATCTGACATAGAAGAAGCCATTTACCAAGTTTTAACAAGATATATTGAGAAATAAGCGATATATAGAATTTTACTTATTTCCCATAAGGTTAACATTGGGACAACGTACTGTGTTTACCATTTGCAATATCTCTGTAACCAATGGACATAGAGCAGTGATTCAAAATCCTAAATGGTTTGTTTTTTTAAGCTGAATTCAATGGTGCCAATAAATATTGGATCATTTTTATTTTTATATGTAAAATGCTCAAAAACCCCATTTTTGGGGGGGGTTTACCCCCCTTTACCCCCCCTTCCGGTAGTCCGATTGGGCTTGTTTTCGAACTCGTCCGAATAATTACTACTTTACATGTCCATGCCAAATTTCATTAAGATTGGACCATTTTTACGCGAGTTATCGTGCTTAAAGACACATACTTTTTTTACTACTCACTTTAATTACTAATAAAACAAGAAATTGTTTTAAATTGGTATATTTCGGCTTCTTTTTATCTGAAGCCATCTTCAGCCATGATAAGAATCTTCAGATAAAAAGAAGCCGAAATATACCAATTTAAAACAATTTCTTGTTTTATTAGTAAATTAAAGTGATGAGTAGCCAAAACTTGAATAACATTGAAACAACCATCACAAAAAACACCGTCAAGAACATACTTTTTTCTCTATTATTTTTTCAAAAT
The DNA here is from genome assembly GCA_035578135.1 of Flexamia atlantica. Lineage (NCBI taxonomy): Eukaryota > Metazoa > Arthropoda > Insecta > Hemiptera > Cicadellidae > Flexamia > Flexamia atlantica. The sequence goes on from JAQJVK010000005.1 coordinate 21,902,029, forward strand.
AAATTAACTTTCCTCAATAAATTTCCTAATAATTATAACTTCATTAATTATTTTTATTACAGACTAATTTCCAATAACGAGGTCAAACTTACGATATTTTTATACTGCAACGCAGCAGACGCACAGGCATTTGCCTATGTCTGCTGATTCCGTAAGACCATTCCTTTCTTTTTCTTTAGCAGCCAATAAAATTGTAATAAAATTCTTAATTTATTTTTTGCATTTGCCATAGACTTATGTTTTCATGATTATATTTGTAAAGCTGTATATTTCTTGGAATAAACGTTTCTTTCATTCATTCATTCATATATATATATATATATATATATATATATATATATATATTTATGAAAATGAATGAATGGTGTTTTTGGCATCTGGGGACCTCAAAAAGAAAAGTTATGATGGTCTCGGGCTTATGTCTTACCATGAGACCTACGGTAACAGCTTCTTCCCTATGGGGGAAATTCGCTAAAATAGACTTTTTATCAAGGGATTCTTCTTATTGAGGTTCATATTCAGGTTGTCTACCAGTCGGGAATTTGGGAAAAAGTCGGGGATTTTTTAAGGTCTGGAATAGTCATGAAAAAGTAATGAATTTCAAACTCAGGTCGGGAAAAATCAAAATGTAAAAACTATTGATTAAAGGGACAAAAAACTGCGAAATAAGTCTCAATAATAAATTAATAGTAACTAATTTTTTTTCAATTTCATAAAATATCACAGTTGTATTTTTTTGCTAAGTTCTCGGTAAGAATGTTTTCAAATAATTTGAAACTACGTAGCCTTCAAAACAAAGAATTGGAGGATGGAGGCCTCTGTCGGCCGTTGCATAGAAACAGAGTCGACATGGCGTCGGCGTGGCCGGCCACCTGCGCAGATTGTGTCTAGATCATGCTATGCTGTCTGTCGTCTTCTTTCCACACTTGCGTCTAGCTTTGCAAGGAATTGTCCCACGAATCATGAATTGTTATACCAATTACGTAGTTTTGTTCGTAAAAGGCCATGAATAATACAAATTTTGATAGTTCAACATTAACATTATTTCAGCTGAACTCTTTTTAGCTGAGACTTGGTTTTTGCTACTCGCCTAATCTTGTGCTACCGATTACAGAAACTTAAGGATTAAAAAAGAATAAATATACTCTCTAATCTTCCAATAAAATGGTGAGTAAACCAAGACCAAACTACACTACTCAGAGTGGCTGTGAATAAACATTGAGCAAATTATTTCAAGCAAGACGAAACCAAACTCTGAGATCTGTTGGTCAGGAAAATGCTTTGGAAAAGGGAACGATGGTGGATTTTTCGGTCGGGATTTTTTTTCAAATGGTAATGAAAAGCCGGGAATTTCATTGGGAAAAATTGGTAGACACCCTCTTAGTGTTAAGGCGTTCAATGTAATTACAGTTTTCAGGGAATTTGAAAAGTGCACTTGTTTTTTAGGTTTTTGTGTTCATATGAAGTTTCTACTGACAAGGAGTGTAATTACTTTAAAATGTATTTAAGCGGTAAAAATATTAATAATAATAATTCTTTATTTTCATTTATCACAAGGAAATAGACAACGTCAAGCACATATAAATCATTTAACATGCAGAAATTTCTCAAACCTAATAAATAATCATGCCATTAGCAATTAAAAAAATACAATTTAACTACAAAGAATATTTCTAGAAAATTACATGCTAGAAAATTTCATTCAAAGAATCTTTTAGACAACGTCATGCACATATAAATCATTAAACATGCAGACATTTCTCAATCCTAATAAATAATCATGCCATTAGCAATAAAAAAATACAATTTAACTACAAAGGCTTTACATGCTGGAAAATTTCATTCAAAGAATCTTTTAATACAAGCTTAGCAATAATAATAGTAAATTAACTTGTGTGACTTTTCTTGACTCATAATAATAACAACTGATGCAGTGCCAATTAAATAAGCATACAATATTAACAGTCAATCACGAAACTACAGCAGGCCATACCTCACTTCAAAGACCAGAGAAATCATCATGTGTTAAAAAGTCCTGGACGGAATAAAAGGCCTTAGCGATAAGCCATTGTAAAATGCGCCTCTTAAAAGTATTAGGATCTGAATTCCTTAAGCTTTCTGGCAGCTTATTATAAAATTTAATTTGTAAAAATTTGTGGCTATTAAGAAATTTGCTCAGCCTTGTAGGGGGAATGTCTAAGTTACTAGATCTCCGCGTTTGGTAGCTGTGAATGAAATCACGAGTAAAATAACTATTTAGGTTTTTGCTTAACAAAATTAACATTTTGATATAAAAATAGAGGGCAATGTATAAAAATTTGCCATGTATAGTTGATTTAAAGAAAATATTATTGTCTAATGCCCTTTTTAGGGCCAGTACTACTTTCATTGGTGGGACAATGTTATTTTGCTGCGTCGAGTAGTGAAACATCTGAAACTGGATCAAGTTTCTTTGATGGGTCACTCTCGCGGTGGGTCAGTCTGCTTCCTGTATGCGGCTACATACCCTGACGAAGTCAACAAACTAGTCTGCATCGACAGCGCCTATCCACAGCTGCGGACTCCTGATTTTATTGTCGACAATACCAGAGCCAACGTTGATAAGTTAGTAATCAAGGTATACACGTCATGTACTACGATAATATGTTTCAAATGTCTGTAGTACTAAATAATATATATATATGTATATATTATATACAGTGTGTAAAAAAAGTCCGTCCCCCCTTCTTAATTTTTTTTTTGTTAAGACAAACAATTAACCTTTGGGGAATGAAACTACCTCAACCCAAATTATTTTTTGATGTTACCAAAAATTTTGAGTGTCTCCCAAAAATGGGGTATTTTAGGGGCAACTCAAAATTTTCAAATGCAAACCCCTTTTGAGTGACCCCTCATTTTAAAGAGCTTTAAAAAAGTAGATGAATGGTGAACATTGGAGGTCTCTATCGTGTTTCTATCCAAATTGACAGCTTGTCAAAGTTTTGAATACAACACATCCTTGAAACCTGGCGTCAAGGACATTTGGAGTTTTAATTCACCTTTGGTGATTTAAAAACTAAACGAGCCTGGGAAAAATGTTGTTAAATGAAATATCCCCGTTGCAGCAGACCTGCATGCTCAGTGAATTTCAAATGCAAAACAACATATTTCAATCCAATGTAGCGAGATTTGACATATTTATGTAAGCTCCATAAGAATAACATGGGGAATGAGTATGCAGGTTTGCTGCTACTGGTATATTAAAATTGGGTGGTTTTGATTCAATATTTAGTAGATCTGAACTAAAAGAAGCCATTTACCAAGTTTTATCAAGATATGTTGAGAAATAAGCGAGATATAGAATTTTAATTATTTCCATAAGGTTAACATTGGGACAACGTACTGTGTTTACCACTTTTAATATCTCGGCAGCCAATGGACATAGAGCAGTGATTCAAAATACTAATTTTTTTTTTTGAGCTGAATTCAATGGTGCTAACAAAAATTTGATAATTTTTATTTTTATATGTAAAAAACTCAAAAAACACATTTTTGGGGGGCTTATCCCCCTTTGCCTCCCCTTCCGGTAGTCTTCCTGGTTTAAGAACTCGTCCGAATAATTACTACTTTACACGTCCATGCCAAATTTCATCAAGATCGGACCACTTTTACGCGAGTTATCGTGCTTAAAGACACACACACACACACACACACACACACACACACACACACACACACACACACACACACACACATATATATATATATATATATATATATATATGTATATATATGAAAATGAACGAATAGTGTTTTTTGCTTCTGGGGACCCCAAAATGAAAAGTTAACATGGTCTCGGGCTTAGTTCTTACCATGAGACCTACGGTAATAGCTTATTCCTTTAAGGAAATTCGCTAAAACTATCACTTTTGGTGATATTTAAAATTTTGAGTTGCCCCCAAAATCCCCCATTTTTTGTATGTTTCAAGTTTGTGTTGGACTCAAAATTTTGACTAGCTGTCAATTTGGATAGAAACACGATAGAGACCTCCAATTTTCACCATTCATCTACTTTTTTAAAGCTCTTTAAAATGAGTGGTCAGTCAAAAGGGGTTTGCATTTGAACATTTTGAGTTGCCCCCAAAATCCTCCATTTTAGGGGGGCACTCAAAATTTTTGGTAACGTCAAAAAATAATTTGGGTTGAGTTAGTATAATTCCCCAAAGGTTAATTGTTTGTCTTAACAAAAAAAAAATTAAGAAGGGGGGACGGACTTTTTTTACACACTGTATATATGTGTGTGTGTGTGTGCACGGGCGTGTGGAGTTATCTTTTGTTAAATGGGAACTAAGATTGTTTTCAAAATCTTAAACTGTATGGCACCTCTCTTTTTATTAGATATGGTAATGTAAAATATTGTTATGAAATTTCTAAATGTGAATTGCTTTAATTTTCTTGAGTATTTGGAAAGTACATATATGTTTTGTTGATTATTTCAATAAATGAAAATTGAAAAAATGTATATTTTTTGGGATGATTACACTATTGGGATTTCTACTTGAAATGCAATAAAATATTTTATTTTAATAATCGCTTGAAATGACATTGAGATTGTGTGTATGCTTGTGAGAGTGTACTGTGGTTGCGATGCAAACTTTGGTCTTGTCCCTCCAGTGTGAATTTGTGACCTTGAATGTCTGTGAATGACCGGGGTGTGAAAAATATTAAGAAATTAATATTTTTTTATAAATTATATCATATGTATGTATGCGTAGTTTAATCTGTTTCAATCTGATCTCATTTTAATTAATTACATTTTACTCTTAAACATAATATTTTAAATTCATCTAATAATTTATTTTAATTCTAATCAATCATTTGAATTTTCTTTTACATGTGCACTCTTTTAATTCTAATCATTGTTTAGAGACTTTCTGAACTCTTACCCCACCCATAGAGCAATGCTCATGTGGGAAAATAATTAATTGTCAGTGCTATATTTTCCTAATTGTAATTGTATGAAACTGTAACTTCTTTGCTGAATAAGTTAAACAAATTTTGTTTCATTTTATACCTTATGACTACTACCTAGGGTTTTGTAAATTGTGATAAGTTACATTTACTATCATATAAGTTGAGAAATATCTTGTCTATTTAGTGCAGGAATCAGTAATATAATTTTTTTACCTTGGTTTTTGTTTTGACATTGCATTTAATTTTTTTCCAGATTTCTTGAGCTTGATGGCAGCATTAAAGGCAAGGCTCGGTGTTTTGAGAAGCAGATGATGTTAGACATCGCTGCCGATGCTTACGGATACTCGGTGACGAGGGAAGGGGTGGAAGTGCTCATGAGACGAGGCATGGCCCCCTCACCCTCTGATCCTGACTTGTTCTCATTCACACGGGACCCTAAAGTGAAGGTGGGAGTTTCCTAAAGTGAAGTATTGTTTTATCTTTCTGTTGTGAAATTTGAAAATTAAAAAAATTATTAAGAAGAAGTTAACTAATTAAGATTTTTTCCAGAAATGAATTTTTAACAGGTATTTTTTCCAGAAGACAATACCCAGAATGAAAGTTTTATTTGTTTAGCTTTTTCTAAAACCTTTTCTGGATGGACAGTTTTAGGGTAGCCTATAAATAGGCTTACCAGACGTCAGGGATTTCCTTGGATAGTCTGGGTTTCAGGCTTGCGTCCGGGTTGAATTTTGTCCGGGGTTTTAGTCTGCGTGAATATCAGAATATATCAGAATATTTATTTCCATAAAAACATATAATCTTCGAGTCCCAACAAACCACATGATTTGTCGTTGGGTGCTCATAATTACACAGAGATACAGAAACGTAAAACTAAAAATATACAAAAATTAACAAAGCGCTCAGGTGGCGGTGCACAAACGAACTATATATTTCTACCCACTGATTAAACTCAGAACATTGCAACGTATTTAAACTAGGAAGCGATTATCTCAAGGAGAACCAATAATTGAGATCAATATATGGTATGATATTATAAAAAACGAAAATATATAATAATGAACTCAGCATAAGTTTACGTAAAAGGTCATATGATGAACTAAGTTTGAAAATAAAAAGAACACAAAAGAAACCATACACAGCTACCCACAAATACAGATTACTACTTAGTAATTAAGAGGACAAGATCAAAATCAAGACTGAAAACAGCCTACTAGCTTAACAATGGCAATCACTCACACATTCACTCACTGACTCACACATTATTTTCCTTTTTAATTATTATATTGTGTACTTTTGGCTTTTGTTTAGTAACCAAGAAATCAAATCAAATTTTATAATATCAAAACGTCTTGCATTTTCTAAATTGCAAGAGAGGAAAACAAAAACGAATTTTGAAAAAGAGAGGAAAACGCCTACGGCCCTAAATAAATGAATTGGTAGTTCGTTTTGAGCAGTTTTTAGGAAAGTTTATACAAAGCAAAAGAAATTTCAGACGAAACAAATGAATATTTTATGGTTTCACCAGATATCACACTAAAAGACTCTCAGCCGGCGATTTGGTGATTCGTTGCGCGACAACTGCTCAGCTGCGTCTTCTGCTTCGGCACGAGGCTTAAATGATTGTTTTTTAGCCAATCAGTATTCAAGAAACGATTATGTCTCGCAAAAACGGCAGCAAAGTAGCCCGTCTGCCGAGACCCTTAGAATTACACCGGACCAAACTTAACCACACCATTTAATTTACTTTGACCTCCTCTTCTCCCCCCCCTCCCCCTTCTTTTGGTGTCCGGGGTTGACTCTGAAAATGTATTGTAAGCCTACCTACAAATCACGAGATGAAAAAGTTAAACACTTTCATTTTTTAAACATTTAGTGAATTTCTCCCACAGGGAAAAATGTATTATTTTATTACCCTAAATATCAGTATGGTACTTCATATAGATATATAGATAACTATAGATGTCAGCCGTGGACATTGATAGTTATAGATTAGATTGGACTAGATGTCAACTGTGGCTTCGTCCACGTTCAAAATGCTTGTAGGGTATTTTCATAATAATATTCCATCTACATTAGTTATATGTGTACATGTAAAAGATTATTAATATTTTTGATAAAGAAATTTTGTAGATTTGCTCAAATTTAGCAGCTTAACAAATGGATACGCTGTTATAGCTGATTTAAATAAGACATACAAACAAACCCATACTTATAATATTAGTAAGGTCATAGTCTGAAATACCATATTTTCACGGCATAGCTTCATACGGTACTTATGTTAATGTTGTTGAGAAAATGTTTGTATGCTTATTTACAAACATCAGTTTATTTTACTTCAGTGAGGCTTCGTCTTAATTGTTTATTTGTTTACCGAAATGGTAGCTCAGAAATAAAGCACTGGCCCAATTTGACAAATGTCGCTGGTTCGGTCTGAGCTGTGGGATTCTCCTGATTCATCATGAGTGGTCACCTCTAGCTAGCCTATGTGACTGTTTTTGCTATCGTACCTCACGGTTGTATCTTTAATTCGCTGCACAGGCTTATTAGTCCAAAGCAATGGATAGTCAAGATTTTTTTCTATAGAAAATTTTTGAAATTTTCCAAGTTTGCAACAGGGTATTTTGCTGCAACTTTATTATTAACCACAGTTGCTTGGCTGTTATATATTTTTTGGAAAATTAGCTGACAATTATTAACAATTGTCAAAATTTATTACTTACGTAATAGCCTGAAGATATCAAAAAGTTTTTCTGGTTATGCTGAACATGTTTCGAGGAAATTACTCCTCATCCTCAGCGAACTCAAACTCATTTAGCCCACATTTCCGTAGTTGTCAAGTTATAAAATGGTGTCATAACTGTACTTAAAAAACCTATTACAAAACCGTCACAAAGTTTACTCACTAACACACATTTACGAAAACGAAAAACGACGTCGCACGTTAATACCGATCACGCATCACTCCCGGCCGGTTACTGTAGGCCTACTAACTAACTAGATCTTGAGTGGGCGTCAGGTCAAAGGATACGATACGTCATCATCTGATTATCAATCAGCTGATTGGTGGACGAAGTACAAAACCAAGTTTGAATATCTAAGGGCCACTCATTTAATTATAATAAGCCCCGTTTGTCGAAAGCTAATTCTAGGGGAGTGTACTTAATTGAGTGCAATAAAGGTGATCAATGTGACAAAAAGTACATTGGTAGCACCAACAGAACATTTCAGCAGAGGTTTAAAGAGCATAATGCCTCAAACCAAACCAATCCTACATCCAAGGTAGCACAGCATCTCAAACAAAATGCCTCCCATAAAATTGATTTTGACAATTCATTAACAGTTTTAAAAAATTGCAATGATGGCAAAAAAGCACAGGTATGGGAGGAATATTTCATTTACAATAGTGTGACTGAAAACAACAGCGATATATTACTAAACAAAAAAGAAGACTTTTCAGAAAAAATAACATTTAAAATATTGCGGCAGCTCAATAAACAATAGTGTAGGTTTTGTACTTCGTCCACCAATCAGCTGATTGATAATCAGATGATGACGTATCGTATCCTTTGACCTGACCCACTCAAGATCTAGTTAGTTAGTAGGCCTACAGTAACCGGCCGGGAGTGATGCGTGATCGGTATTAATGTGCGACGTCGTTTTTCGTTTTCGTAAATGTGTGTTAGTGTGTAAACTTTGTGACGGTTTTGTAATAGGTTTTTTAAGTACAGTTATGACACCATTTTATAACTTGACAACTACGGAAATGTGGGCTAAATGAGTTTGAGTTCGCCGCTGAGGATGAGGAGTAATTTCCTCGAAACATGTTCGGCATAACCAGAAAAACTTTTTGATATCTTCAGGCTATTACGTAAGTAATAAATTTTGACAATTCATAAAAGATATCAAGGCTGTTAGTAGAAATATTAACAATTATTAAAATTTGGAAAATTATTAACAATGGAAGTTCTACTTCTTCACAGCTTGGCATAATGGCTTTAATTTAAATATACATTTCAGCTCTCTGGCCTGGGAATGCTAAGCAAAGACTTGGTCCTTGCCTACGCCAAAAAGATCACCTGTGAATACCTGAACATTCGAGCTGAACCTGGCATCAGCACTGTGTACCCGGAGCTCTATGACCAAGTGTTGGACATTATTAAACAGAATGCCAAGAGGTTTGAGTACCATCAAGTTCCAGGAATGCACCATCTCCACCTTAATGACCCAACCAGTATCGCAGATATTATCAGCTCATTTCTTACATCTTGAAAGAAACAAAGAACAGTTTTGGGGTGACCATCAAGATAAGGTGGTTTGATCGATTTGCTCATCAAGATTTTGGAGATTATTGAGTACTTGACATATCAAGGGATATGTATATGTAACTAGTTTTTGTTGCATAGAGAATAGTTATCGATAATCAAATAGGGTCCATCTTATTGAATAACCCGTATATTGAAAACCATTTTATACTTGATTTAATGTTCACCTTTCAGTACAGGCCTTATGGGAGATAGCTATTCTTTTATCTTTGCTGTTTACATGTTGTTTTCAAATATCCATAACTGTTGTTATAAAATCATCAGTTGATTATAAAATAATTTGGCTAGTACACCTTAAATTGCCAAATCAAATACACAGCTATGTTTCCTAACATTGATCAATTTGCTAATCAGTATTTTTTATGGGTAGATTGCTTGAAACTGAAGTAAAACTTGAACAACTTGGACTGTGATTCAGAAACAAGATGTGATAATAAACCGCTTATATTATAATACAGTTATTCTGTTTTCCTCTTCCACTGTAACAAGAAAAGCTCATTTTTGTACTTTTAATTGAACTGTACCTATATGGTGTCTCATTTCCTAGGTCAGGGCATAAAATAACATGCTAACTAGGCGACACAAATGTCGCCCAGTGCTGAGATTTTGTCGCCCAGTGGCCTTGGTTAGTCCCGGTGTTTTTTAGTGATCAACATTTTTGATGTATCGGCATTTTAAAACTAAATAACTTCTAACTAAATAATGTTTTTAACTATAATGCTCGTCAGGCAAAACATTACTTTGCGGCCTTGTAACAGAATATACTATTCTAGCACCAGGATCTAATTTACTCAAAATTTATGAACTAAAACATCTTAAAATTGTTATTGTTTTTTTTTCACGGTCGTGTACAGAGTTCTAAAGTGAGAATACAATCATTGACTTTGGACTTATTATCCAAAGTAAACGATACTATGTAATTGAAGAAACATACCTTCAAAATAATTAGGAGACATAAAAACATTTAAATCATGAGCAACAATAGTAATAACAGAAAGTGACTTATAACAGTCATGAAGTAAAAAACAGAAATTTATATTGTGGTTTTAGATTTACGTAGAATACTTTAATATGCTTGTGTTCAAAAATAGTTTAAGGTTTGTAATACACTTTTGAAAATGAGCTATGATTTTGGCCCAAGAGGTTGTAGAGGCAGCCTTGGCCTATCACAAAGTTCTAGAATACGTAATTTAGTGGGACTATATGGACTGTTTCCAAGTCAATATAATGGGAAAATTCATTTTAAAATATGTAGAAATCTGTGATTTTCTCTTCCATTTTTGCAAAAATTTTCTGGGGGTGGGCCCCCGGACCCCCTTGGTTGTTTCGTCTCCACCGAAGTAATACTGGGTGCACCTATGTCGCCCAGTGGAATTCCTTTAAAATATGCTCTGTCCTAGGTAATCAGAAGTGACATACAAAGATTACTGACAAAATTTCAGACCTCAGCTCATTAAAAAGCTCAACTGGCTTAATTGTTTTTCCGACAGTGGTGTTCAAATGCCAAGAAAGTAAGTTTCATTGGCCTGCAAACAAATAGTTGTGGACACCCATATTGGTGGGTGAGTGCGCTGTTGTCGAAATTAGTGTTTAACATCTGCAGTGTTTAGGTAATAAATAACATAATTATATGTTTATATAAAGGTGCTTTACATAAGAAAATACTTTGCCGCAACCGCAAGTGTAATTTAAGTGCATGTGAGGTCAACACAGTTCATGAAATATCAACAACATAAGATTTCATTGACAATTAATTTCAGTATGCCGCTAGTCTAATGCAAGGAGTTTATAATGAGGTCAGTCTTTAGTAATAACAAAGTGTGGTAATAGTAAGAATAAAACACAAAACTATTTAGTTTGTTTTTTTAGCCTACAGAAAATATTGACAAATCTCCTTTATTGTTTTAAGCATATGAAAATACCCCCATAGATAGGTATTGTACACAATTTTGACGTGTGCTGAAGTGTTTTTTTGCCCGATTTTGCAATCTAATTACCTTGAGCCCTGTACCTTCAGGAGTGCTTTTCTCGCTATGGGTTTTATTTAAGTTGACGGTTTTATGGCTGTTCTTAGAGTATTTCCTAATTTAATTGAAAAAATATGTCAAATTTACGTGTAATACCTATAACAGTAAAATGTGCTTTTCAATGGACTCTTATGGATCTTATTCCCTGGGAGCTAAAATCATAATGTAAATTTATTATATTATATATTAAATAATATTATCACGGTTTTCTTGTATTTGGGTGCCTTCTTTTAAAAAAATAAACATTACATCAAACATAATTTAATTTTTAACCACAGAGTAAAATTTACATATATGTGAATAACGATAACTTTCTAGGATTAAACGTGTAAATAAAGGATTTTCAATTAATGGTTGCCAAAACAAAATGACGAGCTGATGCATTGCACAAATATGTCGTAGACATTTTTATTTCACTAGAAAACTCTGGTGAAATAGTGTAGTGCATACTTTTGTAGTGTAAATGAGGCTAAACGTAGTTCAGCCAAAACGTGTTTTTTTAGCAGACACTTTGGGAGATTACAATTTTGGCCACCTGCCAGTAAGGCTGTCCAAGAGTATAATAGTACTTACTCTTAATATTTAATATATTAAAAAAAGAGGGAGGACACAATAAAACTTGATCAAACATTAAAATACATTTTATTTACAGCATAAATATAAAGTAAGCTTAATTAAAAAATAATTACTGGATGATGTAGGTTTTTTCTCTTAAAATAACAGTGACAGTTCTAAATTATTTTTACTTTTTCAGCATCACTGGCGTTGATTAATAACGAACAAAATGTGTTTTGGGTTTCTGATTTCAGTGATTTCCCAAACCTTAATAAGCTTGCAAAGGAAGATCTTCATTCGCACTAGTCAAGAAGTTATTTTTGTGTTCCTTAGTGGAAAAGTACAAGGTATTTTTTTTAACGCAACCCATTTTTATGATTGAATAATGCACATGCAAATATGAAATAAGTATTGTTTTATGGATCTTTGTATTTTATGCAGTCTATTATTTAAGTCTGATCACATTTAGTTTACCTTATGTGCTCAAAAAATCTGCCAGTGGCATTTGTATGAAGTTATGCTCTCTCCATCAAATTCCCGAACACGTGTTGCTAAGTACCTCTTTGAATTTCTTGCATTACATTTGTTTTGAGGTACTGAATAGCTGTGAATTGTTTTCGTAGACCTTACTTTTTATGTATCACCAAAGAAAATAATATAGTGGAGTCAAATCTGGGGATCTTTGGGGAAATAATCCTTCACTGACAAAATAAAGTTTTTGGTTGCGGTTAAAAAAAACACCCTGTACGACTGGAAATACTACTCCAGGCACTTAAGTCAATAACTGGAGTTGACTTTGGTCTAAAATGGATACAAATGCAAAATAACAGTGCCAAACTACTAAAAAACTGAAAAATTCAAGCTAGTATGATTTGATATAATTTTGCAATAAACTTCTTTGGGTGTCAGTCAGGAGTACAAAAATTTCTAAACAGTACTTAAGTAAAAGATGGTAAAAGTAAAGAGTGTTTTTGTTTTGTGAAGACCTAATTTGTTAACATCATGCTTTAGATCCTAAGACGTTAGCTACCGATCGTCAAAGGACTGAACTGAACCAATGGCTCATTTATAAGCTGGGGAGTTTTCTATTTAAAAATCAATGGCTGATATATGAACATTTAACAACACTTTTGGAAATTCTGTGCAGCCTCCCTGAGACCTAACAGGGTCGTCAAAGGTGGTGTTTTTTTTTTTACTGAATTAAATGCCGGAGTCTTAACTATTCCCTCTAATTCACCCTTATTTTTCAAATATTCGCAGCCCTGAGCCTAATGATAAATCCTTGGTGGGCCTGGTGGTAAATCTGGTCCTGTAAAAATTAAATATTAGCCCTAGATGATACATGAGCGAAACTTTGACCGACGGCTCATTTAAGGGCCACTGCTCCTATTTTACGTTTCGGATGTAATTTGTTATTGGTTTATATTTTCAACTTTAGTTTAATATTGGTGTACAGAAGTGACTGGGGGTTAGAGTTATTAACCGGGAAGGTCTCAGGGATGGGATATTATGAGTAGATTCAAAAATAGCCTAATGTAGCACTGAGTAGAAGCCTGTGATTTTGGTTTATAGGAACAAACAAATTGCTTACACCGGTCTGCTCTAAAGGATCACTGAGTAAACAGTTGGCCGACGGGAGTGGAATTACTGTTTCATATAATGGTTAGCGGTAGTGAAAATATGTAAACGTAACACAATTTTCTTCTAAAACTGCTAATTCCAAGTTACTTCACAACTATAGTTAACTAAGCTAATATATAAAATTAACTATGGCTTATTTGACGGTTTTAGGTCATAGTCAGGGGTAGTATATTTTTGACAAAACTAGCCGACATGGGCAGTCGGAAAAAAATACATACCTATGTACATGAGAGTGAAACAGTTCCAGTGCAAACACAATTAATGTTACAATATTTAAATGAAGAAACTGCACTATAGGCTTCCCATCAAATTTTTGTTTGGTGTCCTAAAAACCCTTACAATTCAGATCTACACATTAAGGGTTAAAAATATATTTCAATCATCGTTACTAACAGAGTATTTTTCAAGTATATTCTGTACAAAGTTACTTTTTTATTTTTGGACGAAATTTACTCAGAGAACGATTGGCTATGTATCACACTCAAAACAGCTTTGATCTCTGGTACTGAAGATAATATTTATTCGTTCTCCCTTTAGTTTTACTATTTAATAGATATACATTCAGTTAAGGATTAAATGCAAGTTAGATTCAATATACGTTAAGTTTCCAGACAGTCAAAATACTTTTACAGCAGGTGAATGGGCACTCCACAATGTACTTGTCATGAACTAGCAGGCATTGTTTGAAATTAATTACATTGCCTGTGAGAGGTAAGTGGGGGGTTTCAAGCTTGACTGCTTGAAATCAGTTGAATATTCTAAAAAAATCATGATCTAAAATGCAATAATCTAAAATAGGAGGAAATAGTTTTAAAATTGAAGTGATTTAGTATCAGACCATATTTTTTGTTTATGTAATATTCTATAATGTATAATGTATGTTGTGATTTTGTATCTTTTTTATTTTCATATGGTCTTAGTAAATTACTACTGGTTTTTCAATTGTCCATCCAGCTTGAATTTTAGCCTTGAGATTATCATGCAGTAGAACCTCAATAAGAAGACACTTGATAACACAAAAATCTCGATAAGAAGTGCACTTTCCAAGTCTCCTTGAAATTGTAATTGCATTTAATGTCTTTACAAAACACACCTCAATAAGAGAAGTCCCTTGATAACTAGACTGTTTTCATTATCTCCTTGAGAGTCTTCTTATCAAGGTTCTACTGTGCAAGAAGCTGTGATTAGTAGTTAAATGCAGGATTATTCTAGGGTAAAGCAAGATATCACAACCTATCATTGCGACCAACATAAAACTATACCTGCTAGCTTGTTGTATGCACTTAAGCCCCACAAACTCGGTGATGTATGGACCGGGAGGTGCTGAATTTATGAAATACGACAAATAAAGACTACGGAACAAGGACCAGGAGTAAGGGACCTTTGGGAGGAATACTAATTTCCACTATATTAAACATGCATTTGTTGATTTGAAGTCTACTGGATCATGGCTAAAGTAAATCTTAACCACATTAGGATAAAAAACCAACTTTTCTTTGAAATTTCATGCACATCACTGATTTTACACCAGTTATTT
Source organism: Flexamia atlantica (assembly GCA_035578135.1). Taxonomy (NCBI): domain Eukaryota; kingdom Metazoa; phylum Arthropoda; class Insecta; order Hemiptera; family Cicadellidae; genus Flexamia; species Flexamia atlantica. The sequence goes on from JAQJVK010000005.1 coordinate 21,917,067, forward strand.
TCCAAATCAAGGTCCCCAAGTTAGTGGGCTTAACTCTTTCACACTAATCATTTTATCACAGACCTCATTACAAGTTATAAAAATATAATCTGTAAAAATACACTTTTATTTCAAACAAACAAGTGGAATATCAAAATACATTTTGGATCTTAAATTGTTAACAATAATCACATTTTAATGTTATATTTCCAGTTACCTCTACTGATATTTCATTTTGATAGAGCCAGTTTTAGAAACTGGCTGTGATGAAAATATTAATACTGTATTGTATGTATAGGTCGTTTATTACATTCCATGATATTCATATGTTATATTTTAATAAATAAATATTTAAAATTGTCAACATTATCATTTACCAACAGGATAACAGGTAACAAGATGCACAGTGTAAATGGAATGATTAAAAGTCAAAAAAGTATACAACGAATAAACTGTACATGGAAGCCATTAAGTTATAACAATAGATTGTAATCAATAATTTTATATATCATAAACCACAATAAGATATGGTACCTAATATTTATACATAAAGTAGTAATATAAGTAAAGAATATAAAAAATTTAATATAAAAATATGTAATTTACACTCCAACTATCCAGGTTACAATTTTTTTACAGTGATCGAGTTTACATTAGAAAAGGAAGAAGGGCCTCCTCAAGTAGAACATGAAAAACATAGGCATGGTATAATTTACTACAACATTAAAAACCTATTCAAGAAGGCAGATAATTTCATAAAACTATAAATTCAATTTGTTCAGACATAAATTGATCAATTTTAATTTTTTTAGCTTGTTTATGAACTATATTGCATTAATAGATAACAAAACGATAAAAAATTACTCAATGTTTGAAGGGTTTTTTAGATTCTAGTGTTTAATTCCACCAATAGCAACTGTAATTTTAAGTTTCAAAAATGATTTTAGTGGTATTATAATATATGGAAATTATTATATGAAATAATTAGATATCCATCACCTCTCAACTGATAAAATGGAAGATAAAGCTTTTCTAAATTTAACCTTTTTTGTATTGCTAGTATAGAAAGTGTAAATAACAATAGTAATTTATAGTTTTTATTTTAATACACAGTAAACATTGAAATTTCTACTTCATCTAATTGAAATTCTGCAATAAGTTTCAAATATGTTTATTATAAATTAATGAGGAAACCCAAAATGAAGTAATTGGTGATTTCATACGATTTAACATTTTTAATGTTTTTTTATATAACTCAAGTTTGAAATATCATGTTTTTCTCATTAAAATGTTTAATCTGAGTAGTTGAAGTTAAATTATTCGTATAATACATTGGAATTGTACAGACTTAAAAAGTATTTACTAAAATAGAGTTGAAATTTAATAAACAGTTATAAAAAAATCAAAAAGTAGGAAAAAATCACAGAAGAAAATGCAAGAACGTAATACAAGATAAATGATTAAAAAAGATGATCAATAAATAAAATGAATGGTAATCTGTATCACTCTTCACATTGCTGAAACAAATTCAACGCCAAGTATCCTGAAAAAATAATAAAACATTTCTTTAAGTATTCTTTTGTTGAGAATGCTATATCATAATATATTATTGATATATATTTTATGCTATAAATGCTTAAATTTAAATCACCAACTTAATTACTTTCAAGTAGGCCTAGTACAAAACTGAAGCATCGATTATTCTATATTATAATTTTTGGGTCCTGTGGTTTATCAAGCCGCATTTCATAAGGCTGAATATCTCATTTTCTACCACATTAGAAATTATCATTTACTTTTTACAAATTATAAATAAATTGTATTTATTTGACGGACTGATTGATTGATAATAACGTTATTAAATAAATAAATACTTCCTTAATATACAGGGTTGCCTCAATAAACAAAGTAGAACTGTTCAATTTATAGTCACTTGTTAATTTTGCTGACTTTTGAGGCTGAATGAATTGTTTCTCAAAATGTAAACACTAGCCTACATTTTAGATTCACAATTACTGTTTTTGAATTTCTTAATAAGTTAATTTGAATTGTTTAAAAAATTTGCTGAAAAATTCTACTGCCGATTAATAATCCAAATATTTCAATATTTTTCACTTAATATTTTTCTTGATATAACTGTATTGCGGGCACAAAATTTTTTTTCTTTTCTTAGTAAACTACAATTGGTTGTTTTTCATTTGTTTCAAATCGAATAGTTGGGGCAAAAGAGTAGTCACTGCTTCCTTATACAGTACACCTCGGATTATTCGGACCCCACATTATCCGGATCCCGGATTATCCGGACCGGTCCAACCGAGAAATTAAAAAATTAAAATCAAGGCAAAAACGTGATTTTAGCGAGTTCAAGAGTGGAATACTCCTTCTAAAAGTAAAATGCAAATAGAATACATCATTTTACACATTTGAAAACACAAAATTAATTGCCTCATTGCCTAAACCGGTCATTACAGCATTTTCATGAACGTAGTTTTTTTGGTTTGCTATTTGGGGCGCTAGCAGTAATAAACAAATGCTTAGACTACGACAATTTTGCGAGTTAGTTTATTACTGTTATTTTAGGCTATCTTATGTTTATAGTTGTGAACTCTTTGTGTGAACAGATATTGAGTTTCAAAGTGATTGATTGTAAAAGGAAAAAAGTGGTTTAACTTCTTTAGAACAGAAAGTGAATGCTGTCAAAAGACTTAACGCGGGAGGACCAGGTAAAAAATTAGCTAAGGAACTAGGTGTTGGGTGAAGTACGGTACGAGACTGGAAGAAGAATCGAACGCAGTTCGAAAAATTAATTGTATTCGGAATAAGCTTGTATGACTAACATGTATTTTTTATACAGTCTTGATACACAGTTTGCAGCATTAATTTAGTAGGGGCTAAGGTATGCGATCGCTATTTAGGCAATATTGTAACAACCTCGGATTAGCCGGATTTTTTTGTTATCCAGATCAGTGTTCCACCACATTGATCCAGATAATCCGAGGTGTACTGTATTGTAATGCAAGACTTTAAATCCTGTTATTAATATTATAAGGAATACATTTAAAGTAGAAGAGAAAATCACCAAAGTCCTTACCAAGCTGGTGATTACGGCTGCGGCTGTGGCCGTGTCAGTTTCTGCGGAGTGTCACACGCAAGCTGTGAGTAGTCGCTGACGACGTAGTTGAACGTTTCGTCTGTCTCCCCTCCCCCCTCCAGGTCCATCTCCTCGTTCAATCTCCCGAGCCTCAGTCTGTGCAGACACCACACAGTGTCACCAACGACATTCATTCCGAGGTAAGGTACAGCTAAGGTCTTTGGCATTCATGAGAAATAATGTGCAGTGCATTAAAGAGGAAAAATAATAACTGATAACATTTATATTTCATTTGACAATGGTGCAAAAGTTTCAACCCCACATTTGGGCCTCACCAACCCAACGAATCATTTCCAAAGCTATCGACTAAATACTTTCTTAAAGTTAGAAAAATGGTACTAACAGTGTGACGATGTCCGCGTTTCCCTGTTGTATGGCGATGGCTAAGGGTTCGGACCCATTGGTGTCCGTCAAGTGTTGATCCGCTTTATGTTTCAGCAGAAGCCACACCTGAGCCGTGTGACCTGCACAACACAAAAAATAAATTTTTCTGATCCAATACAAGGTGCATGAAAATTCAAATGGCAAAAAACTTGATGACAATCATGATAATCACAACAACTGATCAGTTTGTACTTTAACTTGTAATTCAACTGGGAAAGGAATGAAAATAACGAGAATAGAATAGAATAGAATAGAATATAGAATAGAATCATTTTTATTTTTCATTACACACAAATGTTACAAGTATTTTACATAGTACATACTGTGTTTACCACTTTCAATATCTCGGTAACCAATGGACATAGAGCAATGATTCAAATACCAAATTGTTTGTTTTTTTGAGCTGAATTCAATGGTTCGAACAAAAATTAGATTATTTTTATTTTTGCATGTAAATAAGTCAAAAAACCCATTTTTGGAGGGGTTTATCCCTCTTTACTCCCACTTCTGGTGGTCCGATCGGATTGGTTTACGAACCCATCCAATTGATCACCACTTTACATGTCTGTACCAAATTTCATAAAGATCGGACCATTTTTACGGCCGCTATCGTGCTAACAGACACACATATATATATATATATATATACATATATATTATAATGATACATAATTTATTAACAGAGTACCCTTTTTTTAGTTTAAAAAACATTTATTTGAGTCAAACCCAATAAAAAGTCAAATAAATGTTTTTTAAACTAAAAAAAGGGTACTCTGTTAATAAATTATGTATCATTATAACATATTAGTAGCCCTAATCACAATAATAATTTTTTCAAATACATATATATATATCTAAAAATTTTAACGTTTTTTGCTTCTGGGGGCTCCAAAACAAAAAGTTATCATGGTCTTGGGTAGGGGTGTGCGAATAGTGATTTTTGAACTCGAGCCGAGCCGAGCTGAGCTTTTTCAAAAGTTTTCGAGCTTGAGCTTTTTCGAGCCGAGCTTTTCAACAATCACCAAATTATTAAATGGAATTATGAAGCTTGATTTTAATATTAAAAAAAACAATAAACTAATGTTTGCATGCATACCTTAAGTGAACACCAGCTCAAAACTAGAAAGCTTATCTCCAAAACAAGATATTGATCTAATAAGTTTATCAGTATTTTGTATTATGTTACATGAAATTAATGAAACTGGTTCAAAAAATAATTTATGAAGAAAAATACCAATTTAAAATCTACATTTATTATTTGACTCCCCAATCGCACAATGCTTTATTTTAAAATAAATAGTTAAAATTACATAATTAGACTAGTTACATATAGGTACTACAACATTAATTTCAAGAGTTGAAAGATGGAAAGGTTTTAAAATGGTTATATCTAGTAAAAAATAACATATTTACACTTAGTCAAACACAAGATTGATTTTTTTTATGTTCACAAAGTAAAGATTATTAGAAATTAAATAGCAGTCCCAATTGTGACATAATGTTCATGGCTAAACTTATTATTTCAGAATATGAAATAATATTTAATAACAAAAATAATTTATTGTAATCCTAAAATTAGTTGCATTTTTAAACTTTTGTGAAGAAAATAATGTACACTTTAACAAAATTAGGAAGAAGAAAGATGATAAATAAGGACGGAATAGAGAGAAAGAAAGAAACAGCTACCTCTCTCACTCTCCTTATCAGTGGCCAGGGAGGGGGGGGGGGTTGGAGGTTGCTTACTTCAACCAAGCCCGTGTCCCGTTTTTTGCCATTGTCTGGCTCTGTGCGAGCGTGCGTGAGTTAATTAGGAGATAAGGAATCCTTACTACAAAATGCAAAAATACAAACAACTTGTCATACAACTATAAATGACGGTTCATATTTTTTGTCTTATTTTGACCAAAATGAAACTTGTACGATATACCGTTTAAGAGATAAGCCTTGATAAAACAATAGACTTAAATGCTGTATTTCGCGTTCTCCAAGGTCAACTAAATATAGCTCCGATTTCCTTCTAAATGGAGGTAATATTTCTTTTCGTCAGTGGCCTTTCCTTATCACAAGGGAATATTTTTGTTTGTTTTCGTGGAAGGGAAACGCTCTTCCGGTTTAACGTGTCCAAAAATAGATCGCAATAATTATCTTTCCGGTAAGAACTCACTTATCAAAAGCTCGGCTCGAGTGTCGAGCTTTTTCAAAAAATGTCGAGCCGAGCCGAATACTGAAAAGCTCAACCTAAAAAGCTCGACCGGTCGAATACTCGCACACCCCTAGTCTTGGGCTTAGGTCTTACCATGAGACCTACGGTAATAGCTTCTTCCCTAAAGGGGAAATTCGCTGAAATTAAATTGTAGGTTTTATTTTTTACTTTTAGTTTGGTCATAAAGAAATTTAAAAAAAATATTTTTTAGCCTACTAAATTAATATTTTCAGGCAATAAAAAATACGAGACATTTTTGTAGAATCTTGAAAAAATATTATTTACATTCCCCATGTAATAACGAACAAAAATTATCAATTACATAAACATTTACTTGCATTTATGTAAATTTGGCTGAATTCGAAGATGTAAACAAAAATTAGATGGTTTTACTATTTCTATGGAAGAAATGAGCAAAAAGTAATTATTGGGGAGAATTCCCCCCTAACCCCACCCCCCCTTCGATTGGTTCGGTCTGGCTAGATTTTGAAAATGTCCAAATAGCTATTACTTATCCCAAATTTCATTCATTGGACCATTTTTGCAAAAGTTATTGTGCTTGCAGACACATAAATATATGTAAATCAGAAGTAGAAACTAATGAACTATCTATTGTGGGGGTTATGCTCAATAATTTTATAGACAATAACAAAAAAATTAAGGGTGAAAAAATGAACCCTTACATCCTCCTCTCACTTCGAGAGCAAAAAAAAGAAACAAGAAAAGAAAAAAAAATCTGTGTCTTCCCTTGACACTTCATAGCTTTCCCTCACCTTAGGGAAAGAATCCTTCACTCTGACCTAATTCTAATTCCAAGTCGCCTTCGAAATATAAATCCTCATTCCTTGAGGATATTTAAAGCGTTCGATACAATTCACACTCCATTCTGCGAGGTGAAAAAAAATCAAAATAAAACAAACCAAAACAAAACAAAATCCTTCAACACCTACTTGGGTATCTTCAAGCCCGGTGTGTCTGAAACACTCTGCATATTCGGCAGCTGTCTCAGACAACCTGCATGTTCTACAAGTGAGTGGCGTGGTTCCCATCGCTCGAAAGGCATCAAACCCAATCTCCTAATATTGATCCTCTGGAAGGTATTGGTACCCTGCACTGCTATTTTCATGGTTCGTCTTTTTCCTCTTTTTCGTGGTTTACTGTGGGCATTGCCTGGTGTCCAAGGTCTTGGTGTGAGCGGTTGTCGTACAACAGCTGCAACAGATGAATCCATCAAGTCCAAGCCTTTGCAAATTCCCTCATTCCTTCCAATGTTAGTCGGAGCATCTTCTTGACTCTTTGAACCCTGACGAGCACAGTTTCTCGTAGGCACAAGAGTAACATTGCTTATGCTGGGCATGGCTACTCGTTCGATCGGTCGAGCGTAATTTATCGTTATCAAATTCAGCCGGTTAATCAAATCCATTCCTAAAATCATGTTCCTACTTGAGTTGGGAAGGTGTGTCATTGTGACTTCATGTGTACAGCCCATTATCTCTACTGGGAAAGTAAATGTCTTATCTAACCAAACCTCTTCATTGTTTGCCATTGCCACCGTGATATTGCTTGATGTCGGCCGAACATTCGCTTCTAAATTACGGCAAACTTCCTCATCAATGACCGATATGCAGGATCCAGAATCAATCAGAGCATCATACTCTCGCCCGAACGCCTTTACTTTAATGTAGGGTCGGGGGTCGACTGTTATTTCTCCTGATTGTAGATCTTCACTTGATATCTGTTCTTGTAGAACTGGAGCTACCGTTGGACCCTGGTGTTCTACTTGCATATTTTCCTTCGATCCGTTTCCCTGCTTAATGCAGTCACACTCTGTCGTTCTTACACCAGGTTTCTTACAGTTAAAGCATTTCAGGCTTCTAGGCTTTCGGCACTCTTTGTAAATATGTCCAATCCTATCGCAGTTCCAACAGATCTTTGGAGGCACACGACTCTCCAAATTCCCATAGGCCTGGCGTGGCTGTCTGGTTTGGTCGTAATTCGAAAACCTCGACGGTCTATCATTCCTATTAATCGCTCGGTCGCTGTAATTAGCATTTTGATTTCTTTGGTTGATCTCATTATTGGAGGAACGTTTCTCACCCATTCTTCTTTGACCGTCCACTTTTGTTATCATAGAATCAGAATCAGAATAGAATCATTTTTATTTTTCATTACACACAAATGTTACAAGTATTTTACATAGTACATATAAAATGAAAAATATAGGTACCTCTGTAGGTTAAACCTGTATTGAGGTTACCATCACTTGCATAAATTTAAAACAAAATAAAGTTCTTCCAATGCAAAACACTTTATAATTAAAAACTAAAATAACTTAAGATTAAAAACATAAACTTTACACATATGAGTGCGAGCTACAAAAAAAAAATATAATTAATTATCAATAAAAGGAGAAAAATTATAACATAACTTTTAAATTTGTAATTACATAACCAGACCCTAGACTATAAAATGAAGCATATGACGAACATCCTGCAAACTAAACAACAGTTCCTTAATTCTTTTTAAAAACTTGGCTAATGTATGGACTTCCTTTATGTTATCAGGCAAATTATTAAAAATTCTCGGAGCAATATATGAAAATGAAAGACTGAAATAAGTTCTGTTAGATTTAGGAATGTAATAAGATAGACCAGATCGCATATTTTCTCTATTATTTCGTACGGGAATGTTTCCACTTCTAAGATAAAACATATTTAGTACTTTATAAATAAACAAATGTCTTAAAGGTAAAATTCTTAAACTACAAAACAAAGGCCACGAACGTTCAAATTTTCCTTTTTTAAGAATTAGTCTTATAAACTTTTTTTGTGAAACTTGTAAACTGGTTAAATTAGTAACATAAGCAGAGCCCCAACAAGTGATTGCGTATTGTAGTCTACTCTGCACCAGAGAAAAGTAAAGTTTTCTATATACAGGAAGTGGAACAAGATTATTTAAAAAATAAAATACTCGCAATATAGAATTAAGTTTTTTCTGCAACTGTGATATGTGGGTTTTCCATGAAAGTTGACTATCTAAATATAATCCCAGATATTTGATGTTATTTACTTTTTTGATAAAAGAACAATACTTATTGCAGAATAGTAACAAATACATGAGAACAGTGCAAAACCAGACGAAGTAAGGCCATAAAAATTTGTTGTATTTATTATCCAAATTTAATAGTTTAATTTAGTTAATAAATACTTATCACTTTGCCACTAGTCCTCCCCATAAGTGAGTTAGTTTGAGAGACAAGGTTTCGGCCCCGACGCATAGGATTTGCCTGTGAGGGAACCTTCTCTAACTGAATTATGTTTGTTAACATGTCAATAAGATAATAGTAATAGAGGTCACAAACCTAGTGATGTTGCTAGATGAAGCGGTGTCTGACCATTGTCGTCTTGGACGTTGATTTTACAGCCATTGAGAAGTAAGTACTCGCAAGCCATCACTGAGCCCTGTCACAATATCAAATATGAATAACTCAATTCCGTATTCTCAAAAGTTACTTTTAACAAGGAGAAAATATATTAGTTCTTTGATTTAACAACATTAGACAATGCAGACTGAAGACTTACAAATTTGACTGCAATTTAACTTTTATTAATTTTTTATTGAGAGCCATGGACATGCACTGTAGCTACATTTAGCTAATTGTGGCACCGTCATGGTTGCGGCATTATCACTTAGAAAATTTGCCATTGGAGATAAGCAGGATTTGAACCCAGGACTCTGCGGACCAAAGTCCTGCATTCTACCATATCACACTTCCCAATACATCACTTCAAAGTAGTCAAAATTCTAACATGAAAATAAAAAATACTGCACTTAAAAATTTAAAGAAAATGGAACTCATGAGCATGTTATGGAAACGATAATATTTTTAGGAAAATTTATACAACAGACACTACTAACCATACAATATAGAAAGAGAAAGATTGAAAGCGACCAATCTTTATTGAATCAGATTACTGCCAGGGACCATTATTGTTGGTAATTTATTCTTGAAATTTAGCCTTCTCAACTAAAAAGAGCCACCTTTTGATACAACTTCCCAATTTTAATTGTATAACCATGGACAGTCGTAAAATATTACGAAGTACATTTTAATGTTAAAACTGCAAGATGACAATGTTATGTACATACGCTGATGACGGCCTGGTGCAGGGGCGTGCGGCCGCTGTCGCTGGGGTTGCGCCAAGCCTTGTCCGCGCCGAGCGCCAGCGCCTGACACATGACGGGCAGGTTGTGTGCCGCCGACGCCTTGTACAGCAACATGTCCGCCCCCAGTGTCGACAGGTCCTCCATGCTCACTGTGCCACAACATTGAATATAAAGATTTTTATATCAGACATTCTGTACAAATAGTAGTTGATGAAACAGGTTTCACCTGTAGAAAATGGAAATAATCGAGTGGGATTTAATTTGCTATTCTTCTTACGGTTACCATTACAACTTCATAGCAACTTCATAAGCTTCCCTATAGTTAAATTGAAACTTAGAAAGTGCTATAGAACAGAAACATTAGGGAATTTTGTAAAACCGTTTCTTATTGCGCAACTAGGACCCAAGGGGTGCACATAAGCCAATTTTTAGGTCTCTTAGTTTTTGATATTTTCTGTCTGTTAGAAAACCCTTCTCATTTATATATAGTATAGATTAAGGGATTCAGTTTACTATTTTAAAAGGCAGTTAATTGTATATTGATATTCCTGTGCAACAAACTGTGTGTTGCTAGTTCAATCTTACTGGATACGAATATTAAGAAGAATTGGGAAATTCAGTGTACTGTAGAGTGCAACAAATTGAGTGCAGTTTCGTTGTGTACTACCATAGCCATCTGTAGTAACAAGGCTGCTGCGCTAGTAAATGGCAACAACCTACTACACATTATTTTTGTTTATTTGAAATCAGCTGGCTCTGTAAGGGTTTTTATCATGCAAAAAAACCCTTGCAAAGTAGCGTTGCCAGTTCGAAGGCCGAGGCCTTATTACTGCAGACGGCCATAGTCCTACTGGTTCATTATTACCTGTATTTTCCTCTTCTCCTCCAGTAGAGTCTTCATCGCTGCTCAATTCAATGGAATTATGAAGTTCTCCAGGTGGCAAGTTCTCCCCGATTAAAATAACTTCATCTTCTTCCTCTTTCTTCTGTTCTCCATTCTCTGTTGGTTGTTTGTCCTCTGTTCCACCTGGCCTAAATTCCAAAAACGTAAAACCTTAGAGAAACTTCAAATTGAAGTCACAAAGCAACAAGAAAGTAAGAATCACTACGGGAATTAAGCTACCAATGGTTCACCCACTCCAGAAACCCACCAAATCTTAACTTAAGATAGGGGTTGTCTTAATTTAATACCCCTCACCTAGCAGGCTTAGTGTATATAATAAGTGTATACATATGTTTTTGTACATGTAGAAAAGTTAGTGAATGATTTATAAGTAGTGAACATTTTTGTAAATATCGTCGCATACAAAACATAATGACGTATCTTGATTTTTACAATTTTTCAGGAGAGCAGTTTAAAGGTTATCACGTTTGAACATTTTATCAATGCATGAAAAGAATAACTTCTAAGATCATGAAATTTTGAGTTTATGTAGACAAAGAGTGTTTTGTCACATGTAATGGTTTAATTAAGCTTAATGACTTCTGTTCCCCCTTTACCCCCCCTTGAAGTAGATACGTCTCTATGTTTTGGAATCCGTACTCTCAAAATGAAAGATACGCCATCTTACGGTTTATGATTTTGGTTATATTTTTTGTTGTAGATGTTTATTTCGTTGAAAAATTGTCAATACAGGTATATTCTTGGTAAAATTAAATAGACAAATGTTTTCTAATATGTTAAAAGAAAAATATAAGTTTACTAGGGGGCCCATGTGAAAATTGTGCATTTTAATATTATTTCTGTTTGTAAGAAACTCACCTACAGTTAGAATAAATTGCATGGTTTTTTAACCTTTTAATTGAAATTTAAAGGTCTCACTCAAACAAACAGACGCCTTTGCATCAGTAAAATATTAGTTTCATAAGATGTGTTTGCAACCCTGATCAAGTGTGACTAGACTCAAAATTTCAAATTGCAACCGTCATTGCCATTTCTCTAGTGGTTGAAAAAGTGGTCAGTAGCTACAAAAATTTCCAAACCTGTGATCTTTATGTGTTCTGTGGACTTATTTAAAGGTAAGCCTGCTTTCCTGTAAATTTCCAAAAAATAGCATAACATTATGTGTCCAAAAATTCAAACTGGTTTAATAAAAAAACCTAAATTACAAATTAATTTACTTTAGTTTTGTTTGAACAAAACTCTTAGTTCAGGCTAAAATCTCTTGGAAAAAAAATTAAGCTCAGTAACGTTGAATTGACTGGCAAAAAAATTAAGAGACTGACACTAAGAAAAAGGAACAAAACTCTTTAGTTCAAAAAATTTGCAGAGAGCACTTGATTGAAACACTTAATTCAAGTGGTCCTACTGAAAACCAACCAAAAAAGCTATGATTTAATTCAGTAATAAATTTCTCGTTGTAGCCGGCCACATTACCTGGGCTGCTGGGTCTCAGCAGAGCTCTCCCGTAGCTTGGACAATCGCGACGTGCGGTCGAGGTTGTCGCGAGAGTGCGGCCGCCGGCGCAGCTTGCGCACACTCCACTTGCGTATCGCTGGCGACCGCGACAGTCGGCCCGGAGACACCGCTAGCGGCCTCGCAAACCTCCGCTCCACCCACTTGGCTTTGATCCACGCCTCCCGCACACCTCTATCAAAATTACAAGATTTTTTTTAGAATTCCTTAAACATATTTTTATTAGATATTGAAAACTGTTAAAATGAAGGTTCTTTGAAAACTGTTTTTGTTTCACTTTAAGACTAGTTTGAAAATTGGAATAAATTTAGATTTAATAAATAATTAAACCCTGATATCAGTATAACTAGGCAAAATTGTGGTTTGGATCCCATGTTAGACTGTAGGATCCAAACTTTGATCCCGAGAAAAGTTAGTAGCTTTTTGAAGGGTTGTTTCTGGCCATTGGCTGTTGGGGTGTTAATTAACAGTCCTGTCTAAGGAACGTGCCAACCTTAGTCAGTAACAAGGCTACAAGATCGCGCCACTATCATCACGATCATCACACTCATCCTTCACTCATATTCAGGGTAATGTCCTCCATGAGGTACCTGTCTCACCTAAGAATGATTAAGGTCCCTTGTTTGTCATTGGCTGTTGGGCTAATTATTAACAGTCCTGTCTAAGGAACTGTCAGTCTTAGTCATCACACTTAACCTACACTCATATTCCGGTTAAAATACACAGCCAGTGCTGCGACTCAGTATTAGAGAGTTATTTAAAGGAATTAAAACATATTATCAAGTTATTATGTACCAAGGCAAGCTTGATACCTCTTGCTTACGAGCCTGAATCGTTCTCTAAATTCAAACTGTGTCTTTTTAGTTTGATAAAAAAGTAATTAATTGATCACTCCCTAATGCACGATCACTGTAAGTAAGTAGAATGGTCAGGAGTAAGTCTTCTTAAACCGATCCTTCGTTTTATTACAGCAAATTTATTAAATTCCTCATGACAATGAAAGCTAATTGTTTATTAAACATAAGGGATTTTTTTTTCGAACCGTTCTATTGACATATATTAGAGTGTCATGAAAATCTGGATTAGACATGAAGAGGAAGGGGGTACTGACGAGGCGCAGTCGGGCGTTGCGCGGGCGAGCCGCTCGTCGACGGTGGCCTCGTAGATGTTGTTGACGACGGAGTTGCCGAGCTCGGCCATCACCTTGAGTATCTCGGGCTCCCAGTCGTCGAGCGTCAGCGACCGCACCTTGCTGTGGTGCACACCCAGGCTGCGGTGAACGCCCGAGCATGCTGCGGTGGACAAACAAGGTAACTATTGTAAATCTTTTATTGCTAAAAAGTTATACCAAACATCAAAACGTAATTTCTTTGGTGATTTCAAGCAACTGGATTCTAGAGAATAAGTTTTCTATCAATCAAAATAAATAGTGCAGACAAACCTTCTTTGCTTTTTTCACTATTGTCAAAATGTAATGTTCAACTTTATTGAAATAAATATACTGATTGACTGACTGATTGAATGATTGATTGAGAATAAACTAGACTATATGTTGCTGTATCTAGTATCAGTGTCTTAACTGCGGATCTGGAGATAATCCCCTTGAATAAAAAAAGCAATGTCATCATCCAACTGCTGACTATTAAGCATTAAATGATGTTATTGGTTTTAGCGAATTTCCCCTATAGGGAAAAAGCTGTTACCATAGGTTGCATGGTAAAACCTAAGCCCATCATAACTTTTTGTTTTGAGGTCCCCAGATGCCAAAAAAACCATTCGTTCATTTTATGTGTGTGTCTTTAAGCATAATCAACTCCCGTAAAAAATGGTCCGATCTGAATGAAATTTGGTACAGATATATAAAGTGGTAACTATTCAGACGAGTTCAAAAATCAGCCCGATCGGACCATAGGAAGGCGGGGTAAGGGGGGATAAACCCAACAAATGGATTTTTGGAACTTTTTACATAGAAAAACAAAAAAATCAAATTTTGGTTTAGACCATTGAATTCAGCATGAATAACAAATAATTTGATATCTTCAATCATTGCTCTATCATTGGTTACCAACATATCGCACATGGTGAACACAGTACGTTTTCCCAATGTTAACCTTATGGGAAATAAATAAAATTCGATATGTCGCTTAGTTCTCAACATATATGAATGAAACTCGGTGTACGGCTTCATCTAGTTGATATCCATTGGGTTATTATGAAAAACCTCCCAATTCAACACTTCCATAGCAGCAAACCTGCATACTTATTTCCCCTGTCGTTCTTATCGAGAAAATTGTTGTACGTCCTTTAAAGGGTTCAAGTTTATTTTACTTGATTTGAGGCTTCGTCTAACGTCTAAATTATATTTATCTACGACCATTGCAATAAGCACCAATTATGGTATTACAATAAACATTATAATGATATACATTAAAACACCAAAAACCAAGCAGTACTCTAATGACGACTTTAGAGTACTGGAGTCAGTTTAGAGTACTGGTTCTAGACCAATGAGAGCTCGGCATTTGACGGAAGTAGTGTCATAATAACAATTACGCAATTCGCACATCAGCTGATTGTTGCATTACGATTTATGTTTGAGTTTACTTATCCCATCAGCTGACTGTTCCACAACGATTCATGGTTCAGTCTGCTTATTTTCCTAACCTCAAATTTTAGTTGACATATTCCATCATTATTAAAAGTGAGATATTTAGAACACTCGCTTCGCTCGTGTTCTAACTTACATCTCACTCGTGGCTTAAAGACATTCATTATACAATCGTTGCATAAACTACTATTAAGCATTTGAAATTTGCTGAGTATGCAGGTCTGCTGCAATGGGGTCATTAATGGTTGGTCATAGCCTCTCTCAATCATCAAAAACGATCAAGAATTGAAAACTCGCAAAAAAACAGGAAGAATTACAGTAAAACCCCGCTTAACCGAACTTTGCTTAACCGAAACCCGGGTTAACCAAAACGCTCGGCAGAGTATGGAAAATTACCGCGATGCACCCGCCAGAGGGTTGGTCGATGACCCGGGCGGCCAAATCGGCCTTTCCCGTGATTCATAGGTCAACGCGCCAAACATTCTGCGGGGAGGGGGTGGAGGGATGGTTGTCGTTGCTTTGTCTATTAGTCATTTACTTCAGTTACTGCTCATAGTGCGTACGCATACGGTAGTGCTCGGCGTTCTGTTGTCAGTGAAAGAGTGTAGTGACGGTTGAGACATTAGTTAGTGTTAACTTTAGATTGACTGTTTTAATTTCTGAGGACTGTAATATTACTGTATAGTACTATAAAAACTTAATTTTGTGCGATGTCTTCGAAAAGAAAACGTAACGTTGTGGAAATTAAGGACAAACTAGAAGCAGCAAGACGTGTCGAGAGAGGGACTTTACTAAAAATCGTTGCTGCAGATTTTAATGTTGGGATATCGACTGTGAGTGATTGGGTCAAGTGTAAGGACAAGCTAATTGAACATTCAACCAAAATTCCGAAAAGGAAAACTATGAAATGTGCGGATCACGAAAAAGTTAATGGAGCGCTGTTTCTTTGGTTCACTCAACAGAGGGATAAAGGTGTACCATTGACCGGACCAGTTCTTCAAGAAAAGGCCAAATTACTTGCTGAACTTTTAGATGAAGATGGAAAGGATTTTGTTGCTAGCAACGGATGGTTGGATAGGTTCAAGAACCGTTACGGCATTCGCCAAATTAGTTTATGTGGGGAAAAAATGTCCGCGGACTACAATGCTGTTGATGTTTTTAAAACTGAATTTGAAATTATGATCGAGGGATACACTAAAGATCAAATATTTAATGCCGATGAGACAGGGTTGAATTTTAAAATGTTACCGAAAAATCTTTGGTGTGTGTTAAGGAACGTTCCGCGCCGGGTCATAAAATGCAAAAAGAGAGAATAACAGTGTTAACGGTAGCAAATGCTTCAGGCACATGTAGGCTTCCTTTAATGTGCATCGGAAAAGCGGCAAAACCAAGAGCTCTAAAAAATATTGCCCCAAATGCCCTACCAGTTTATTATAGAGCTCAAACAAAGGGCATGGATGTCAACGGAGCTGTTTTCAGAATGGTTTCACAAACAGTTTGTTCCGAAAGTTAAGCGCTTCTTGAATGAAAGAGGGTTGCCAATGAAAGCAATTCTATTGATTGATAACGCCCCAACACACCCAAGCCAACTGAGTGATGGAGAAATAAAGGTGGAGTTCTTACCTGCAAATGTTACTAGCCTTATCCAACCAATGGACCAAGGTATCATATCATCATTCAAGCGTCACTACACGGGTTTCCTATTGAGACATCTTCTACACGACAGTGAAAATGGGAATAAGACATTGACCGAATCATTAAAATGTGTCAACATGAAGCATATTGTTTACTGGTGTGCGCAGTCGTGGGAGAAAATTAAAGGGTCAACGCTACAGAGAGCCTGGAACAAACTGTATGATGGTGTTGTATCAGCGGATGGCTGGGAAGAAGAAGACTACGAAAGTTTATTTGACCTACTGCAGAAAGTGCCTGGTTGTGAAACCATTGACGAAGAAGAATTGGGCGAATGGATCGAAGCTGACGAAGAAAATGAGCTGACAGACGCAGACATTGTTCAAATGGTGCAAGACCCATCAGCGGCAAGTAAAGCAGACGACGCAGATGCTGATTTGGAACCTGCACTAGGCCGAGTGACAGCTGAGGAAGCATTCAATGGACTTGAGGTTAGTTCCTGTCTTATGATTACGGTAGTTTTTAGGTAGGCGGCAACAGTAGGTCTACATAAATGGTGTTGTTTCAGGTTGCCCTTCGATTTGTGGAACAATCGTCTGATGCAACACCTGCTGATTTGTTGCTGCTTAAAAGATGGAGGGACAAGGCGGCCCATAAACGTTGTAAGGAAAAAGTCCAGAAAAAAATATCGGATTATTTTGTTAAGCATTAGAATGCACTGTACTGTACAAATGTAAATATCCATTTCCTTGTGATTTATTGTAAAAAATATAACTGCTAGTTACGATAAATGGGTTTTATGTGTTTTATTTGTAGAAATATACCGTAAAATATTTACCATGGGTTATCCGAAAATTCTCCTTATCCGAAATGGTTCTGCCCTTATCATTTCGGATAAGAGGGGTTTTACTGTACTAGTTTTATAATGAAATGTGCAGCAAATAGAAAATCTGAGAATGATACAATATAAATGTTGAGGTTACGAAACACCCATAAATTTATTTACTCTCGCAGATAAAAAACTAAAGAACTCAATCGGTGAAAATCTTACACACATACAGTACTATCAACAAGAAATTATTGTTGTCCCAAAACATTTCAGTCCGTTTAATTGTAAAACCATAAACATTTCAAATCAAAGTTTGGCGGTCGATCGATTCTTGCTCGAGGTTAAAAAATTGTACTAAATTTCTGGAACATATTCCACAGGTGTCGCCGTCACTGATAAAGAGACAAGAGTGGGAGGTGCGATAACAGCGGCGCGGCGCGCGACCACAACATAACCTACAAGCTGCGACTGTCACCGCTCTACTCACAAATACTTCACAGCGACTCACCGATGTTGACGAGTTTGATCCCTTCGTCGTCCAGGAACTTGAGGGCGACGGACACGTTCTCCAGCTTCTGCGAGCGGAACGTGGGTCGCTTGTTGTGCTTGGGCAGGTGTTTGCCGGAGAGCACTTCTATCAGAGTGATGAGCCGAAGCCCGTCGCACAGGTTGGTTTCCAAGTTGCCGATGTGTTTGCTGACCGTCTTGAGGTGTTCGTTGGCCCACCGGGTGAACGTGTTCTATTGTATCCGCTTCCACTGGGCGTTTTCGGCCAGCTCGCGCTCCGTGGCGGCCATATCTTCGTCCTGGTCCGCACTGGTGACCGGCGATATCGCCACGGAGACAGGGAGCTCCGTGTTCATCATGTCGACAACGCTACCTGTCGGCTGAAGATGCAACTCGCAATGCGCCCGTACGAGGCAGTAGGCAGTAGGCACAACGTAAGTACGCGCACTGTGTCCGCTGTACGGATCCGGCGTCCACCAGGTTTCTCACTAGACTGAGCGCGCGCAGCGAGTAACCACAAAGTCAAAAGATCGCACTATGTTTAAAAATAATCTCTCCCTTAGTAGGGGGATTCTGTTATTAGTCATAGTGCAGGGCCGCCTTGGCCCGGATTGTCGCCGCCATTCACTCGAGCGGTCGAGTGGGATGCCTAATATGGTGTCAACTCCTCGTCGACCTTATCCGACCATATGTTCTGTAAACATTTGGCACCGGACTCGCCGGCCGTCGGCCGCCGCTCCTTATGGGCAACATCTCCCCGCATATGGCCGACCTCACAGTTTTATCTCTTACTTTACTTTCGTTTTTTTACGATTTATTTATTTATTTAATTTGCATAAGGTAATGATAGTAGGGCCTATAAAACTAATGTTTAAATGTATTTTAATTTAAAACAACTTCTGTACTTTGGAAACCAGCCTTGGAAATTAAAATGAACTGAAATTATTGTAAAAAATAATGTGATTTATTGTAAAAAATATAACTGCTAGTTACGATAAATGGGTTTTATGTGTTTTATTTGTAGAAATATACCGTAAAATATTTACCATGGGTTATCCGAAAATTCTGCTTATCCGAAATGGTTCTGCCCCCATTATTTCGGAAAAGAGGGGTTTTACTGTAGAAGTAAATAATTACAAATAAATAATAGGAATTAAATCTGATAGGTACTGATAACGATGACTCACCAATGCAGAGTGTGATGCCCAGATTGATGCTGGCCCACTTGGGCTCCTCCCCTCCGCAGTCACAGCAGCGGTCGTTCCCCGGGATCTTCAGCAGCTGCTCCCAGATCCTGCATCACCACAGCACTTAGTTGTTTGAACAGCCTTCATTTCCAAGTTATTACACAATAGGTAAAACAAAATCATTGGTTGGTATTTTTTGCTAGGAAGATATTATTATTGACAAGATCAGTGTTGATGGTGAAAAACCATACAAAATATCAATTAATTGAGTGCATAATTGAACCGGTTGCCTGTCATTTGACCGAATTGATAGTTGTTCGCCGTAACATATGCCCACTTTTTAAAAATAAAATAAATAAATAAAAGCCTGAATCCACTTGGTCGAATTGATAATTGGTCGTTGTGACATTTCCCCAACTTTTTAAATATTAATATTAATAATTAAATAAAATACTGAAACAACTTGTTCGAATTGATACTTGTTCGCTGTGACAGTTGTCCGACTTTATAAAAATATTATGTATTAAATAATTGAAAGTTGACCGAATTGATAGTTGCCCTCCGTGGCACTTGCCCACTTTTAAAAATTAAATTAATATAAATTAATAAAAGCCTGAATCCATGTGGTCGAATTGATAGTTGGTCGATGTGACAGTTGCCCGACTTTTTGTAATGAAATAATAATAATTTAGAATTTGTGTTATTTGACCGAATTGATACTTGCTCGCAGTGACAGTTGTTAGAAGAGAGGAGGGGGCAGCGCGGGGAGAGAGAGGGCGGGGCGTAATGCCCCTCTTCTCTGCTATTGGACGGCCCATGTGGGCATGTTCCCACTGGGCGAATAGGAGTTGAGCGCCCGGCCCACTCCCTCTCCTTGCTGCCCCCTCCACTCTTCTGCCAACTGTCACTGCGAGCAAGTATCAATTCGGTCGTCACACATTTTAAATTATTATTATTTCATTTAATAAAGTCGAGCAACTGTCACATCGACCAACTATCAATTCGACCAAGTGGATTCAGGCCTTTATTTATTTATTTTAATTTAATTTTAAAAAGTGGGCAAGAGACACGGCGAGCAGCTATCAATTCGGTCAATCGTCAATTATTTAATACTTAATATTTTTATAAAGTCGGACAACTGTCACAGCGAACAAGTATCAATTCGAACAAGTGGTTTCAGTATTTTATTTAATTATTAATATTAATATTTAAAAAGTTGGGGAAATGGCACAACGACCAATTATCAATTCGACCAAGTGGATTCAAGCTTTTATTTATTTATTTAATTTAATTTCTAAAAAGTGGGCAAGTGTTACGGCGAGCAAATATCAATTCGGTCAATTGGTGGGCTCCCAATTGAACCTGAAATCATCTTCTAAACTATATTTTTTATTCAATTTAATTACCTTTTGGTAGCCTGAAGGTGTCAATTATTGCAGGATACAAGCGGCGATACGCGTTTCGTACTATTTACAGTACATCATCAGTCGCGTCCGACACAGGTTAAAACAACTCACATGAGTGTTTGTCAGAGTTTAAATAAAACAGTCGTAGACACAATACATAGTTTACAAAACACATTTTTACGGGAGACACGGACATCAAACATTTATAAAGAACCGACACGCAAGTGCACTTTCGGAGACGACGGACAACCGGTACCGCACAAAGTTGTAGGCCTACTCTTCTTACAAAATATAGGCCTATATTTTTTAACTGAACTAACAATCAACCAAAATTTTTTTCCTTCAGTATATACCCTGTGTGTGTCAGTAATAACTATGTAAAAATGGCATGCACAAACAAAAACATATAAAATTTAAAATAAGTAATAAAATTGAAACAGAACACATCTTCTTAACTAGATTATAGAACTGAGCTACCGCTAAACAAAAAGTAATTACTTCAATATAAACTCTGGATGAAAAAAAAAACAAAATCAAAGCTATTTTTGGAGTAAAAAAAATCCTACCCAGATTTATTTTAGAAGTTTGTCAATCTGTGTCTAATGTTAATGTCAATAAATTAAAAAAAAGATCTACAGTTAGCAAATTTTAAAAATCAACAAATAAATCTTTTTCATCATACTGACACAGAATAATCTGTTTTCAGTTCCTTTTTGTTGGCTCGAAAGTTACCCATTACCATCCTAGGCCGGCAAAAACTTATATACGGCCTAGGCCGGATAAACGAAAGTAAACAATCAGCTGATTTACAGCAAACCGACGTTTAATGCTTGTTTATTTGTTACTTTTTAGAGGAATGTAGTGGCAGCACTGGCAGTCGTAGCAAATGTTTGCTCTGTTTGTTTTAGGTTAGGATTGAAGGATTGAGAAACATATGTTTATGCAAGGATTACATTACGATTGAAAGTATGTTTTTCCTGCGTAGTATGATGAAAAATATCGTACGTTGCACGGCCGGGAAGTTTTGCTGTACTCGCATGAAAATCCCTGTCATCCTCGGGAACTGTCATGCTTGTCCGGCAAAACAGTACTTCCGGCCTAGTAACGTTATATACTACATCGTCATAAACTAAGTGACGGTCGTACTTGGGTTTGCGCTGCTTGTGCGTGTCGCCGTCAGTGTCACCCGGGTCCGCGGCCCTGGTCTGCGGCTCCGTGTGGCCGTGACTCTGTTGCAGCGCCGTGCCGATGGCCTGCTGCAGCGCCGACACCCACGCCGCGAACATGTCCTCCGAGTCCGCCTGCAGCATGTGCGACCTACGACATGATCACTCTCAGATTTTTCAAACTGATCGCATTTACTTTCAATAAAACAATCAGCTATGATATTCAGATTAAAACTGAACGTAATTGGCTTCAATAAGGCCTAAAACACATGTGCTAGATCATTTAGAGTACAATTACTTGAAAAGAAAAAACTAATTAATAATACAGTCGACTCTCGCTAACACGAACCTTGATATCACAAAATCCTCGATATCACGAATTATTTTTAATCCCCTTGGAAAAACCTATCTAACACGAAGAAATTACTATACATAACACAAACTAATTTTCATAATACGAACCAATTTTCCTGGTATATTTTACCTCTATAACTCGAAGGGACACAAAAATTACCTCTATAACACGAAGTTCAGTAGATAAGACGAATTCGATTCACGCTTTACCTCCATAACTCGAAGTTTACCTCCATACCACGAAGATTTCAGAATGGACCTCTGTAATACGAAATCACGGCGTTCTGAACTGTTTACTCTATTTTATTTCAGACGTTTTTTATTTTTTGTTCTGTAATGTAAGTATTATTTATTAATACAGTAATATTCAAAGTTATAAGTTTATTTTTTTTTGTAGCTGTAGAGGATACAGTAAAGTTTCTTTGTATTACTGTTTTAATAAAAAATATGATCGATACGTATACTGTAATAATTGTTTTTACGTGTTTATGCAGAGGAAGATTACAGACTTTTAAATCAGAAATAATATGATCTTATCTGTTTTTGTGTTTTACAGGTTATTATATTATGGATACTGTATTTTTCATTGATATATATTATTTAAATAAGTTAAAGCTTGGATTTGTCAAAGATGTAGGGTATAAACTACATTTTTCTTTACCTCTATATCAGGAATTTTAATTTAGTTTACCTCTATAACTCGAACTATGCCTACGCCGAACTATACGTAACACGAAGAAAAATCGCAGTCCCGTGGACTTTCGAGTTAGCGAGAGTCGACTGTAATACAGTATGTAAAAAATAATTTAAAGATGAAAATGTTTGGTCAGTTAAATTCAGCACAGAAGGTGATTTTCTGCGTTGACATGAAAATCTGGATCATTAATTTGCAAGTTGGTCGATTCAATTCAGATAATTATTGAATTAAATTTCTTATTTCAAAATTGCAACAACCCATAAACTGCACGGCTAAATTCCTTTATACAAACACACACTTCGGGCTTAGGATCAAATCACAATAAAATCATAATGCAGGGAATGTCCTGAAACTCAGACATCTAATAAATGTTGTTAAAGCTGATGCTGATTATTGAGTAACTGAGGAGTCTAGAAGCAAACCCTGACAAATGACTTTTTTTGAATTTTGAGTTAGATACATCATTCTCTTCATCATGAAGAATTGCACAAGATGGTATGCTCAGTTTGAAGCAAAATCCAACATTTAGTATGAATTTTTAATGTTAAAAATCAAGTCTAGAAGCAAAACTCGACATCTGACTTGGGGAGTGATACACAAAAGCCGACATCTACAAGTGACCAATGAGAGCTTGCTATTTGGTCATGTGACATCAGTGATATATCGAGAACGCAAAAGCCGACACCTACATGTGACCAATGGGAGCTTGCTATTTGGTCATATGACTTCAGTGATGTATTGAGACGCTAAAGCCGACATCTACATGTGACCAATGGGAATCATGTGACACCAGTGATTTGTGTTTCTCATTTTGTAGATTCCTACTGTTCAATAGCAAATGCCGAAGTATGAACAACTGTTCAGATAAAAACTTGACAAATGAAAAGTTAAAAAGCAAATCCAGACAAATCTATTTTTATTAATTTTCCTGTTTTATTTATTCAGTATATTTTTATGAGGGTAGGATTATAGTTATCATTGAACTATAAGGTATATATAGTAAAAAACTTCATATAAATACATGTTTGGAATTAATAATGACAAGTTTTTTCACTTCGAGAAAAATTTACAAAAGTGAATATATAGCGAGGTTCGCTTCTAGACTCCTCAATTATAAGGCATTTTCATAATAATTTATCTTCAAACATTTCCCACAGGGATCGTCAAAATTCACCACTTCCTACTGATCTCGGCTGGTTAAAGTGATACTATGATATTAATCGGGTAGTTTAAAAGACATCATTTTTGCAGAGTGTTGACCAATTAAATTAAAAAAATTAAGTTAAAAATTGGCTGGTTGAAGTTTAGGTGGAAAATATGAAGTCTATTATTAAGGTTTAACAAACTACTTAAAACACTACAATGTGTAAAGTTCAGCCAGCTTACTTGGATGGTGACAGAACTTCGAAGCAGAACCTTCGCTCTGAGTCCATCACTGGTTTTACGGAACACAACCTCAGATCCTCCTCCATGATGGTGGCTGAATCTTCTCCTAAATGTAAACAAAATGGATTAAAGTTTTAACTTACATGAAGTATAATCAGTTTTATGTCTTTGATTAAACTATTGAGATATTTAATTGCATTAGAAAAAACACTTGAACTTCCTAAACCCATCCTGTTTTAAATAAATTGTCCAATTCACATCTTCTTCCATTATTTTGGAAACAATTGGTTTGCCTATTAATTAACTACTACCAACTACCTATCACAGCACTCAGTGTCCAAAGACAGCTGTTTATCATAACTATTCGATTTTGTTAAATATATTAGGGGTGTGCGATGCATCGAAATTACGATTCGATTCGATTTGATGCATCGAATCGCGATTCGATTCGGCTTGCATCGAAGTGCCGATGCATCGATTTTGTCTCGATGTATCGGTATTCTTCGATTCACTAGACGCATTAGTCTAAGATATATGTTGAAAGCAATTAAATAAACATTTAAACTAAATAAATGCGAAATATTAATGTTCAAAGCAGTTTATTGAATCGTAATGAAGTTATGAAAAGCTTAGTGCGTAGTAATACTTTCAGACTCTAGACGCTTAACAACAAAGAACGCGTAATAAAGGCTGCGTGACAAAGTAGTGCATTGTTATTTTTTCGCCAAGTTTGAAAATTATTGCAATATATGTTTCTCTATTTTATAATGAGTTTTAAATGATTGTATGGCTGTATAATTCCATTCAATTATACAGCCATACATTTTTATTCTCATCACGAATTTCAATGACGAGAATAAAACGAGCACTATGACAGTCGGCGGCAGCTTGCAGTGTGACCGCGATCGTGATGGTGATACAGGCTGACCGCGCAATGGAACAAAACCAAATACTGCTGTTAGAGAAATTACCCGACTCTCGGATATTTCCATAGCCGCCTCTAACTTAGAGGCGGCTATGATATTTTCAAGACCGTGTGGGGATTTCGTAATACTTTCAATAGTTTATTCCAGCAGAGACGGGTATTTTGCAGGTAAACACGGTCTACAAGTGGTAACACTGTTTTGTGATGCTCAGCTGTCGAGCTGTCTGCCGTCATCGTAAAGCTCACCACTGTGCAGTAATTAATTATAAGTGTTTGTTTCCTTTGACTGTCGCGCGAATGCAATTGAATGTCTTGTTTTGGAGTAATTGAATGACAAATAAATAAAGATGTCTGAAGACTGCGACGAAGAGATCGTAGACGATGCGGGCTCAAGTAGCCAAAGCTTTGTTGAAACAGATAGTTACGAATGACTATACCGACACCAGTAGGGATAGGCCTACTTTAATTGTATCTGACAAGAGTTACTTAGGCTAATTGTTATAATTATTAGATGACTTAACAAACTTTGAATTGATTAATTTTTACTTGGACTGCTAGTGTTTTGTTAAGAAAAACTTTAGGCCTCATAATAATAACTATTTCTTGAGATTGTGAAAGGATGTAAAGGAATTAAGATATAATTATTTATTTATTTATTCTTCCAAATTCCTAGGCCTATTTGTAATGAATGGTTCAGAACCTAGGCCTATTACAAATGCTTTGGTTCAGACTCATTCAAACTTTGTGTGCAATTTTTATACTTCAACCCTCTTTACGGTTATTGACCCATTACAGTAATGCAAGCTGTAAATAACTCTTAACAGCAAATAACGCCGAACTGCATCGAATCGAATCGCATCGATTCGAATCGAAATTCTATGAATCGCATTGATGCATCGAATCGAAAAAAATTTGCTGCATCGCACACCCCTAAAATATATCATATAGATCTCGTTTGTTTGCCCTATAGCAAGCTCATTTCCCGCTCACCAGTTCGTTTCCTGTACATGAGCTGGTTCTGGTGGAGGTAGAACCAGCGGCGGTTCCACGTCTTGAAGGCGTTGCTGGTGCGCTTGTACAGGTAGCCCTCCATGTGCGGCTGTGAGCTAGGGACGATGTCCTGGCTGTTCACCAGCGTGTGGCAGTTGCTGAGCGATTTCTCCAGTTTGGCGGCCTCTGCTCGCTGTTTCTCCAGCTGACACAACATCAGATAGATATATCAATTATTCTTGTAACATAATTAGGGCTTTACAAAGGGTGAGTGAATTTCTTTCCCATAGTTTCTTTAAGGAATAAAATAAGAAAAAACAATGTTGTTCTTTAGTAAAATGATAACAGAACAATTTGAAATGGCACATTTAAAAATAAAGTAATATTTTTTCTTTAATCTGCAACATTGCGTAATCTCAAGAATAACAGAAACAAAAATTACAAGTTACATTGGAACCTGCATGATTTAAACTTCCCAAACTCTCAATCTTTTTTAATATGTTAAATGAGAAAAATGCTTAAACATTTTGGATGGTTAAAATAAGAACTAGGATGATTCTAATTTTTACCTCAAATTTATGAAATATTTGTGGTTTTTACAATTACAATTATTGAGGAAAGTCATAAATATAAAGTCTAAAATCCTCTTCCGTCTGCAGTTTAAATAATTTTATACCTTATGTTTTTTTTTGGTAGAACGAGCTCTTTGTCACAACCAAAGCTTCTTGGAAAGTTTAATATTAATTGTATTTTATATTGCATTTTTTGGTTCCTATCTTGATAATTAAAATCACTAATCCTTGTAAATGAGTGTAAAGTAGTTGATATTCTTATTTTTATTGACTAATTTTGATTGAAAGTTTAAGGGTGATTATTTTTGCCAGTTATTTACAAACTCGTGTAATTTAAATTCTTTCATCGGTCCCTTGAGGTGAAAATTATCTAAATGGGTTTAACCTACAATAAAGTGTTGTTTTATTTCAATTGGTTTAACCTACAAACTAAATGTTGTTTTATTTACAATATATTTTTATTTACATAAACTTTATGTTTTTAACAAGAAAAAAACTTTAAAAACCACAAATCGTACCTGAAAAGATCCTGAGTTTACACAGCCACATTTTTTCGAAGAAGTCTTTTTAAAAGAGAATTTATTAGAAAACCTTTTTGTAAATTTAAGTTTCTTCACCATGTTAATAAGTTAATGAGCTAGCTTTGGTTACATGGGCGAATGAGTGAGCAAAGCCAAGTGAACAAGCTGACCCTAATACAAAGCATAAATGACTCACAACATGACTAACACAAAAAATTAGCAGTTTTCTGATGTGTGGGGAGTTTTGTGATGGTAATGAAGTCGGTAAAACATTACTAGTACATTTTGTGGTGGTCTCCAACAAACTCTGAACTTACATCTTCTCCAACAGATTTGAAAAAGGGTTGCAGTCCTTCGCAAAGGTCGTAGCCTTGGTGGAAGTAAGTTGTACAGGCGTGCATATACGACAATAACTGTAACACAAAAAGATTCAATTGTAAGGTTCATTCTTTTACTAGAGAAAAATACTTTTCTACAATTCATATTTAAAATAATATATTTCACATTTTTACTATATTTTAGCTTGGAGAGGAACACATAAAAAATCAGATATTGACAAGTAAATCTTTGTCCCTATAAAGTCTCAAACAATAAATAAGAATTAGCCAAGAGTTTTTAAACTGCTACACTTTCCCTATGCCTTGAAGTTGTCTGGATCCCAAGCCCTGTGAAAGTGTCTGAATCTATCTTAATGCTCAAAGACTCACCAAAACAAATCCTGAACAATAATTGCTAATGGTAAATAATTAATAAATTTATAAAAATGAATAAAAGAATGTGTGTGTAAATTGCTGTCTGGCTAAACTATGCGGGGTTAAAAAATGAAATTTTCAGTGATTGTCCCTTAAAATATCAGCATTTAAACCTATCTGCCAGTTAATCCTAAATCCTCTAGGACCACTTACTTCCACCTGTCCAATGTTTCAACTTTTAATCAAATCAGATCACATGTTAACAGTTTTTTGCTTTTAGCGAATTTCCCCTAAAGGGAAGAAGCTATTACCGTAGGTCTCATGGTAAGACCTAAGCCCAAGATCATAATAACTTTTCGTTTTGGGGCCATCAGAACCAAAAAACACCATTTGTTCGAATTTATATAGGCCTATATATATATATACATATATATATACTTCGAAATAATTAAAACATTTTTACTTAGCAATATTTCGGTTTTACCTTCTTCAAGCTAAATATCAAACATAATCATAAATTAACAGCTGAGGACAATTTGCTTTGCTGGTCAAGTTGATTTAGGACAGTTGATGAGGAATCAAACTAGGCCTACTTATTTAAGTATCACATATAAAAAAGTGATAATTATTTACAATTCAGCGGGTGTTGAGTCCATGAGGTTGTTTTGACCTAAAAACTAGCTAATGAGCCAATTCATATGTTCTTAAATTCTGCAGACAGACTGCGAAATTGGTCTGTCTCGCACTTGATCTTACAGATTCCGCAACGCGGTTTTTTTACATGGTTCACATCCATGGTCAGAACTAAGACTTGTATCCGTGTTATTTTCGAGCTTGGTCCTTACAAGCATGTTTTTCAAATTTTGCAGTTTTTTGAAAACCATTCTAGGTGGTCTAGAAAAAAATATTTTCTGTAAGGGGAGAGTTCTTAAGTAGTTCAAATCCTGTTTTCATTATAAAATTCATTTTATGAAGGCCGGAGAAGTAAGAGGTTATGAATTTTGGGTTATCTTTGAAATCATTAGGTTTAGTGGGGTTCTTTTGTTTTTTGAATTGTCTTTTTATTACTTTTTTTGGATAACCTCTTTGAGAGAAAGCATTGTTTAATTTGTTCAGGTAAGCATTATAGTCTTTAGGATCAGTACATAAAGCTTTAGCTTTGACTGAAAGGCTTTTAGGAATGGACTTTTTAACGTGAGCAGGGTGACAACTGCTGTAATGCAAATATTGCATTTTGTTTTTCTTTTTGACATGGATTTTTGTTTTTATTTTGCCACCTTCTAAGAAAATATCCAAATCCAATTACGTCACTGTTTTTGAAGAAACCGTCCATGTGAAATTTAGGCAAGAACAATTGTTAAGATCAGCCAAAAGCTTTTGAAGTGAATCCATGCCTTGCTGCCAAACTACAAATATATCGTCAATGAAACGCAACCTAGGTTGCAACCTGTTGGTTTATGTTTATATGTGTCTGTAAGCACGATAGCGCTCGCAAAAATGGTCCTATCGGAATGAAATTTGGCTCAGGCGTGTAAAGTAGTAATTATTCGGACAAGTTTGTGGACCAGCCCGATCGGATCACCGGAAGGAGGGGTAAAGCGGGGTAAACACCCCCCAAAATGGGTTTTTTAAGTTTTTTATATAGAAAAATAAAATTTATCGAATTTTGGTTAACACCATTGAATTCAGCTCAAAAAAACGAACAATTTAGTAATTTGAATCATTGCTCTATGTCCATTGGTTACCGAGATACTGAAAGTGGTAAACACAGTACGTTGTCCCAATGTTAACCTTATGGGGAATAAGTAAAATTCTATATCTCGCTTACTTCTCAACATATCTTAATGAAACTGGGTTTGTGGCTTCATATAGTTGAAATCTAATGTATTTTAGTATAAAACCTCGGATATTACCGTTTTTATGGCAGCAAACCTGCATACTCATTCCCCATGTTATCCTTATGGGAAATTAAAACAAGATATTTTAATCTCTTAAAAAATTTCCCATAACCCAAAAATTTCGGGGGAATATATCCCGATTTCCCCCCTTGGGTACGCCCCTGCCCCCCCAAATACGTGTTTATTAACACCTCTGACTATGAGATTATTAACACTTTGTTAAAAATTTTACTTAAGGGGCCATCCATAAATTACGTAACGCTAAAATCGGCCTTATCAGAAACCCCTCCCCCCTTTTAACGGACTTGTAACGCTGGCAGTAAACCCCCTCAAAAGTTACGTAATACTGTACTATCACCCCCACCCCCCCCCCCCCAAAAAGTCAAAACTTTGTACTTTGAAGATAATTTGCAGTTGTTGGAATAATTTATGGAATTAATTATTAAGGTTTAATAGGTGCTTAACGTTGCGTTGAAGCCCCCCTCTCTCCTTTGTAACGGTACATAATGCTGACGAAACCCCCCCTCCTCCCGTAAGGGCGTTAAGTATTTGTGGACGGTCCCTAATTTGATGATTAAATAATTTGTTCATTTTTTAAATAGGACTAAGACAGGTTAAATGAACTCCTACTTTGTTATGATTGTACGTTTAGTTGAGAATACAGTAATATGGTATAGTCCGAAGTATTGAATGCCAGATAGTATTCAAACGGATCAATTACTTACTCGATGGTCTTGGTAATAATACAATTATTTCAATCCATACACAAAGGAAATAAGCGCTAATTTCATAATAAACGTATATTGTTTTGTTTTCGTCATAAATAATATTTTCCAAACCCAAATTATGGCGGCAAACATGGCCATCTCTAGTAATAGAGATGGTCATGCGGCAAATCGTGACGCGCTGCCAACCTAACAACTTAAAATGTCTCCTACTATTAATATTGAACAAAAAGTTTAAGCTTGAATTAAGTGTAAATAAGTAACAATTATATAGAAAAAAAGCTTCGTCTTCGAGAATCCTGTATACAACGGTTTTTCCGATATTGCGTTAAAAATTATTTCATATACACAAGAATGAATTTTAGTAAAACCTTGTTTGAAATTAAAAAAAATTCGGAGCTCTCGGGGGGGGCCATGGTCCCCATGGCCCCCCCCCTGGAGCCGCCCCTGAAATATCGTAAACTACATTGTAAAACTGGTAACTGCAATGTATCAGAGCTTTAAAAACTTCATAACATAACCTAAATTACATAATAAATCTTAAAATACCCCCTTCGCAGCAGACCTGCATACTCAGCGAATTTCCATAGGATTTACTTTGTATATGTGAGCATTCAACCTATTTGAAGGAAAGCATTGTTTGAATGATACGTTAAGTAAATAATATATTAAAAACGTATGTTTAATCATTCATGAGCTTTGAATGAAGAAAATTAACAAAGAGACCACAATTGTTTTCATAAGTAATACATACACTTTTGCATTTTATAATATAATTCTTAGTCTTTTAATTTTTAATAACTGTAATCATGTTATAGTACCCATATAAATGTCAACAAACATATAATCAATGAATTAAAAACACTCAAAACAAACAAATAACTTTAACTCATGAACAAATTAAATTCAATCATATGGTCAGTTTTACAGTAATTAAAACATCAGACCTACATCTCAAGCCAATTTCAATAAAACATATTATCAATCCTCATCATTGTAAACATACCATATATTATGCTACATTTTCAGGCAGTTTAGACCAAGACATCCTCCCCTCCAAATGCTCATACTTTCTTTATTAAATTTAAAAATAATTTGTATTTTTTGATATAGTATATATTTTCTGCAAACTCTTGATCAGTGAACTCTATTCAAAATAAACACAAATATAATATTTATCACCTGAAAATTTAATCATATGTTCAGAATTGTATTTTTATTAATTATTAATATCTTAAATCAGGGTGGCTATACTTTTTGGAGGGAAAAATTAAAAATCATTTTGGACAATGTACTGTGTTTACCACATCCAATATTATCCAATATCTAAGCAACGGATTGACGTAGAATAATAATTCAAAATGCTTAATTGTTTGTTTTTTTAAGCTGAATTCAATTTTGACAGTGAAATTTAAAAATAATTAGTAAAAAGGTGCTAAATTTTGAAAATAAATTTTATTTTGTCAAAAAAACCTTCTCAGAGTAAACCAATCTTGCTAGTTTTCGAACTCAAAGTCATGAATGGCACTTTACACATTTGTTCCAAATTTCATCAAGATCGGTCCTTTTTTACAAAAGTTATCGCGCCTACGGACTGATATATATCCCTATATATATATATATTTATATATATCATTTTGTGAAGTAGGGCTCTAGGCCTGAGTTGTAAGAAATCAGGGTGGGACAGGGGAATCAGCAGGCTTACCTGGTGGTTAAGGCAGCTGAAGAGCACACAAAAAACACAAAACACATAAACAAAATTAATTTTCAGAGCCACTGGCTCCTTCTTCAGATTGTAGAGAGTACATTGGTCACTAGGAAGGAAGAAGAAGAACAGTTTCCTCCTTCTAGAATCCAAAGAGCACTAAATGTCTGTGATTGTCTATATTACACTATATTCACTATATACATACAGTCCTACAGAGCCTGCTGATAGGATGGGAGGGAAAAGTTATCTGAGGTTGAGGTTTGGGGGTTCTCTGGATTTTGTCACCCACTGATGGGCCAGCTCCCATTTTCTGAGTTCAGAGGAATTACAGGTTGGGGGGAGGGCTTTAAGAATTTTGGTGGTGTAGCAGCTGTTGAAGTCTTTGTTGTTGTGGCTGGCAGCATGTTGTACTACAGGTTTGTCTTTAAACTGATTTTTAACATCTTGTCTATGCCCATTCAACAGTTCCTAGCAAGGCAAAAAAACCAACCGGACTGCTGGTTTCGATATATTGACGACATCTTCCTAGTTTGGACTGCAGGACAAGAAAGCCTTGATAATTTCATCTGTGAACTCAACTCTTTTGGCCCGCTGAACTTTACCTGCACCACTTCCACTTCCGAGCTCAACTTTCTGGACGTTAATATCAAACTTGAAAACGGATCCCTCCAAACTGGTATACATATAAAACCCACCAACCATCTCCAGTACCTGCACTATGACAGCTCCCACCCCACCAACACCAAACGCTCTATACCTTATAGTCAGGCCATCAGAGGCAAAAGAATTTGCTCCACTGAAGAAGAACTCAAAAAATTTAACAATAAAATAACCGAAGCTTTTGTTAGTCGTGGCTATCCCCGACCTCTTGTCACCAGTCAGATAAGAAGAGCACAGTCCGAACAGCATCCACAACAAAAAACTAAAGATGTCCAAGAAGTCAGGCTTATCACTACTTACCACCATGGCCTCCAATCTCTGAACAAAATTTTAATAGACGGCTACAAAATTCTTCAGGCTTCACCTCACACCAAAGATCTTCTTAAATCCCCCCCAACCACTGTCTTTAGGCAACCTAACAACCTGAAAAACATTCTGGTGAAACCTAAAATTCCGAACCCGCTTACTACTGAACAAATCTCCAAACCCAGTGGCTCTTATCCTTGTGACAACAGCAAATGTAAAACCTGTGAAATACACGTCCCTTCTACCACCTTCAATAGTTCGAAAACCCACCAAACCTACAAAATTTCTGGCCACCACACCTGCAACACATCCAATGTCATATATCAACTCCAGTGTCAAATGTGCCCCGCTCAGTATGTAGGCCTAACTTCTAACAGCCTAAGAACTAGGATGAATGGGCATAGACAAGATGTTAAAAATCAGTTTAAAGACAAACCTGTAGTACAACATGCTGCCAGCCACAACAACAAAGACTTCAACAGCTGCTACACCACCAAAATTCTTAAAGCCCTCCCCCCAACCTGTAATTCCTCTGAACTCAGAAAATGGGAGCTGGCCCATCAGTGGGTGACAAAATCCAGAGAACCCCCAAACCTCAACCTCAGATAACTTTTCCCTCCCATCCTATCAGCAGGCTCTGTAGGACTGTATGTATATAGTGAATATAGTGTAATATAGACAATCACAGACATTTAGTGCTCTTTGGATTCTAGAAGGAGGAAACTGTTCTTCTTCTTCCTTCCTAGTGACCAATGTACTCTCTACAATCTGAAGAAGGAGCCAGTGGCTCTGAAAATTAATTTTGTTTATGTGTTTTGTGTTTTTTGTGTGCTCTTCAGCTGCCTTAACCACCAGGTAAGCCTGCTGATTCCCCTGTCCCACCCTGATTTCTTATATTTATATATATATGAAAATGAACGAACGGTGTTTTTGGGGTCTAAGGACCTCAAAATAAAAAGTTACGGTGGTCCCGCGCTTAAGTCTCACCGTGCCGCCTACGGTAATAGCTACTTCCCTATGGGGGAAAATTCGCTAAAATGCAATATCTTCCTTATTTCTTAACATATCTTGATAAAACTTGGTGTATGGCTTCTTCTAGTTCAGATATACTAAACATTGAATTAAAACCACCCAGTTTTAAAATACCTGTTGCAGCACCTGCATACTCATTCCCTATGTTATTCTTATGGAGCTTAAAAAACGTGTCAAATCTCGCTTTATTGGATTGAAACATGTACTTTGCAATTGAAATTCACTGAGTATGCAGGTCTGCTGCAACGGGGGTATTTATTTATGCTATCCAAATAAACAGCTGTAGTTCCAACTAATTTATCCTGTAAAAATTCTATAATACTTGAAATAGGCCTAACGTTAATGCCTGAAAATAGGACCATCAGCTAGTTATAAATTTTATTCAAAAACAAACGTCAAACTTTTTGGGGCTTTAACTTCCTCCAACGTTTTTCCTTGCGATTCTTTTTAAGAAATTTATAATGGAATCAGAGGAGGGGTTATCCTCTCTCCCTCTCACTGCCGAGTGTTTTAAAATAGGTCCAAACCCGCTTAGAGACTTTAGCACACCCTATAACCACCCCTCATCAACAAATCCCTTAAAAAACATGAAAATGCATCGATTATTTTGTTTTACATCATTATTTGACTCCATTTAAGCCCTAAATTGTATGTAAATGAATTGAACTGCACGGGCCGCTGACCGTGGAGATGATCTCGTGCTGCTTGCGCGCCTGCAGCATGGTGACGGCGTGCACGTGGCTGAGCGCCGTGTGGCGGAAGCAGGCCCGCGTCGCCGCCAGCAGGTTGTGGCTCTCCTCGGTCTCCAGTGGCCGCGACCGCGGCGCCTGGCTGTTCCGCTGCAGCGCCGCGTCCAGGTCCCCAGAGATCTTCTCGAAGTAGTGCCGCGACTCGCGCACCGCCTTTATGTCCCTGCGGGTGAAATTAAATTTAATCGGAAAATTTGTTTGAGAAGGACACATTGAAACAACATTAATGACGGTGTGAAAATTAGATGGGACTAAGAGCTATGGTTATAACTGCAGTACCAGGGGTAAGGAAAGTCAAGCCACAGTACAGTTTGGGAGTTCAGGTACAGTAATTTAACAAGCCAAACTTGGTAAAATATATTTACATGGAGGACGAATTTAAAAATGTTAGTAATGACATTTTATCACAGTAGAATTATTGAAGCAGGAGAAGGAGGGAAATTTTACTAATCTTTTGCTGGCGAAAGGCAAGTCTCCTAGGTAAACATAAAAAAACCAATGAGTATAGTAAGCAAGATCCCGCTAAGTATATCACTGACAGGGGCTTTTTGATTTTTCTTCATGGTGTTGTTTTCTATTTGATGAAATCATTTGGTTTATTGTTTTTTCCTTGTTCTTAAACTTTGTTGATTGTCCGCTAGATAGTGACATTTAAACTATTGCATTTTTTGAAATTATGACATTCCTCATGTGTTTTTGCCTAACTTTGTGGGGTTGGCTGTCATTGGCAAATGATAAGTTTACAAATTATCCTCCCTCTCCCGCTACACAATTGTATTATTCCACTGTAATGATTAACTTGTACTGAATGAATGCTTTTAGAAATAATATTAAAAACCAGGGTATTATTGTGGTTGTGTTATTGTTCTGGACCTTTACTAACACCACCTACATGTCACCCCACTTCCCCCTCCTCCCCCTCCCCTAACCACAAAACCAATTATCATTGCTCTTACTAAATTTGTATTTTTTCCATAATTCATCCTGCGGTGAAGGCCTATCACATGAATAATTATTTCCACAACTAAATCTCCCTTCTTTTATTTCAATAAAATCCTGAAATAAAGGGAATACTACAAGGCCACATTTGAAATGTCAGAACTACTTGTTCTCTGCTAGTTGTAGCACTTTGGAACTGAAGTTATTCACAGTTAGACAACTCTACTAACTGCTTCCATTAGGGTTAGTTACAACTTACATACTGCAGACTCTCTCTTATCCAGACACCTTTTAACCGGACATCGGTTTAACCAGAATACACTCCATGGAAGTGACATTAACCGGAACATTTAACCGGGTGATTTTTATCAACACAGGTTTAACCGGACATGACCAGCAGGAAATGGATGGTACTGTTTTTATCAATGACTCTCTTAGGAAAGATTTGAGACCAGTAGTCATATGTCTAAATCAGAGATTGGCTTATACAGTATGCATTAGAGTTATAATTTACATGTTTTGGGAATGTCGGTTTAACCGGAAAACTCTTTGTCCGGACTGGTCTCGAACCCGAGACGTCCAGAAAGGGAGTTTAATGTAGCTGTATCCAGTACAGTAGAACCCCTCATTTCTGGCCTCCACGGGTCTGAGCCCAGGCCGGATAACGATTTGGCCGGATAATCCAACCTATCATAAAAATTATAATTTATACCTAAGTAATAATACCTAGCTGGTGAATTAAGTCCAAAGTAGAGCTTTAAGTCGCCTTTTTGGATGATTTAAAAAATACACATTTTAGCCTCCAACACTAAACATCACTTGGAGCACTAATTGATCTCGTTTCACTCATGGTTTTGAATTTATGAGATCATTCCCCTATTCGGTAGTATTTGCTACGTCATAGCTTTAATCGGAATGCTTGTCATAGGCTTACAATCAGACTTGACAAAACAAAACAATTATTAACAACAATGGATAAATATTAAACAATAGTTAATTTAGAAGTTACTAGCTCATATAAGTAACGTACACACAGCAATAAAAATTATTGGCTCAAGCTCACTACAGTATTGCTGAATTGAGAGTGGATCCTAAATTTGCCAAAACATTCGCTGAGCAGTTGGCCGCGTTTGGTCTTATGAGAGTGATGTAAACAAGTCTTTCTGAAAGTATCAGAACACGTTCGCATTTGCCTAGATCATTATGATCCTTGGCAGTAAACTGGAGCCATAAATAAATAAAGAGATAATAAAGAGTAAACAGAGAGATATCCAAGAGATAATGAGAGGGAATATGTGACTGTAAGCATGAGAAAAACGTTTTGATGCAGGCTTCTGAGAAGCGGCCGGATAAACCGAGGACCGGTAAAACTGAGGCCGGATATGAGGGGCTCTACTGTAACAAAACCCACTTACTCCTTCACGAAGGACGTGAGATTCTTGAGGATGGTGCGCGACGCCTGGTCCAGCAGGATGGTGTGGAACTTGTTCATCTCCTGCAGCGCGTTGATCAACCTGTTCAGCTTGCCGGTGGTGTCCGCGTCGTGGTGGAAGCAGGCGCTCAGGTCCCACAGGCTGTTGGCCAGCTGGCTCTGCTGGCTCACATACGTCTTGCCCGCGTCCACCGCCATCCCGCACATCTTTATCACCTGTCGGCATCAATGGCTTCATGAGAGAGGCAACGTTTTTATCTATCTTTTATTGTAAAAGATGGCAAATCGAAAACCTCTTTTATTACCTGTTCCAATGTAACGGTACCTGGTTGAAATAAATGCAATAAGGTTAAGAGTTGGAACAGTAATTTAGAATAAGTAGTGGGTGTGTAAAAGTTGCTAAAGGTAGCGCTGTATACTTAAGGTTGAGCGCTGGAGCTAGGGCTACCAAAGGCCACCCTCAATAGACCCTCCCTGATTTATTTGTGACCTGCCGCAGCTGTTTCACTGATGAGATGCTTTCTGAGTGTCCAGATGTGAGGATAATAAGTTTTTTTTTAATGTTCATAACGAAATCATTTTTATTTGTCATTTGAAAAGTAATAACAAATTTATTAAAATCTGTATTATACACAATTTTATGTTTATTCTAAGATTTTAAACATATCTTTAATTTTACATTTATTAAAGATATAACTAAAGTTATTAATTTTTTATTATAGAAATAAATTTAGTAATATATTTGTATTTTTTCATAAATTACACTTTAAAAACTTACAATTCAAATAACTTATCTATTACAATCAAATCATGTCAACAACAACAGTTATCCTCGTATTACAACATCCAGTAGGTGACTCATCAGTGAAAACAGCTAAGTCCATCAGTCCCCAGTCAGGCTCTAGTGTGTAAACTGAAGTATGTAGAGATGAGATGACTTAAAAAATCATATTGAGAATTGATTTATATTTCCTTCTTTGAAAAAGGACTCATCCGAATTTATTTTCTTTAAGATAAGAACTAAAATGAAAGTTATAAAAACATACTGCCTTTAGTGTCTTTAAAGTTATAACTTTGTCAAGGCCCTAGTTGTAATTGTTGTTACAAAGGTAAATTTTTTTCCAAATATTCCAATTTAAATACATTTGAAAACATATTAGCCCAACTATTACAGTTTTCTCAAGAAATTATCGTAATTTATGTAAATCAATGGTATCAATTTCCAGCTGGTAAGTTTTGGGATAGACTTATTGTAATTAATCTAATTACCATAAATTTTAAAGCATTTATGAACCTGGTCTGCATTACTAACTTGAAAATACTACTCACGTTTGAATATAGGCAAAACTTTATTTCAATTTACATAAAATCAATTGTAATATTGATTATCATTAACAGTTGAGAGGTCAGGGTCATCTATTATCATGAGTATGATCAGTCTCCAACTCACCTGGGACCCTATATTTGAAATGGATGAGTTGGCGAGTGATTGAGTCACTCATCCCTCAAGTTTTTTGTTGCTAATTATAAAATGAATTCACTGATATAAATAAAAATATTCCTAATATATTATTAGGAATTCAATTAAAGGAATTCAGTCTCACAATATCTGTGTATCCTATACTCTTATACGAGCAATGTTATCTTGCGTGCGTGCGTGCTTGCTTGCTCGGTTGTATGTATGTTTGCACACCAATCTCAAAAACGGCTCCAAGGATTTCCTTCAAAATCTGGAAATATGTAATTTATGACTCAAAAACGTCTTTTATGCAGACTGCTTGGCCAGAGAAAATCTAATAGCGTAATAAAACAAATTTTAAAGTTGTAAAATTTTTTTTAAAGTTGTAAAATTTTAACATTGGCCTTATAAGTTGCCATGATAGCAACAAAAATAAACAAGGAAAGTATAAACAAATGAAGTAATGATAACAACTGCTTGCAATCTACAGCCATCAAGGAAAAATACAGTGAATGGGATGAAGAGTTCATGGAGCAATAAAAAAGTTTCTATATATTAGTTTTATGTCATTAAAATTTTTTTTAGTAACTGGATGAACTGGTAAACATGAAATAACGCAGAGCACAGCTCAGTCCACGAGGAACTTTAATTTGAATAGGCATTTATTCTTAAAAATTCAAAATTTTAATATAGATATTATATACATTGAGTATTTCACCAATCCAACCAATTAATTTTTCTCACCATGCAATAGGCTGTTTACTAAAAACGTGTGAGTTGACAGGAAACAAGCTTCTTCTTCTTCTCTTTTGGAGGAATTACCTTTAATACCTTTAATACCTCTTGAGACCGGGACGCAGCACTGGCTGCGTAATTTAACCGAAATATGGATGATTGTGGCGCGATCTTGTAGTTTTGTTACTGACTAAGGCCGAGATTTTCCTTAGTCAGGACTGTTAATTAATAGCCCAACAATTAGATCCCTTAGTTAATAGCCCAACAATGATTAGATCCCTTAGTTGCCATCTAATCATAGTAATAATAGTAATCATGGAAAGCCTTTCCAATTAGGTTATGTTTACTTTTTGATAGTAAATATATAAATGCATTTGGATTGCCTTTGAACTATTCATAAAATGCCTTACAACTAAATTGACCTATAAATATACGAAGAGAGTTTAGTTAAAGCCAGGAAAAATGAGGTACTGTAATTCCTTGTATTGGTAAATGTTTATATTTGGCTTTCTAGTTTGACAGATGTATCGTCAGAAATGTTGGCATCCCATGACTGGTGGTTTAAACAATGCTACCGTCAGGTGACAGGTGACTTGACGAGTGACTCACTACTCAATTCTCCACCGTTTCAAAAATAGGGCCCCTTAGTCATCATGTCAATTTTGGGAATATCAGGGTCTGTTTATTACTAAATTGAAGAGGAAAGAGAGTCGACATTTTGACAGGGCACTTAATGGATCTGGATTCTTCTCATGTCAACCAAATCTTAAGATAGGAACTTATGCTTATCCTAATAAAATTATAGGAATTAATTGGTTATGTTTTTTGTTAGTTATCACTTAAATTTCATTACTCTAAACCAATTATGCAACCTCAAGCAGAATAGAATATTATTTTTTTTTCAAACCTTACACATAAACCTAA
Source organism: Flexamia atlantica (assembly GCA_035578135.1). Classification (NCBI taxonomy): domain Eukaryota; kingdom Metazoa; phylum Arthropoda; class Insecta; order Hemiptera; family Cicadellidae; genus Flexamia; species Flexamia atlantica. The sequence goes on from JAQJVK010000005.1 coordinate 21,957,406, forward strand.
ATAAACACTCCCCTAAAGTGCATTGCCTTTTCATTTGTCAATAAACAGTTTTGGAGAATTTCCTCTAAAGGAAAGAAGTTATTACGGGTCTCGTAATAAGACCTAAGCCCGAGGCAATGATAATTTTTGTTTTGGAGCTCCCAAATACCAAAACTGGAAGGGGGGGGAGTAAAGAGAAACAAACTCCAAAAAAGTGTTTTTTTTATATTTTTATATGGGAAAATAAAAATTATCTAAGTTTGGTTTATTTCAATTTGAAAAAAAAAACAAGATACACCAGAATATAGCCCCCATGTTAACATTTATGTGGCAGCAAACCTCTATACTCACTTTCTATTTAAAAAAAATCAAAACTGGTTAGTCTATAATTGTATTACTGATTATAATTTCTCAATTATTATCAACAATTAAACAACAGAGGGGGGAGAAGGGTGGGAGGAGGAGGAGGAGGAGGAGAGAGAGTGGGAGAGGTGAGAAAGAAGGTAAGAGAGATCAAGGTATCCATAACACCAGGTGAATCACTACAATCGAACCAAGCATCTCAGATGACCTTCAGTGTTTGGCCAAACATAACACACAGACTGGCATTGTACACTGCAATGGGGAAGAGTTGCATAATAATCCTTGGAAAGCTTGGACAAATTAATGGAAAGAAGCGCCATAATGTTAATGTTATTAATCAAACAGAAGAATTTAATATGATAATGGTAAAGAGGTACTCTACTGTTTAGCGTATTAAAAAAATTAAATGAGATCAAATGTTCCAAGTGCCAAAAATAATTTCAGAGCTGATTAAGTTACGAAAAATGTTAACAAATTTTTATTTAACAATTCTCAATAACTGAAATATTCAATCTTTACTAAACTAAAAAAGATTGAAAACAATAATACCTTGCTATTTTTCATTTAAATCCAGTATCTAATTACATCTACACTAGATGCATAATACGAATACTTCTATAAATTATTACTACTCAAAACTAAATCTTAAGAAATGGCATACTCACTTTGGAGAAATTTAGCTAGCCTATGGAACCTCTAAGAGAAATTCTAAATAAAGACTCAGTTCAGTAGAACCTCACTTAATCAAAACTCACAGGATAGCCAATTTAATTTAAATCTTAAGAAATCTGAAATATTGGGAGTTTTAATTATAGAGGTTATTGTGAATGAAATTAAAATTACATAGAGGCCTGACTGTTTATAAACACGTTCAACGTCATAAGGTAATCCAATGGATTCAAAAATTCTGACTAGTTCATATTGAAACATGAACATGAGACTGCTGAAGTAGGCTTGTTTTTTTTGTTCTAAATTTGAATTTTAGAGGTGTTTGGTGGTTTTACTTTATAACTCTTGTGGTTGACTTAGGATTTAAGAGGCAATGTTTCATATTAAAGCAACAAAATTCAAATTCTAGAGATGCGACGAGGCAAATATTCTACTCATGGGGATATTATTTTTGAATAATAGTAGCTTTTTAAAGGAACAGACATAAGACAATATTTATAGAGGTTTTTCAAATTATCGAGGTTCACTATATTACCTATTCTTATAGAGAATATATTTGTGCATACTTATTTACAGGATGCTCAATCTAATCTAATCTAATTCTAATTTAATACCATCTAATTCTAATCTAATTTTAACCATTAACTTAAAGCATTTCAATACAGAAACCCCTTCACAATTCAAGGTGATTCTGAAATGAGTTTCTATATTGGTATAATATTGCTACTTATTGTTAGGCAGGGAAATATTATTCGCATATCTAAAATGAAAATGTTTTTATCACTCAAACAAAATAGTTTAGCACTAAAGCAAATCTTTAATGAGATTGTTAAAAAAATAAACGGTATATGAACATTGATTTTTCAAATATTTTAACTAAGGAATAGAAATTTACTTTTTAGTTATCAAATTACTTTGTTTTTTTTTAATAACAATCAGATGAAAATTAATTTAATAAGTCTGCTATACAGTGATATGCTGAAGCAGGGCAAGTGAGTCGCATCTCGCATGACAGTACCGTCAAGGAACATCGCCCATCAGTCATGCCAAGGTCGCAGCCGAAGGGCAAACAGCGGTGTTTCAGCAAAGAGCTTCACCCATTATTAACAACCAATTATATTATTCTTGTTGAAACACTAGGAATTAAAATAGTGCAAAGGGCTGACTTTAGCCTTGTGCGTTGGTGGCTTTTTTCAACAGAGAATAACCTATGTTTTTAAATTACAAAATAACTTATTCCCCACAAGTTTTCTGAGTTGAATAGTGTTTTCTTTAATTTGTTTTAAGACTTTAACAAAAATCAATCAGATTGCAGTGAAATTTTCATTAAGTATTTTGAAGAACCATTTTAAGAATAAGAATAGCCAATTATTTCTTATCATATAATTTACATTGGGGAAAAGATTAAAATTTTAAATAAATTTTACTTATTTGTAGCATTTTTTTGTTATTAGTGTTGCTTTGCAAGACAATTTAGTCTTAATTGTAATTGAGTTCAAAGTTAAAATGAGCCATTTAATTGTTTTTGATATACGTATTCACAAATTAGTAAACAAAACAGTAAAAATGATCACTAATTCACAAGAGAGAGGAGAAAATAATGCATTGAAATAAATTAAAATTTACCACATAAGTTTTTTCAAAAGGTACTGGATGCGGATTTTAATTAATCCTGGCCTCTTTTTCAGATCGTTGGTAATTTTTTTCACTTTTGTTCTATTCTGATTATATAAATGAACGATTCAAAACAATGTGCATTGTTATGAATAATATAGGCATACATTGTTAATTTAAATTCTTATTATTATGTATACTATACATTGTTAACGTGAATAATTAATATTGTTGTACATTATTTAAACACATAAATCAAATAAAATCAAATAAATCATGTTATTGAAATATTCGTTAAACTGAATTATTGACAACAAGGTTAATTTACCTAATCTTTTATTAGTAAATTTAAAAATTTTTGAAGAAAAACTTATTCTAACAGATATATCAAAATGTATTGTAAACAACCAAATCATTTTCTTTCCCCTTATGAAATGGATCTGATGAAAATTATATTTTTAGAAAAAACCTTTTCGAGATATAAAACTAAATTTCAGGAAGTAGTCCCACCGTGAGATAAAGACCCGCCATGTCACAAATATTTTATATCTGAGTTGAAGTATCAAGTGACGCTGAAGGTCAGCCCGATATCAGTTTTCTTTCTCCGGTTTTAGTTTTTGAGTTTGTTGACAATTTCAGTTCATCCATTAAATTTAAATTCAAACTCAACCCAATTGTGATTAAATAATTTTACTATGAAGAAAAATAATTTTTTTTTAATAATTTTATATTAATTTTTACTTTATCAAATGGCAATATGCTTCCTTTTCTGGAGATAGTGGTTACTGGTACCATAATCCCCAGATTTTGAAAAAATTAGAATAAATTGTTTATAATGATTACTGCAATATAAGCTCAATTTTACCTTTAAATTTGGAGTAAATTCATACTAATAAAAAGAAATATTCATATTGCCTCAAAGTTGAATTTTTGAGTTTAGATTATGGATTCATTCTTGTTTCAAACTTTACCGCAAAATTATTTGCAAACCTTAAACATAAATTTTTAACAGTTGAGTTTTTGTCATCAGTCATCTTTTTTTAAAATCAGTGTTGACAAAAAATGCATTGTGCTCCCAACAACATGTTATGCTTTAAATTATTGGTTTGTGTTATCTTTTTCATTTACTAAAAATAAGGATAAAATGCTTAGTTACTTATCAATTCAATTAATTAAAATAATCTCATAATTAATTGTGAGCCAACCCGTAAGGTATCATTCTACAATGCATTCATTTTTCGTTTTGTTCATTATATGAAAAAATCATACATTATTCTACTAGCCTGCAATAATGATGAATAAAAAACAGTTTGCTGGAAACATTTTTTTAAATTGAAATATTGAGCTAACTGATAATTTATCACACTATATTTAAAGCATTAAGAGTTAGAGACACCCCAGTGTTCCATTTTAAACCAAGGAAGTGGCCACAATTATCAACTGTAATAACCCTAACTGTGGGACAATCAGTCCACATGATTGGAGTAAATTGGAGTAAGCTAAACACTTAAGTGTCTACAGCCAAAGTGGGTACAAACAAATAAACTAAGAACCAATATTAAAACAATGATTAATCTCTCTATTTTTATTTGTAAAAACTTAACACAGGCTCAATGAATAAAAGTAAACTGAGAAGAAATCATATTGCAGAAGTATTATCAATAGGACTTTAAATATCGGATAAAACTGAAACTTCCCACACCTCCACGAACACCAGCAAAAAAATCTACAATATCACTGTAGTTAGCAAGGGTAGACCTAATTAAGCTTGGGGTCATGATCATACCTTTCAATTTTGAGATCTTTATACCTACTTCAAAAACAAAACATTTTAAATTTAAACATACCGACTATAATAACAACTTTGTCTCCATACAAAAATTCCCTGAGAACACCGAAAAAAATATAATCCACACATTTAAGGTAGGTCTACAGAAAGTTATCTAAAATTTAAATTTTGGTATATAAAAACTGGACTGCGAAATTGATTCTATTTCAATTGAGCTTCAATTGTAGGAAAGTAGGAACTAGGATCATTTATTGACATGGATTTTTTTGACAAATCAGAAAAAAATCTCGTCTTGTTATGGGCTCAGGCAAGATTTACAGTAGACGGCCTCTAGTTCGGCTTCGGTTGGACCGGCCACCGGATGGTCCAGCCGGACCATGAGTCTTAAGACTGTGACTCATATTCGTCATATCGCCAAGCCACACCACGGGGGAATGATCTCCAAAAGGATTTATCCTGAATGTTTAGTTTCCGGCCGTACAAGTAAATGTAAACTATTTATGTCAGTTTAGTTTGCTGGCAAGCTTGTAATTAATTGATGGACACACTTGACCTAACTAACAAACGATGTTTTTATCCTTAAAATCAAAGGACTGTACAGTAAGATTTGATCTGGGATTTCATGTGTGCGTTTTTTTGCTGTTTAGTATTAGTTCTGTTTTCGGGAGTGAACGTTGCGAGAAATTGCAAGTTGAACGTGTGCAAATTTATTTTGAGAAAAATTGTTTCTAAAATGGCTAAAAAACGTTAACACACGTTGGTGATACCAGAAAAAAACTTAGTAAAAAAGGTTTTGCATAGCAAAAGAAAATAACAGATTTCTTTTTATTTGTATAGGTTTATGATTCAAGTGATACGTGTAAATTAATGAGATCAAAAATTGTCTAATTTGTTTTTACAGTACGTAATGAGTTTTTCTGTTCACTTTATATCGTCAGTATGGTAACAGTAAAAAACGTACCTATCTACAAGTGACGCAATATGACAGCAGTTCCTTATCCGCATAGAGACATAGAGACATCAAAATATTTTTGTTCAAAGAGATGTCAAAATATTTTCTTTGGCAATTAAACAGTGTAAACATGCTTAAATAACGTGTTTAGTTAATTTTTAAGCATAAGTAATGAATTTAATAGGGTTATTTTACATTTTGATAGTTCATCCGGATAGTCCGGCCATTTTGTAGTCCAGCCGGTGGTCCGGTCCCGAGGTGGCCGAATTAGAGGGCGTCTACTGTATATAAAAAATGAATGATTTTTTTATAAATAAATTTATTTGAAGGAATACAGTAGCAAGAGTTTTTTTTGTGGAGTGTGCATCCTAAGTGCCTGTACTGAACATTAATTCAATTAAATTTTCTCATCCGATCTTTAAAATCAAGGCTCAGACATTTACTAAAGTTAATGTTTTCTGTACCTTTTCCAACTTCTGTTCAAGAAGGTCAATCTGAGACTCCTGTTCCTCCAATGTCGACCTGAAAAACAGATATTATTATTGCTATAGCCTAATACACTTCAATAAAAAAGAGCTTTTCATGTTATAAGTGATCATAAGTGATTTTATAGCAATTACCATAAAATAACTTATGATCACCAACAAAATGATTAGTTACTCAACAGTTTCTCTGCATGTTAAGTTCTAATTAGTACATTATTAGGTATTGTTTATATCTTTTATAGGGCCTATTAAATAATAATAAAATTTACAAGAATATAGAATGCCTGCTTGGGACATTATATAGATACTAAACTGAACCTGAACTTAACCATTGAACTCTACGTTAAGATATATCAGTGTTAATGTGTTCATTTTTAAACATAAAACATTTGACAAATCTATCATTTAGCAAATATAATGTCATTCCACTGACATTTATATTGGTTAGCCTACATCTTTGAAACTGTATCCCAATAAAAATCTTAGGACTTAAAATTATAAAAAAAAAAAACATGACGTTAGATTTGAACCACCCCATTCCAGAATCTACTAGCACCCATGACCAGATTTAATGTTTGCTTAATTCCACTGGTAGCTTAAAAGGGGGCTCAAGCCGCTTCTGAGCCCTCCTTTTAAATGGTTAGGAATAAATGGATCCCAACCATTTATTTACATTTACTGGAAAAAAGAAAAATAGGCTAATATGTTTACTGAGTTTAAAAATCAAAATAATAACTCAGGTTAAGAATGCCAATCAATAATTTGGGAATGGTCATGAAAAAGTTTGGTATCTCACCCTTTGGTCGAGAAATGTTAACTAATAAAAAAACTAAATTCCATAATCATTCCGTAATCATTATCACTTTGAAGACACTCTTGGAACCATCGCTTGCATTGTGGTGGAAAACAATCTATTTTATTTGTGTACCGTAGCCAGCAGTTTTTATGATTATACCATAGCAGAAGAAAAATTTTTCGGGAGTAAACTCATTGTACCAGGCTCATTTCTCAGTTGATTCTCAGCTGAAAAGTCTTTTAATATTATCAAGGACAGCAATATGTCGATGATCACAATGCAGCTGAAAATGATGTTATATAGATGGGGGCCATAAAATCTCTCTGTCGAATGATATTGGCTGGCAATCGAAGGGGTCCCCCGTAGAACGTTCTAAGGGACAAAATTTAAAAATCGGAGATATTCAGTTAAAAAGGTTCTCTAGGACACGAACTATACTGTGGTATATTTTGTTTTGAAGAAATTTGAGTTGGCAGCCCTGATTTCGTCTGTCAAAGTTGGCGTACTTAACGGGACTGCACAGACTTTTTGGGGCATAACGTTCTATTCGCTGAAAGATGGACTCCCTGCCGGGCAGCGCGTTGTCGCCCCACGACCAAAATCACGTAAATAAATAAAACACCCGAAGAAAATATTGGAAAGTGGACGGGTAATTCCAGAAAGGAATATAGAAAAGTTGGATTACCCTATATTTCAAAAACTAAGGAAGCCAAGGCCTGGAAATTGCCCTTAAAAGAAGTAGCTAGAATAACGTTTTAAGCACCACATTTGGATAACTTTTTGCGAAATGACGTATCACGTTATGTAACAACATTACATTTTTGTACATCTAGCCTATATCAATAAAATTGTTTTATATTCGGTTTTATTTTCATTTATGTTGGTATTACTACAATCCCTGATGTTTTCTTTTTAAAGCAGGAGAGCAGTCCGTCAGAGAACGTTCCAAACGCCAGTCATTTAGAACGTTATAACCCCCAAAAACTCACGTAAAATGATGTAAAAAGCTTAATTTCGAGTAAAAATTCAATATAAATTATGATGTTATAAATTGGGTCTTACAAAATTATACATGATGGAAAATGATGGGTCTAGGCAGTTTTTTGAAATTACTAATTCCTGATGTGCACGGTGGTGCATGGCAAACTCTTTTTTTCTAAAACACCAATGTTTAAAAGCACACTGTTTCCTTTTAATGTCTTTTAAAATTCATTTGGAGTTTCTCTGGGATATCTCCACTACAGTACATGTCCGTGGGCTAATTTTGGTTAGTTAAGAAACACCATGACCACTAATGGGGTATAAGTAATTTCTTTTCTGAGCAGTTTTTGTTTAAAATAACCAGTCAATACAGTGTCACCTTTTAGGTTGAATCCTAGGCCTTTATAGGCCTACGATTTCTATGTTTCAAAAACTGACCACCATGCTCGAGTGGATCTTTACATCAGGCTGAACTAGTTTATTTCACAGGTACAAGGATAATCTACAGGATTAATATATTCCAGTTAAACTTAAGTGGAAATGTTGTTTATTTTTCCAACAGAAATTTTTAATAGATTATCCCAGTTGATATTTCAACTGGCCTAACATGGCAAAATGTTATACTAAGTAATAAAATTTTCTCACATAGCCTATTGGATTTGTATTTAACCCTTTTAAGGCCGACGGCCGTAATAGGCCCCCGTGGTAAAAAGTGCGTTCAAGGCCGGCGGCCGTAATAGGCCCCCGTGGCAAAAACTACGTTCGCGGCCGACGGCCGTAATAGGCACCCGTCCACTTTTCTCCGTTTACTGGCTGGTTGTGTTTTCCAAAGGCCACTAAACTTGATATTCCCTTGTAGAGGGACATCTGGGCTTCATGAATAATGGCAAATACTGCCATTTTAGCCTAAATTTCCTAGTTGTCTGTATAGATTTTCATGTCATGATTGTCTGCTGGCCATGTGATGATTTTGTTGCTGTTTAATTTTCGTGTTTTGTTGGTTATGTGATGAGGTTATTGTTTTAATCGACCAAATATCATTTATTAAATGAGTTGTGTGTGCTTAACTTGTGTTTTCAATGACGAATGAGCAAAAGAAGTCGAGATAAATGACCTGTAAGCGAAATCACCCTCCTGTATGCAAATAACATGGCGTCAGCCATTTAGGCCTAAAATAGTGAAGTGTCAATTTTTACATTATCTCTTATAGTTCTGTTATTAATTAAGGTAGGTACTTCAAAATTGGCATACTTCCTGTAAATAAGTTGTACTTTGTAGTTATAAATGGTTTTTGGATGTAGAACAAAGTTATATATTTTTTATATGCCGTCAAAGTGGAAAAATATAAATTAGCTCATTAAAATTTTCTTACATATATCTGTAAACAAACTTTCTTTCTGATAATTTCATAATATCTTCTAAAGCATTTTAAAGCCCATTTAATTAGGAACAATTAAAAAAAAGAATTATGAGTATGTGATAAAAATTGTGGAAGTTATAGCCCTTTAACTAAAACTATGCACAGCACATAAGAAATGGCTTGGCCTTTTTCGCAAGTACCACAGTTTGGGAGCTGGCCTTTTTCGCAAGTACCACAATTTGGGAGCTGGCCTTAAAAGGGTTAAGAACTGATTATAACAATTTTTCACTGGAAACTTGTTAACACAACTATTATAATGTATAGGCCTACTTGTCTACTTTAAATTTACTACTACTAATACAGGTTAAGTAACAGGTTTAGTTGAGGTCTAGCCTCAAATTTTCACTGCCTTAACTGCTTAACCTTAGAAAAACTGACAAAATATAGGTTGGTTCCACTAAAAAATATATTAAGTTATTGGTGAAACTAAGTAACCAGTAACCTGAATTTGGGTGAGTCACGAAGACACTCATGAGGTTCAATTATAAGACCGATTTGAAACACCATTTTAAAGCTTGAAAAACAAAAATTTATCTTAATGAACAAAACTTGAAGATTGCCAAAATACACTAGGAACTGACATCACCAATTTCCAGGAATATACATAAAGAATGACAGTTGACAATGTTTATAAAACGCAGACACTACTTCAAACAACTTTGGTGCGTGTGTGACAAGAATCAAAAATCAAGTTTGCAGTTTTTTATTTACACCCAAGGAGGTTATATTACTATACTGGAGGTAGCACTGCCTTCACAAACAGCATTCGAAAGCGTGCCGCCGTTGGTACTAACTGATGTACCGTTCTTTGAATTGATTCAACTGATTCAAAAACTGATGTAATCATTTCGGAGAGTTGAACCATGTTGATCTGATTCTCATTATGATTGAACGGTTTCTTTGCCTTGGAACAGGTAAGGCCAAATACGATATTATATAAATAATAGAATAGAAAATGTTATTTTTAAAACCTATGAATAAAGAATAATTGATTTAAAGTTCAATATATAAGTGTTAGTATCCGGCCAGTAAATGACAACATGTAATATACAAACATTACTGTCGCTCAGCAATATTGTACCACTAAAAGAAAATTTTCCTACTATTTATGTTGCTTACCTGCCAAGTTTCTACCATAATTCTCGTATTTGCATAGTGACTGATTATATCAATTACTTTTAGCCCCAGGTATCTGTTTTGCTATTTTTACTTTAATTTGCCATTATAGATACACCCAAAAATAAATTAGGTGAAATTATTTTCAAACAAAAATCACCTAATAAGAACTGTTTATTATGAGTGTTTAATTCGTTGTTTAAAATATTACTGATTTCCGGTTCCGGAATGAACCAAGCTCAAAATTGAGTCGTGACTCGACTGAATCTCTCGATTGATTCGTTCATTTTGGGAAGTCGGTGAAATTGAGGTATTTTGCAAAGGTTGGTACTAACTGATGTACCATTTTTGTGATATTTTGTTCTAAACAGCCGGCACGCTGTTTTACTATGGAGTGCTGCCTCCAGTATAGTAATATAACCTCCTTTTTTACACCACCTGACTTTCTTCTCAAGCCAGCTGTTGGTACAGCTTTACAGCTGATTCTTAAAGTACATGAGCTATAGTGTATATATTATTTATTGTATAATACACTTACACGCTAGCTGGGTGAAGCTAAGGCCGCACTACAAAGAGTTTTTTCCGTGCGGCCTTGGTGAAGCTAGCTTTACACTAGCATATAACAGTGGAGCCACTTTTACTGGTATGTAGTGTCCCTTGTAAACCTCAAATAACTTTATACTTTTAGTGGAGAGGGGCAGTGGAGTGTTATCGGGAGTGACAAAATTAATTTTTCTTTCTACATAAATTAGTGGCGCCACCAGCCACTGATATGACATCTGCAGCTTAAACGTAAAAGTCTTGAGTAAATTGTATAGACTAAAAAGAATAAGGACAATACTTCCGCTTCCGCTGTTCCACTAACATTAACAAACAAATACAATTCGTTTTGTGTGTTTAAGCTAAGTTTACACTTGCATGTAGCAGTGTCGTCACTTGAACACACTAATTACATTATTGTTATACCAATACAGGTTCACCAAAACCTCCGTTGTCAACAATTCGCACTTAATTTATCATTGGAGGGATGCGATCTTGAGTGACGACACTAATGTTTGTTTTTACAACTAGTAGTGTCACCTCTCAAATCGCATCCCTCCAATAATCAATTTAGTGTTGTACTCTTGGAGTGTTAACACAACGGAGGTGTTGGTGAACCTGTATTAGTATAGCTAAGTGTTCACTAGCATGTAGCAGTGTCGTCACTAATTACATTGTTGTTATACCGATACAAGTTTACCAAAGACCGTTGAGTTAACACTTCAAGTGTTACAACACTTAATTTATCATAGGAGGGATGCAGTGACGACACTAAATATTTGTTTTTACAAACTAGTGTCGCCACTTAAGATCGCACCTAACCAGTGTAATCAATGAAGCGTTAACACTTGAAGTGTTGACACAACGGAGGTGTTGGTAAACCTGTATTTGTATAACAACAATGTAATTAGTGTGTTCAAGTGACGATACTGTCACATGCTAGTGTAAACTTAGCTTATATCACCAATGTAATTAGTGTGTTCAAGTGACGACACTGCTACATGCTAGTGTAAACTTAGCTTTTAAGAGGGTTCCCTACCTACCCCAAAACATGCCTAAAACACGCTCCGCTCGGTGTCATTTAGCGCCTGCAGTTTTCAAAATAAAATTTAATTTAACATAGCATTTCAAAGATAAAGGGTTGTAGAATGTTAATTGCTAACCCAAAATCGCTCATTTTAACGTATTCTGAAGATACATTCCGTTGAAGTTGACCAACTTTAACGCCATGTATCTTTTTAATAAGTGAGCATATAAGATTTTGGAGAAGCAATAAACACTCTGCAACTCGTTACCTTTACAATGCTATATCCGAATAACTTATATTTTAGGAAATGGAGACGCTAAATGACACCGCGTTTACCCGTGCACCGGCTTGCGCGGTGAAAAGTGCACAAATTTAACATGGGCTCTTATGGAGCCGCAGTTCCAAAAGTCGCCGCTAGTGTCGCAGAAAAACGAAAACTGCCGTTGGTAGGGAACCCTTTTAAGCTAGGTTTTCACTAGCATATAGCAGTGGTGCCACCTTTCAAAAGTCAGTTATAAATTATGCACTACTTGTTATTATTATTGTCGTTCTATTTTTTGCAGTGCAACTGCCTATGCATTCGAGGAATCCCGCACTATTTGGCCTTGATTCGAGGGTACACTAGAGCAAGGCCACACTAGTGTGGCCTTGACTAGAGCCATACACTAGAGCTAATCATCAAGCAATAAATTTGAATTAAGGTAAATCTGTTAATTTTTTCATTATGTAGTTACCCTCAACTGCGAAATACTTGGATAAAAATATATACACTGTAAAAAATATATATACATAAAATATATTTACATATTTTATTTTTTTCGATAAATTTTAATAATATTTTATTTTACAGTTATTGTTTATTCATGTTAACTTACCCACCTACAGATTAAAAATCAAATTATCATATTTTCACTTCGTTACGTATAGCTAATACTATTCAGATTTATCTCAATTATTGGCAATAATATCTAGCAGACACTTTTTAAGTAGCAGCAGCAGACGATCTGATGAAAAAAAATCAAGTGATGTCTTGGTGACTGACGTTTGTGTGTGTTGTTATTTACATTTTACATCTTGTCTTAATTTTCTCCTTCCGAACAAAAAAGTTATTAATTTTAGTTGAAGTTTCTGAAATTTTCTTGGATAAACTCAGTCTGCAATAATTTGTACTTTACTTCTAAACATTAAATACAGGACTTTCTGGCCCTCTTCGAGATTGGGAGGTGGGTGTATCTCCTCTTTACTCTTTCCCTTTGAGTTAAATTGACCGACTTAAGTTTTTTTAAGCTTCATTAAACACTTTTTGGACATCCAATTACATCCGTTTACCAATTTAATTAAATTTCTGCTTAAACTTGGTTAAGACCTAGTAGTTTATAATCCTAGAGCCTGAGTTGTTTAATTAAGCTAAGTTTGAACCATATAGTTGTCCTTTATCCACAGATTTTTTTATAAAGGTCTCCAATTAATTTTAGTTATGTTAATGGGGAAAAGATTAAAAAGTGTCTTAAGTTATGCTTTGTGGCTAAACTTCATCAGCTGAATATTACGGTTATATGTTCAAATAGGTTACCTTGGGCGTGTTCAGCCGCTCTCAGTTGTGACTGACCAGTCACCATAGTCTGTCAAGGAAAATCCACTATAATATGACAAAAAATACTTGCTTCTTGCGTTATGTTTACCAACCGAACTAACCATAGGCTAAAATTTTTCGACTGTAGATGCACAACAACGAATGGGAAATCCACCTCTCAACACTGGTAGGTAAATTATTGACCAGTGAGAAATTTTAAACAAGCCCAGTGTTTCTGATCATATTAATCCTTAATATAATTTAGGTTGCCTCTAATCAAAAATGAGGTGAAGACTCCAGATAGGCTAGTAGATTTTTTGGTTTAAAGCTTGATTACCATTTAGCCTATTTAAACTAGATAGGCATACTCAGCCTGCTTTTGAATTTACTTATTTACGTATTGATATATTATACATAAATAGGCCTATACTGGAAACAGATTGATTACCCGTTAATGGTATAAGTGTAACACTCAATACAAATGAAATATGCATCGATGATAGCTTGTGGTAGAGTGTAAAATTCCTCTTGATTTTCATTTGTTTCTTTTTATTGGGCTGGAGTTATGTATATGGTACCTACATTATTGCCATATCGTTGTAGTAAAATACCATTCTTTTAATACTACATTAGTAGAAGTAGACCTATGATATTTTCACTCAATTATTCAGTACTAGATAACATGTTGCTCGAAGTTGAGCAAAACAAAAGTCATATAATAAAATAAAAAGAATAAACATTTAACTTAGGGTATATGCTTTGAAAGTTTAATCAAAGGGCTAAATTTGGTACCGGTAACGTATTGTGCCGTAGCTAATGAAAATTTTAAAGTTCATTTGGTAACCAAGAAGTTCCCGGTAAACAAAATTTTTTGTGGACTCCTGCCCAATTTTCTTCAATTTCCTTTGTTCCCTTGTTTCTGAAATGTATATTTTAATACTGGCAAAAGATTGTTGAATACAGCAACAACCATTGAATGTAAGAGAGAACCATTGGAACCGTTGATTGAGAGTTTTCAGTAAGCTCTTGAAAATATGGTGAAATCTGCAAATTAGGCACACGGACTTTTCCTTTGCAGCAACTTTGCGTAAATGAAGAATTATCTCTGCCAGTCTTTTCATTCTTGAAATGCAAACCATCGCCATAATCTGAGGGCCTGTTTGCACGACGCCCAGTACAGTGGACAGTAACACCTTTAAACAAAAGAGAACAAAAGAATTTTTGTCAACTTTAGGCCAAGAGTTTGTCAACTTTAGGCCTATAACTCTTGCAAATGTGCTCGCTAAAATTCTGGATAAGTGTGTTAAAATCCAATTCGAAAACTATTTGTTGAATAATAACATTTTGTCCCAGCAACAATTCGGGTTCAGACGTGATAAATCTCTCAATGACGCACTGTTTAATCTAACAAATAACATCCATGATGCAATCGGTCGCAATAAAAAAATTATCGTCATTATTGTGGATCTGGCAAAAGCTTTTGATACTGTTGATCGCGGTCTACTTTTGAAGAAACTTGTTCATCTTGGTGTTAATGGTTTGTCATATGACTGGTTTGAAAGCTATCTAAGTAACAGACATCAAGTTGTTTCAATTCTGGGTCAAGATAGTTCACTGGAACGAATTGATTTTGGAGTTATTCAAGGTAGCATACTTGGCCCGGCTTTATTTTTGACCTATATAAATAACATTGGTAAGATAAATCTAGACAAGGGCAAGCTCTACCTGTACGCCGATGACACTGCTCTTCTATTTGAGGGAGACAGCTGGGAGGAGGTGTATGGTTCAGCAGAGCGGGGGCTGCGACTGGTCAAAGGCTGGTTCGATCAAAACCGTCTTACAGTTAATCTTAAGAAAACTAAGTACATGGCAATATCTCTTAGATTTGTTGGGGACCCGGATGGTTATCGATTGATGCTTCACACCTGTGGTGACCGGGGTGCGTGTGTGTCGTGTGAGTCTGTTGAGTGTGTGTCGTCCTTTAAATACTTAGGTGTTGTTTTTGACAACCGCCTTAGATGGTCTGCGCATGTCCTCGAGGTTAAAAAGAAACTGAGGAAGTTTATTTATGTTTTTTCAGTAATTAGTAGAATATTACCTTTTGATCTATTGAGGACCGTCTACTTTGCCTACGTTCAGTCTGTCCTTCAATACGGTATACTGGCCTGGGGTGGAGGATATCGCAGCATTCTCCAGCCCTTGTTTGTAATTCAAAAGTCAATTATTAAAGCGGCTCTTCAGAAACCTCTCAGATATCCGTCTGATATGCTTTTGGATGAATTTAAAGTTTTTGATATTTCTCAGTTGTTTATCAGATCACTCATTCTTTAAATTTTCAAAAATAAGTCTGAAATTATCTCTACCTCCACTCACAGCTATGCTACCCGGTATAATGTTAATACAGGTATCACTACACCACGGTTAAATAAGAGTATTAATACAACCAATTCATTCTACATTGCTAATATCGTATTTTCAAAATTACCCGGCAACCTAAAACATCCCACCCCCTGTAAAATATCAACTTATAAAAAACACATAAATGACTGGTTAATTAGTATTAGTCGGGCCGAGATTTACCGTCTTCTTGCCTCGGAGTATACATAACTTGTGCATGAAGGAAGTAGATAGATGGTTTGAGTAAGTTACGTCTGTGTATGTATCTGTGAGTGTTTGGTGACGCGTTCATTTGCATGTGGAAACTGGGAATGCATGTGGACGGGAGTGTGTGTGTGTGAATGCTTGTGGAAGTGAGTATATGTGTATGTGTGCGTGTGTCTGTGGATTTGATGAACGATGTATGATACAGAAAAATTTGTGACGGTATGAATGGTGCGTTTTGCCTGCCAGGAGCTCTATTTTTGTAATTTTGTAATGAATATTTTCCTATCGTTGGTTTAGTTCTGTACATGCTGCATATTTTGCTAGCACATTGGAAGCACGTTTTTTTTCTTTTATACATTTTTTTCACATCTGGTACATATTTAGAGGTTTATTTATTATCTGTTGTTTAATTTTGTAATAGTGTTGTGCTTTGGCGTTAAATGGAACTTTGCGATGGACATTCTCAAAGACTGTGCCTATAGAATAGCGACTCGGTCCCTGCTCTCAAGCATTGCTTCGCAGGGACCTTTTTTTCACTCCTCAACATTGTACTTTTTATGTAATTGATTATTGTGAAAAAATAAATGAATTTGAATTTGAATTTTTCTACTGTCCTACTGTCTGGTCGTCGTGCAAACAAGGCCTCAGGTTGGAAGGAGCACCTGGACAATCTCAATGCTGCTCTCAAATCATATCAAATCCGTTCATTTTTCACAAAAAAAAAATTGATTAGGCCTACATAAGAATACATGGTTTTTAAGAATGATAAAGATGTATACCCATCAAATGTTGATAGTATAGCCACTATTGACTGGATAGCCGAGTGGATAAAGCGCTCACCTCATAACCTGAGGGTCGCCGCTTCGATTCCTGACAGGATCGAAACTGGGTCCAGTTGCCATTTGTCATTGGGCTATGAATTAATGACGCTATCTAACAAAAGGTCGTTGTTAGATAGTAACAAGACCCGGGTTTGGACCGTTCCCGATCAAAACGTTAAAAAATGACACTGGCGTAGAAAGCACAAAATACAAAATACAAAAAAAATAATACAAAATACAAATGTTACGTTGAGGGGGGGGTGGTTACGTTTGTGTTCCTTCCAAACGGTCAAAGTGCTCCTTCTTCTTATTGGTCACATTATAACTGCACCAAATCCAAAAATAAATTGGCCCATGTGAATAAAACTACAAAAAATACTATTCTGATAAGTATTGATATAACGTAAACTACGCATTGTGAAACCGTATAAACTGGAAATTGCACTGAATAAGCACTTTAAAAAACACTTCATTATCAAGTTACCAAAGTCAGTATTACCTAAATTACATAATTGAATCTTTGAAAAACTAAAATATAAAATCCAAAACTGTTGAAAACAATTTTTTGTCACATCCTAGTAGCCATAAGCAGTATTAAACGTAAAAACCACTCTTTTAGAAAAATGAATCCTGGAATCTGTGGTTTATTGCACAGTACAACTATTTCAAAGCATGGCCTTATTGTTCAGTTGTAAACAGAGCTTGGTCAAATGTCGATGGATATTGCCACTGTTAGGAAACATCAGCCCTTTACTGTTCTTTAGTGACGCCCTTTTTTAAAATTCTGAGACGTATTGACAAATGTGCATAAAAATCACTTTAATTTGACATCTCAGTATTTAAAATCTGTCCAGCCGTTATTCTACCTTCAAAGTAACTGGCTTTTAGATGTACCATATATGTTAATATCAAGCATGCATGGTTTTAAATGCAACAGATCTGCATGTTTTATGTAAACAAAGCAGACTTTTTAGATTCCACTGCTTATCAAATGGCAGACATCTTACTTAATTTTTTGTTTCACGGTGAATTGAAAGGAATTCTAGTATTTTTTTCGAGACCCTGGGATCAAGAACTTTAATTTGAGCCCTCTCCCATTATCATACGACAAGTCAAACACCCACAATTTCTCCACAAAAACTTCCTTTACTTAATTATATATACAGATATCAACCTATTTATAATTGTACTTGCTCATATTTAATATTGTCTGCCCCTTAACATTAGTTTGACTGCCTAGGACACAGTCTGATAATGAAAAATCAACAACTTCTTGGGGTAACTGACAAAGGGACAAAATGGTTTAACAGTGATTTAAGCGACCGAAAACAAGTAGTTGAGCTAACTCACAAATGTAAAAACTCAAAAATCAAAGCAAAATCCTAGCCGCGGGAAGTAGAAAGAGGCGTACCCCAAGGGTCAGTACTCGGACCAAACAGTTCTATATGCCGATGACACAGCCCTAATTCTTGGCAATAGAAATAAGGACCAACTTGAAATACTCAGTTTTATTGCCTTTGAAATGACAAAGCAATACTCCGGAAATAATGACTTGGCCTTGAATGAAAATAAAACACAATGATTAATCTTCACTGCAACTAAGAACAACTTTGACCCTCTCCCACAGCTTTCTGTTACTGACTCAACTAAATACCTTGGCATAACCATTGATAATACTCTTTCTTGGACACCCCACAATGACAAATTGATCAAAAAATCAGCAGCAGCATATACATTATTGGGAGAATGAACCAAATAAGTGATTTTCAAACAGCAAGAACTACCTATTATGCTCTGTTTGAATCACGCTTAAGGTATGGGTTATGGGTTAGTGGCCTGGGGCGGAACAACGGCCCAGAATATGCAAAGAGTGATTGTTGTTCAAAAAAGAGCTATCAAGGGTACCCAAGGGCCTGAACTGTCAGGAGAGCTGTAAAGAAGACTTTAGAGAGCAGAAGATCTTGACAGTAGTGTCGCTGTATCTCCTTGAGACCATTATGTATGCTGTCACATCAGATCAAACAAAACTTGCAGACCAACACCACTATAACACGAGAAATGGGCACAATTTTCTTCTGGAACCCTGTATGAAAAAAAGGTGCAACCTTGTTTAACATGCTTCCGAACCACCTGAAGAGTCTACCAGTAAGAAGATTGAAGACAGCAACAACTGACTGGCTTCTGCAACACTCTTTCTATTCCATGAGGGAATTTCTGGATTGGAAGAATAGCACCTGAACTACAGTACCTCCATAAACCATTACCTGCCAGCATGCTCTGTATTCTGACCTGCATTGTAAAAATATGACTCTATTGTTTTCTCTAAGAAAATGTTAATAAAGAATATTATTGATTGATTGATTGATTGATTAACAGAGTCCAAGAATCATAAGTTATCTCACAAAATATTTTTTTAAATTTCATATTATATAGGTATGTGCAGTTTGAACCTACTAGTGAATAAAATAAAATATAATTATGTTAAAATGTCTCCGAATTTTTCAGCACCCCGCTTGACTTCTATTTGCTATCACAATGTAGATGGAAAGTAACTTGGTAACATGGAAATTGTTCACATTGTTTTGAAGTATTAAATTGTGTTAATGCTTAGTACTGTACTATAAAGTGGGTTTTGTTTATTGCCTTGCAAAATGTAAGTGTAACAAAAATCAGTTTTAAAGTATGTCAAGAGATATCAGAGTACAGTAGTTGAGGAATGAAGCATTTTCTCAAGAAAGTATTAAATCCTGTAATAATTAAAAATGCCCCAAGCTTCATTGTTTTGCTGACTTACTTCTTTCATTTATTTGCATCAGTTCACTCCTCCCACCCCCTCAGGAGAGCTTTTGCTCTCTTCACTTTATTATTTAATTTGTGTCATATTAATTTTTTATAAAAACTTGATTTTAATTTTTTTTTTATTTCTTATAGTTTGGTAACTCATTTTTATAGTTGATTTTTGTTTGTGAACAATTCTAGTTCCATAAGCAGACAAGATGCATTAGGCTTGCGAGTCCTTTCTCCAACTTAACCCATAGCAAAAACCACAAAAAGCAACATTTTTACAAAAGATTTACTTTGGATATTAGTGTTTAAGTTGCAAAATACATTAGTACTAAACTGAAGTAGTAGGAATGAAAATATGAATCCTTACATTGAAGAACGAACTTGAAGAGTGGGGCTTGGAGGACAGTCTTCATAAGGCCTACTTGCAATAAGCTTAACATTCTCTTCACCTAGACTTGAGTTCAGAAGTAATTTTTCAAAAGATAACCTCTTCATTATTTTAAATAAAACACTTTATGTAGCAATGAAACATTTAAATCTTCAAACAATCAACTTGTTCACAGTATTTAAAGAGAAAAAAAATGATAGCAAGTTTATTGTTTTACAAATTAACCATACCATGCACAAAAGTATGGATTTGAATCGAAGAAGATAGTAGTGACAAGGTGTTACTACGATTCAGGATTAATATTTATTCTTATCAGTTGGATGGAATTGCTGGGAATCTTATCAAAAGTGCTTCAGGATAAGTGCATCAATAATAGTAACTTATTCGTTTAAGACATAAGAAAACATGAATTGAGGTTTATGAGTGTCAGAATTTGTCTATTTTAACCATTGAAAAGTATATCTAGAAAGTTAAAAATTTATGAAAACATTGCAGTTCATTTGTGTTTGAAATGTTTCTAGATGTTTTTTATTATCTTTTTGTTAATATATGCAAGGTGTTTTCTTTTCGAAGTCATAACTGAAGAATGACTGGTTAGATTTTGACGTTTCTGGTTGACAGATTAAGTGTATTTTTATTTAGCTTTGCCAATACATCTCATATTTTTAAGAAAGGCCATCACTGAAATATAGTAAAGAGCTAAATGAAGTTTGGGAAAAGTGGCACTATCCATCGATATTGTACCAAACTCAATTCACGTTGCTTATAACTTAACATAGAACGGTTTGTAAAATTTCTAAAGGTTAACAACAGACTACAGCACTTATTTTCCTATGCAGAGCCAGGATACCAACTAGTTTGTTTGTAATTGGCTTATGTTCCTTAGTTACACCATACCATTTAACCCAGTAACAATATCGTCTTCAGTATTGATAAAGTCTTGGTTTGAGATTTTTTTTAAAACTTTGGGCGATAGTTTTATTTCCATTATGAACCTAAAAGGATAAGCTGCTTAAATAAACAGACTGCTACTGACCTGACCCCTCCATTTTCTTCGCCAAGCTTGTCAAGGTCCAAGGATTTGCACCTTCGGTTCCGTTGCTTTCTACGCTTCATCCCCGACAACTTTCGCAAGTATCCCATCGTAGTCCTGCTGGAACATCTCACTGTGGGTGGATCAGGCGATGGCATCCGCGGAAGACTGTCTCTCAGCCGATAACCCATCTCGCTACTTCAGTATGTTAGATGCAAAATTATATTTTTTCAGGACTACGTATTTTACGTGTCCAAAAAAATCTCTCGAAGAACCTAATTCGGTGACTAGTTTTGGTTGCAAATTAGTGTTATGAAGTCATAATTTATGATTTAGTTAGAAGATTAATGTTATTAATTAAATATGACCTAATTGTTATTTTCCGTTTATCTATAACTTTTACGTTATTGGCTAGTTTTTAATCAATCTAAATTATAAGTCGACTGAACAAAATTTGAATTATTGCTGTTCATTATGACCACCAATCTTCAAAATGTTAAAAATTGTTAAAAGTTTGTTTAAATTGTAATACTAATTTAAGTACAGTATTATATTTAATGAACTAAGCAAAGCCCTCTGTAATTAAACAAGCAAAACAAATACTGACGCGCCTCCAGTTTATTTAGATTATTAATAACTCCGCTGACCCAGTTATTATTCTAAACAAATCCACCATGACACACGAACGTCGCACACTCACAGTCACGCGGCGGTATATGGAATGCGTTGATCACGGAGTTGCAAAGTGATAACAATGAATGTTTGCCAAACAAAGTAAAATAATACAGGTTATAACTGTCGACCGTGGTGCGCGAGGTCTGAGGTGGGTGAGGTGTGGTAACAGTGACTGATACGTGTTATCTGTGACGCGGGCTATGGGGCTTTGCAGGTGTGACTCGACTGGCAATGTTGCTGTTAGCTCTATGAAGGACGTTCTAATGGGTTATGTTTTTGGTCCTCTTGAGTTTGTGTGTCATATTTTGACCTATTGATCGTTTTAAGGCATCATGATGTGCATAAAAACTCGGAATTAATTAGCCCAAATTGAAATTATTGAAAACGTTTTGGAAAAAAATTTGAATTGATTAACATTGTATTCTTTTGTAAATGTCTTTATACAGAATGATATTATGTTCAGGTATTTGGGGTACATTGGCGTCGTTAGGGAACGACGAAAATATTTTTACCCTTTTTCTCTCATCTCTAACTTTCACGATTTAAACTTTTGAGGTCTTTGTTATCCTTTATTTTGATGTATAAAACATATATTTGCTTAGTTGAAATGTTGTCCTAAAATTAAATATGTAGTTACAGTTTTCTTTTAAATTAAAATATTGTTCAAATGTTGTTCTAAAAATATTGTTTATTTAAAATCGTAATTCCCGAAGAAAAAAATCACCCCCAGCGTGGTCAGCCGTCCCTAGGCCGTCTCCAGCGGGGACGGGGACAAGGGCCCAAAACTAAACAATTAGCTCGTTAACAACAACTGTGTTGCCGGAAACTCTTGTTGTGCCTTTTCCGGTCTCACGACCCTTCGTCAACAACTCGTAGTGCTCGTAGTGTTACAGACCAACACTCTTTCGTCTTTCATCCAATTTTAAAATATTTTAACCCACGCTCCGTTCCTTGGTTCGCCTACAGTGCTGTACAGCGCTGTGTTGCGGAAAGTGTACAAAGTTGTGCTGGCGTTGCTACAATTAGTGATTGTTGATTTTTTTATGGTTGATATGCTTATGTTCGGCTGAAGAGAGCGTACAAAAAGCTTGTAATTTAATAAAATCTTAACAATGAATTCAGTATTTTAACTGTAATACTAAAAATAACCCAACCCAAATTTGCTAAAATTTGATGGTTGATACCTTTTGTGTTTTGGTTTACAGTTCTGCTTGACATTCTTGATGATCACTCTGTTTATGTTCAACGTCAAACCTGGAATACTGCAAAGCCAAAGGAACTTTCCACTCAAAGTTTATCGTTAGAAATGGGTTGTTTTGATGATATTTCACCTTTAAACATCTTGCTGCTTCAGAAATAACAAGAATTCCTTTTAACAAACTATTCTTTAACAGCTATACCACTACTACGTGTCCTGTGCGATCCATTCATGAGTGGGAAGAACAACAACCAAGAATAATTTGGATTCAATTTTTAAGTTTTTTCTCAATTAATTTGTTTACATATTGGTTTTAATTAGAATGCATGTACCGCATTCTAATTAAAACCAAATTGGCCTTCTTAGTTTGCATGTACTGCATCAGGTTTTTGAAGTGGCATGCATAAGTATTCGTAATATGCAAGAGGGCAGTGACGGATCTAGGGGGGGCAGCGGGGGCGCCTGCCTCGGGTGCCGGCCAGTAGGGGGCGCCAGCGGCGCCCCAACTGGCTGGCTCCGGTTAAGTAAAAATTTAAAAAAATGATAGTTAAATTTTTCGTTTTACAGCCAGCAAATCTTTCAGTAGCATCACTGCCGGAAAATCTCTGTCGCATCGTGACCATCAAGCCTGTCTCTGTTTTCGTGACCGTCACATTTCTCGTTGTTTGATGGCAATAAAACAGCTCGCTCGTCCCGCAGCCAAAAAACCGCTCGCTCATTCCGTGGTCGGAAAATCGTCTGCTTGTTTTGCGGCCGGCAGATCAATTAATTGGACGCATTATAAAGGACACGTCTCTCGCTGTTTTCGCGGCCGTCACATCTATTGACCAAATCTTGAACAGATAATTAATCATTGCTGGTAGGCATATTTCTTTGATGTTTCTCTTTCGACAAGTATTTACCTTTTTTCGAGGTCGTCATATTTATTGCATGATCACTGATCACATGGTGGCCAAAAAATCTGCTGTTTGGACCACGACTTGCAAATATATATGTCGCATTGTAACTATACCATTTGCTTTTTTTCATGGCCGGTTACAACTTTCACGGTCGCATCGCGGCTGTCAAATCGCGGTCGAATAAACCACAGCCGGCAAATCTCTCGGTCGTATTACGGCCGGAAAAAATCGCTCAGTGTTTCTGTGACCAGCAGATCTCTTGGTCTCATTGCGGATGTTAAATACCGGGTGTCTCACCTAAAGTGAACCAATAGCTAACTTTTTTATTATAAATCTGAAAAAAAAACTTCTTATGGGGGACTTCCCTTTATTTTTAAAGCTGCTTTTTGGAGTGACTTCGAAATTTTAAAATATGGCCGCCATTTTCCAATATGGCGGACAACTTTGATTTTTCTTATGGAACACCCTGTATTTTATGGCGTTTTTGAATTTACCGCTTAATTTTAGGAACTTTTTATTCTTTCTCATTTTTTTCTAAACCCATTGGTTCGGGAGATATGAGCAGTAAATGTTTGATTTTTTTCCCATTTAAAAAGCATTGTGTCCATTTAGCTGTGCCATCCCATGTATTCATTATGCAGTAAAAGCATATTCGAAATAATACAATTCTATGAGTGAATCTCAATTGAAAATTATTTTATGATTAAATCTCAACTAAACTCACATTTTAAGACACTTTTGCTCTTTGGCATGTATTATTAAACCCAACCTTTTTCAATATTCAGACTACCAAAAATTTCCCAATTCATTTTAAATGGGAAAAAATCAAACTTTAACTGCTTGTACCTCCTGAACCATTGGGCTTAGAAAAAAAGAGAAAGAATAAAAAGTTATTAAAATTAAATATAGAATCCAAAAACGCCATAAAATACAGGGTCTTCCATAAGAAAAATCAAAGTTGTCCGCCATATTGAAAAATGGCGGCCATATTTTTAAATTTCAAAGTGACTCAAAAAAGCAGCGTTAAAAATAAAAGGAAGTTCCCCATAAAAAGTTCTTTGTCAGATTTCTAATAAAAAAGTTAGCTATTAGTTCACTTTAGGTGAGACACCCTAAGGTTGGTACATATCGCGGCCGCAAAATCTTCTCGGTTGCATTGCAGCCGTCAAATAATATTGTATTTTACTTTACATAGATTTGGCTCAAATATACTTTTTAGGAAGCACCATGGCCAATTTCACCGGTCGGGAATTGTTTTTAAATAGTTGGGAAAGGTAAGAAAAAAAGTCGTAAGTTTCATATGTGAAATATGGTAGACACCTTGCTTTGGTTTTACAGCGGCTGGCAAATTTCTCGGTCATGTTATGGCAATAACAGCTCTTGATTAGGCTTTATCGTAGCCTATGACATCGGTTGTAAAAAACTATGTCCATTTTTTGTCACACTTTTCTTAAGAATGTGACACCCGCCTGAGCTTTGGAAAAGACCTTTTCATCTAAAACACTAAAATACCTGCTACACTGTAAACTCCTACCCTACGACTCCAGATCTTGCAAGCTAGAGGGCGAGCTGGCCTTTGGGAGGCTCATACTAGTTCTTGTGTTGTGATGGACTGGGAGGTTTTTGTGTCGTGGGCTGGGAAATTCTTGTGTCGTGGGCTAGTAAGTTCACACACCCAGGGGTTTACGAGCGGTTTGCGGTGCGATTGGGCAATCAAATTCGGCAACTTCCGTCGTGCCTTCGTGGCCCATGGCCGTGCCTAAATGTCTATTGCTCCACTGCCCTCCCCTCTATATCGTGAACTGGGAGATACTTGTGTCGTCGGTTGGGAGGTTATTGTGAGCGTGTCGGGAAGTTTTTATGTCGTGGGCTGGGAGGTTGTTGTGATATGTGTTGGGAGTTATTGTGTCGTGAACAGGGATGTTCTTGTGTTTGGGGCAGGGTAGTTCTTGCAACGTAGGCTTGCAGTTATTGTGATATGTGTTGGGAAGTTACTGTGATGAGTGTCGGTCGGGAGGTTCTTGAGTCGTTGCTGGGCTGGATAACTCTCTGGCTATTCGGTCGAGACGGTAGAGAACCAGGTAGAACCATGTTAAACTGTTCCTCTTCTTGTAATCTTGTAATGTCGCCGCTGTTCAACCTTCCCGACCTTGTAAATTCCCTCTTTTCGTGGTTCTTTACCTATAGCCTATACTTGAAGTTACGTTTGAGAACTGTACAGTCACTAAACTCCTACTTAGCAATTGATCATGTTATCGCGCTTGTATGTTTTGTTTCTTTCCCCGCAGTGTTTTCCTCTACAGCCTGTCGTATGTTGCAGGGATGCGGCGGTGAGGCGGAGGCGGCGCGGGCGGCGGCGTGGAGCGCGGGGCAAGGTGGATTGTAACGGCGATGGCGAGCCAGAGGACGAGTGGGCGGGGGCGGCGGCGGGGGCGGCGGCCGGGGGCGGGGGCTGGGGGCCGGTGGGGCGGCTCACGGCGGAGCTGCGGGGCTCGCTGTGTCGCGGCCGCGTCTGGGTCCACCTCGCCTGGGAGCTGCCGGACGACCACAAGCCCGACACGCAGGACTGGATCGGCCTCTACTACCTCGGTGAGTGTAGAACCAACCCTTGCTATTGCAGAACCTATACCCTGCCCTACTATTATTATTGATATTCTTTGATTGTTTTAAAAATCCAACTTCCTCTAGATTGGACCGCATCCATCCGCAGTCTGGAGTTTTTCGCCGTCTATGCTCCGTTTAGTATGCAGTTCTCGCGCTCCAAACCAATTTCATTAGTCATTGACAAATTAACCTTTTCACTTATTTTTTCTGATTCTTTTAAATAAACTAAATTTGAATCCTTATGTTAGCAGGTTATTTTCTTTTCCAGTCGTTAATTCACAATCACAATTGTTTTTCCCCTTAGCCACAAGAACGGTAAATTCCCTGCCTAGTTTTAAATACAAAGATATATGGCTTTAGAAGAATACGAGGTGAGGAATTTCACGGGCCCCAGTGGACCTGTCAGTCTCCAGTAACTGTTGGTGGTGGTTCTGTTGACACTTGTGTATCCGGTCCGGAAGTGGCCACAATGCACCGCTCGGACACCTGTTCGCCTTCATCTGTTAGTTTTGCTTGTCTTCCAATTATGTGTCGTCACGGTACCATGCACAATTGGTTTTACGGTTCGACGTTATTTTTTTCTTGCATGAATTTAAATCTGAGAAACAGCTAATAAAAACTAAATAGGTAAACTATTGTACATTAGTTTTATTTTGTGATACGACAATATGGTTTAATTTATTGTTAGTTTTCAAGAAATTATGTTTTCTGGAAGTTGAAAGGTGGTCGGAAGCCATGCATAGAAAACCTCGCGCTACCTCGACGGACGCATGATTCGGAGACATCGTCTTTCCCTATAATGCATTGCTTAAATTTCGATTTGTCATGTGGATACATTTTTATGATAAAAATTGTTTAATATTATCTGCAAATTTAGCTCTTCTAAATGCTTTAATTACAGCATTTAAACAAAAAACATGAGTGGCTCATCATAAAAAAATCTACCAGTACCAGCGATTCCTCTGAGCAGAATAATTGCGATGAAGTTACAGTATTACAATCAGCACGAGCCTATATTGTCATGAAAGTTTTGAGAATCCTTTTGAGGGAATCCTTAAGGGATCTCAATCTCTAGGGAATCTCACATGTTTGGATTTATGTAATAATACACATAGGTAACCGCTTAACATATTATTTTGACCACTTTATTTTCAAAGTGAATCTCAACGTTTCTGGGGCAAGTTGTTTTCGGTTGAGTCAACGCAGTCGAAGAGTCGCAGTTTCAGACGCAGGTTGATGACGCCCAGGGGTTTACGAGCGGTTTGCGGTGCGATTGGGCAATCAAATTCGGCAACTTCCGTCGTGCCTTCGTGGCCCATGGCCGTGCCTAAATGTCTATTGCTCCACTGCCCTCCCCTCTCCCCAAGTGCACAGCGTGAAGCTGTTGAGACCGCCCAGAAAGCTTGGCTGACAAGAGCCAAGTAATTTTTAAATTAGGCCTCTTTTTTAAAGTTTGGTAGTCACCGGTAGTTCTTTGAAAATGAGTGCTTAAAGTCATTACTTAACACTATTAAATAACCAAGAAGTTATTTGTGACGCAAAATAGATAAAAAAGTTTATCAGGCTAAACTAAATAAAGCGAATAAAGCATGACTCCGGCAATCGCTAAGTGGTCGTTTGCAAGGAGGTCTTGCAATTAGAGTAAAAGTGGATTTGGGATCCCTAAAAGTTGCAATAGTTTAGCGTTACAGCGCTAATAGGTGGAAGAATTTGTGAGGTTGTGTTGAGTTTGTCTTGGAAGCTTATTGTTCTGAGGCCATCGTAATAAATGGGTAACGTATGGTATCTACTGTTTATCAGTAATAATTGTTCGTAGTTGATTCAAAGTATTTAGTGCACTCTTCCTGTCGATCGTAAATAAGAGTGTCGTTTTGTAAAAATCAATTTGATTTTTATACACCAAAGGCAATTTCATGGGACCCTCAAACGGCAAACTGAACAGCCCTACCTGCATCCTCCCGCCCGCGTTTCCGCCCTCAGGCTCCCGAGAGCCACCGGTTCCCTAATGACTAAATGAACTCGTCCAAACTGATAAATTATCGAGGCTTCGCGCCCTCCCGTGGTTAAAAAACTAAATACACCCCACCTGCGGACGACCGGCAAAAAGCAGGCGGATGTGGCCCCACCCCCTGCTGACCGCGACAGAAATAACCAATTTACAGGTCTCCTTTGTTCTCGCAGATGATGCTGGGGAGGAAATCGTCTCCGGGGATGTTGGCTGCAGGGTAGTGACTCGAGTGATTGGTTTTCGATAATCGGTGGTTTTGGTAGGACAATAGTAGCAAAGGAAACGATGTTTGGAACTTAAGTTTTGATGTATGTATGATTCGACGATTCCGTATTTTTCAGTCAGGGGCAAATCCCGTATTGTAGATCTAAAAGTGATGTATATATAATTGCTTAAAGCTATGCAATAAAATAAGATTAGGCTATGTTCATCTCAGCTCAGAAAATTCGTAATACGGCACTGCTAAAAACATCCTTTTCGACCGCCGTGACGGTTTTTTCAGAGAAGAATTTAAGGCCTGATTTCTGGTTTATTTGTCTTCTGATGTAGAGAAGAACGAGAAACTATCTCTTTAAAGTATGGATTAGCTATAACTAAGATGGTTCTAGTATAAAAATGTAGACGCCAGCAACTATAAACAGGATTTTAGCTATTTTCAACTATTAATTTGATAACAATAGACAATAATAATTTTACTACATCTACAGCATTACGCGTGCTTTTCGCTCGTAAACAGAAACAAAGCTTATTGGGGGAACAATAGGATGGTTGGCCCCGGATGAGTCGCGAGTCCGTGTATCCTGGAGCCTGAGGATGCGCCGCGCCCAAGGCCGCCTTGTGACATTTGCCGCTCATCCGGGACCCCCACCCGGCCGCGGCCCGTGCTCGGTTTGTGTACTAACTGGATAGTCCAAAAAACTAATTCGTTTTTGAACTAATCTTGGACTGTTTTGGTTTTTAATTTTCTAACACAATTTTTTTTCATTTACCGCATATAGTGCGAACCAGCGACCATACATAGTACAATGTGTATGTCTACTATGTGGTCGCTGGTGCGAACAAAACTCATTTGATCTCTTTTTGTCTTGCCGATTTATATGTTGTGAGATTTGGGTGATTTTACATCCCGGTTGGACTGTCAGATTCTTTTATCTAGTATCATAAAATTGCTTTTAGATTATCTAACTAGGAGTACGCTCCTATGTCGCGTATAGGTCGAACGAAGTGCGGTAAAGTTAAAGGAAGGCTATTAACTGAAAAATAAATATTCAAATGCATAATTAACTACTCATTTATAGATTAAACAATATTCGGGGCATAAATATGATGTAGTTAAAATTTCACGAATTTTCATCAAATAATAAAGGAGGAGTTAGTTCACAGTTCACAAAGAGTGATTTTCAAGTAGAGTATAACTCACTTCGTTCGAATTATGTTCTGTGGACATGAGCGGATTTCTGGGGGTATCCGAACCACCTAGTTTTTGGTGTTTTTTTTAGCAGGGAAGAAAAAATATTATCTAGCATAACTTCTTTTTTAACAGCTTTTCAAATCTCTTGATTTTTTGTTTAGTTTATTTGGTTTCCATCCCTGATTTTTTTAACTTTTTTACTCGTTAATTACAGTTTTTCTTAAAAAAAACCATATTAAATTTGTCATGCGCATTTAAAATTACTTAATTCTTTTTCAGCAAAAAAATCAAAACTGCTTCTATTCTAAGTTCACTCAGGTTTCCAAACAATCTGCTTTGAAAGCAAAAATAATTTTCTTATATTTTAAAATCTTTTTCTAACGATTATTAGCATATAGCCATCTCTAGAAACAAGGCCGCGGCGCTAGTAAATGGCAACATCGCGTCTAAGGGTTCAACTGATTTGTTAATCCACACTCTCTTATGTCAGTAGCTTTTGTTTACTTGAAATCAGCTGGCTCTGGTAGGGGTTTTAATGTGCAAAAAACCCTTACAAAGCGGCGTTGCCAGTTCGAAGGCCGCTGCCTTAATCATTCTAGAGATAGAGATGGCCATGTTATTAGTAATAGTAGTATGTCTATCTTACCTGTTATCATAATAATATTACAAATGAATTGGCACTTTCCATAATCCAAATGAGGTATATGGCATATATAAAGTGGTTGTTGTTAAATAAAAGATATAATTTTAAAAATTCATAACAGCGAAGGATTTGTAAAAATTTATATTTTTTTACTTTTCCTTTCGTTTCTAGTGTTAAACTACAAAATTGTGTTGTTTAAACACTAGAAGCGCACGGGAAAGTCAAAAAAATAAATAATAATTAGTTATAATTTCTTAAATAGGCCTTAAATGGACGATTTTTAAATAGGGTACATTAGGTAAGCTGGCAACCCATAGATAAGAACGTCTTTGTCTGTTGACAAATCTTTATGAAGTCATTAAAATAATTGAGGTTTTTTTTTAGTTTACATGAAACACGACTGATGAAAACTATAGGCCAAATAGGCAGACGAATTTGCCATCTTGATAAAGAAACAACATTCTTTGTTGTTTCAGGACGTTAACTTAGAAACGGTAATGATACAGTCGTCTAAGCATCACGAAGGAAGTTGAATTCTCTTGAAAACCGAGTCATTAATCAGGAGAGAACAAAACGTGAATCTAGCGAGCTTCATCCATTTCTTTTTTGTTTTAATCCATTATTAACTAATCGTTATAGTGCTTTAAATGTGAAAATGTTCTCTTGACCTTTATTGTTTCAGATTTCTCAAGTTTTACATGCGATTCCTCATTATTATCAACAAACTTACAACTTGGCCTTTACACGATTCCTCATTATTTATCGTTACATTAAACTTCCCAATCTCCCTTTCGCCTCTCAGCATTACTGGAGTAATCAGCGACCTAAGAGTAATAAATCGTATTCATTTTGATCCAGGGGCGCAAAATCCAAGCTCACAATCAAATCTCACCGGCATTGTCCAGTCTAATGAAGTTGACACTGAATAAATCAACTTTCTCCACGACATGATTGAAATTTTACAGCTCCACGTCAAATACCGACCTTTGTTGCGCCTTTTGACCGTCTAATGCCCCTGGGGCTATGGGGTGTGAAATCGAGGTCGGAAGCGCTTTGACTACCCCAAACAAATTGTTTTGTCGACGGCCGGAAGGAGGGTTCGAACCCGGGACCTCCGAAGGCCGGCCACGAAACAGGCCTATTATTTTCGTATCAAGCGACTTTCCGCCCCTAGCGTTGGGTAAACGGCTTTTAGACTTTGGAAACGACGCAGAGGCGGAGGGAGGATGCGAGGGGAGTAATCGGCTCAGACGCCGGGGTTTGAAATTAACCGATTTATCATTTATGATGTACGTTTTCCTTGTATTTTCGGAAAAGCAGGAAGGGAAGAAGTTGCATTTGCTGGTTGTAAATCGATCCCTCCTGACTTACTCAAGTTTACAGCGTTGCATGTTGTTGAGAATAACCGGTGCGCGGTTTCTTTTCTAATAGTAGGCCCTAACTTCTTCATAAACCGAATTGTCGCAATTTTTAGTTTTAATTAAACTTAGAATGAATCAACGTAATACTGTACGTTTTGCTCATCCTAAACATTTTTATTCGGACCTCTCCATTTTTTGCCGAGAACCAAATAATCATGTTAGTGTTTGGTTGCATTCCAAGTTGCGGCCTGATGGGAAAGAGGAAATGGACTCCGCACTTGCACTAACAATCAGATCAGGAAATCCCAGCCGATTTACCGACTTAATTACCGACAATAGTACTTTCGGGTACAGTTATAAAGTTTCATTATTGACCTTTTGACCTTTCGACCTTTCGTCCCTTTTTCGCATCCGGTGTCATTCGCTCCATTCATTTCTGTCCCGGCGCTTGACTCCTGTACTACGACTGTTCCTCCCATTTTTGTTGTTAACAGCGGGGAAAATCACTTCCCGTAATTTGTCACGACCCGGCGCCCGCGGCGGCGCGGCCCCGTGAACCGAGGATCGCGGGATTGAGACGCCACGCGAGATTCGTTCTGCGGACATTGCGGCCGTATGTTTTTATGTCCGTCGGCAAATGCTGCGCCGCGCCGTTGATAGTTGTTTTTCCATACGGTGGGAGTGCAATCTTTGCAGCAATAATCCCTTCGGAGCAAAAGCTGGATTGCTTGAACGTTTTGAGCTGAGGCTATGGTTAGGTGAGGGAGTTTGTAAGAAAGGATGATTTGATTGAGGTAAAAAATCCTGCGAAATGGTCACGATATAAATTATAGGAGCAAATTGTGCTATTTATTGGTCCTCAACTGGAGTTCCCGCAAACCCATCGGTATCGAAGAGAGGCTCTTCCCAATTTTGACGTGTGTTAGATTTATTTATGTTATCAAAATTGCCTTGTTATTTTTCTGATTAATACTGTTCTCTTCGCAACGAGTTTGAATAAGTTTTTTTTTCTCTTTGAGTAATTTTGCAAACCTATGCTACCAGTATTAGTGTACTAATTTTGTTTCTGAAATATCCATGACTTGTGTGATTGAAAAATAACAGATTTGCCAAAATTAACTCAACAGTTTGTCAACTGCATCCTTAAAACCCAGCAAATTTATAAACTGTATACAAATTTATGGAAATTGCCATATGTAATTAGAAGGAATAAGGCGATTTTACTGCAAAAGATTTTGACCAAACTTTATTATGTTAGTATTGACAACTGACACAATAAACCTAACCAGAACACTTTGCGTGGTTTTTTATTTGACTTTCGAGGGTCTCAATTCGGAACGAAATTACAGCTTGGTAAGCTCTAAAGTTTAGTTGTGGCCCATTTAAATAACAGTGGACAGCAAATGAAATCAAAATAATCATAAAAGCTATATTTTACACACGTATACCCGATTATAAGTCCACACTTCATTAAGGGCTAAATGGGATACCGTATTGCTATTCTATTACCTTTGCTGGGTGTAGGAATAGCCTATGTTTCATTACAAGAGTGGAAAATGGGATTAGCATATCCGAGACCATAAGCAATGAATACTCAAACATTGCCATAAGTAAGTTTGAAGTGCGAGATTCATCGAGCTCTTTACATGATCGATACTACGCAATTCACTTTCACTCGCGTTTTGAACGATGCTTTTCACTGCACGACGCTGTATTAATTTTTGTTTATATGGAAACAAAATTAAAAGATATAATAATTATTTTTCCATACTAAACATTATTTCTCCAAACAGCGTAAAGGTAAAGTTTCACAGGCGATATTAACATAACAAAAAATGTATGATTTCATAATAGTGTAGTGAATAATTAGTTTAATAATAGCCTATCCATTTCTTTATAACATTATTTAGCTAATGCAACTTAAATTCCTTCTTGAAATACTGTACATAGCTTATGGAAGTTCCCTATACTGAAAAGTGAAAATAGAACCACATGCTGAAAGGAGAGGGTCCATTCCTGTTTCTGTGGTGGAACCGAGAGCATACAAGTACAATTATCAAAATAATACTTATGAAACGAAATAAAATTCAGGATTACTCATTTAACTAAGCCACTGACGATTTTTTAAATAAGCTGATCGGGTCATAAATTTGCTCACCAAGTAAAACTTAATTTAAATTTTTACTTTTAAACATTACGTTCCGTACTTGTCATACCAGACAATCCTAGAAAAAATATACACTCTTTATCTTTAAAATATAATCTAAACGTGGCAACATCAAATCAAAGCGACGACGTGTGATGGGGGGGGGGCTCATTCAATTTCGAGTCTCGTGGTCTGGCGGTGGAGGGGGAATGAATGAACGTAGTGGCCCGAGTGGCTACGGCTACGTCACGTCAGTTGATCGTAGGCTTGTGTATCGAGAGGGTCCGCGGTCCCTTGCCCAGCTGTTCCGACGTTCCCTCTGTCAGCTGTTTTCTCTTATTGTTTTGTCATCTGGCGTTTTCATTGTTGGATTTCATATTGTGACTTACGTCAGTTTATTGATTCGGTGAGATTTTATTTGACTTTACGATAATTATGTAGTGTATTATTAAGTATGTATCAATAACATTGATTTCAGAGAACGTTCGTTAGCATTAATTAAATCACCAATAAGTGCTAGGTAAATAACTAAGTATTACGAAACAGTTTCCATTCTGTAGGAGCATAATCCTACCAATAATTATTAATTATAATTATATACCACTAAAGTAACATTGTAATGTTATACAGACCGTTCTGTTCGCGGATGACACTTCTCTCTTGACTTAGGCCTATGGCAGTAATACAAATCTGTCGAATAGTGTATTGTGTATTTGTGAGTATCTGCAGTTGTAGCTCCAGCCAAATTGTTTGCCAACTTTTTGGAGATCCGTTATATTAAAACTGAAAACAGTGCATTTCTCATTGAATTTATCTTTATGAGCAAAAGTTCATTCGTCTTTAAGGTCTCTCGGACTCTATCTTCGCTATCACATAATTCGATATTTTCTAAACTTTCTTAAGTTTGTTTTCTTTTTCAAGAATTCAATTCCTTTGTTTGTAAAAAGGTGGTTTGTCTCATTATAGTTTTATTTCACAATTATCTCTTATATGGCCAGATATTTTGGGAGGAATAGATCTTGAGCAAAAAGTCATTTTGATACGTATCTGCAAGCCCTTTTCCGAAAATTTTAGAATCGTGATAGGGCAAGTAATTTTATCTTCAGAATATTTTGTATGTTAAAGAAAATGATGAACAGTTCTCATTAGAAGTGAGATCTTTGAGATCAACAACTAGAGACCATAAAGTGTCATACTCTGTATATTCCAGGCCATGGCATCAAACTTTTACAAGTATAAGCAGATTTTAATGTCTAATAAATTTCCTGTGGAATTTCGTAGATTGCCTCTAAATGTCTTAAAAACTCAACTGCCTAGATTCAGTATTGACAATATATTTTATGATATAAGGGCTTTTTTTAATTTAAGTGAATTCACAGGATAGTGTATTTCGGATAGTTGTGTTTTTATTGTTACAACTATTATATTAATAATTCAGTGTTGAAGAATGACATGTTTACTTTTACCATGCCCATTACAATATTTACAGTTGTTTAAGTCCACGACCATTATGTTCATTTATAAATATGAACATAATGGTTCATTTATAAATATGAACATAATGGTCGTGGACTTAAACAACTGTAAATATTGTAATGGGCATGGTAAAAGTAAACATGTCATTCTTCAACACTGAATTATTAATATAATAGTTGTAACAATAAAAACACAACTATCCGAAATACACTATCCTGTGAATTCACTTAAATTAAAAACAGTATTACGAAACAGTTTCCATTCTGTAGGAGCATAATCCTACCAATAATTATTAATTATAATTATATACCACTAAAGTAACATTGTAATGTTATACAGACCGTTCTGTTCGCGGATGACACTTCTCTCTTGACTTAGGCCTATGGCAGTAATACAAATCTGTCGAATAGTGTATTGTGTATTTGTGAGTATCTGCAGTTGTAGCTCCAGCCAAATTGTTTGCCAACTTTTTGGAGATCCGTTATATTAAAACTGAAAACAGTGCATTTCTCATTGAATTTATCTTTATGAGCAAAAGTTCATTCGTCTTTAAGGTCTCTCGGACTCTATCTTCGCTATCACATAATTCGATATTTTCTAAACTTTCTTAAGTTTGTTTTCTTTTTCAAGAATTCAATTCCTTTGTTTGTAAAAAGGTGGTTTGTCTCATTATAGTTTTATTTCACAATTATCTCTTATATGGCCAGATATTTTGGGAGGAATAGATCTTGAGCAAAAAGTCATTTTGATACGTATCTGCAAGCCCTTTTCCGAAAATTTTAGAATCGTGATAGGGCAAGTAATTTTATCTTCAGAATATTTTGTATGTTAAAGAAAATGATGAACAGTTCTCATTAGAAGTGAGATCTTTGAGATCAACAACTAGAGACCATAAAGTGTCATACTCTGTATATTCCAGGCCATGGCATCAAACTTTTACAAGTATAAGCAGATTTTAATGTCTAATAAATTTCCTGTGGAATTTCGTAGATTGCCTCTAAATGTCTTAAAAACTCAACTGCCTAGATTCAGCATTGACAATATATTTTATGATATAAGGGCTTTTTTTAATTTAAGTGAATTCACAGGATAGTGTATTTCGGATAGTTGTGTTTTTATTGTTACAACTATTATATTAATAATTCAGTGTTGAAGAATGACATGTTTACTTTTACCATGCCCATTACAATATTTACAGTTGTTTAAGTCCACGACCATTATGTTCATTTATAAATATGAACCATTATGTTCATTTATAAATATGAACATAATGGTCGTGGACTTAAACAACTGTAAATATTGTAATGGGCATGGTAAAAGTAAACATGTCATTCTTCAACACTGAATTATTAATATAATAGTTGTAACAATAAAAACACAACTATCCGAAATACACTATCCTGTGAATTCACTTAAATTAAAAAAAGCCCTTATATCATAAAATATATTATCAATGCTGAATCTAGGCAGTTGAGTTTTTAAGAGGCAATCTACGAAATTCCACAGGAAATTTATTAGACATTAAAATCTGCTTATACTTGTAAAAGTTTGATGCCATGGCCTGGAATATACAGAGTATGACCATTACTTATCGTGTTCACTGCATATCATGTCCACTACTGCCTTGTCCATTGCTATTCAAGTCCACTAGACAAAACGTCCAAATGAAAAACTAATTCTATTTCTAATTCTCTAGATAGAAGGTTCATACTGTAAATTTAAAAAAGCAATCGTCACGCACCTCGCAGACTTTTGGGAGTTTATTCAGTAATTGTAAAAAGGTCATCAGCAAAAGAAACATAATAATCAATCAGCTTTTAGGATGACATTTTGGTGTTTGTCATCCTACTACAGAGTCATTTATATACAAAATTTATGATATGAAGAACAAATGGTACGAAATTACGATTACAGAGAAAGAGGAGAAATGGTTAATTATCTAAGGGATAATTTCCTACCGGCTGAAGCTGTAGAAGTTGTAGAAGGGATTCCCGAAGAGAATCGAGTATTCAGAACTGATATAATATTTGTTCAAAAATATAGAATCAAAATAACACTCTACATACTCCTGTTTTTTTTTTTTTTTTTTTTTTTTTTTTAAATGAAATTAAATGAAAATGAAATGAAATGAAAATAGATTTATTCCAATATTCATGCAACATTCCATTTATCAATGTACACATGCAGCAAGCAATAAATACATGCATAATAACCTACTAAAAACAATAGGATTTATAGTACTATCCCTAGCATGCTTAATATATTAATTCTTATTTCTTATTATAATTTGTCCAAGCCTACATTGGAAGGCCTACATGGGCAGTAGCCTGTGCGTAGGCCTTGTAGTTGTTACCGATCACTAAATGAGTATGTGGCATCTATTTAACCTAATGGCGATAATGGAATTTTTTTATTACTATATGTGTACCTACTACACCAAATGAGCAAAAAATATTGTGTACGTTACAGAATGGTTGGTCATAAATACAAGTGAGCTTAAACAAGTGGACAATACGTATTGGCCATAATATGTGCGGTGGACCTAAAAAAATACCTTTAGTCCGTGGACATAAAACCAATGGACCTTACAATCGTGTATCCAATTATATTTATCATGAACCTATCTCAAAAATGATCAAGACGTTTTTAATTGTTCTTATTCTACAGTAATTAAAGGCTTACTTTGTAACACTTAACTTGAAGTTGCTTGGGGGTTCCAGGAAGCGTTTTATTTGTCGACATAACCATACCGCCTCTCAATTAATTGGCGTCTTTCTCACTGGTTAATTGATTCGTGTAATTAATTGGGGTCGGGCCCATTACTCAGTGTTATGCCGTCCTCTTTCTAGTGAGTTGCATACTTGGCATCTTCATCAACTTCCGTAAGCTTAGAAGGAAATAATTGAATTTTGTACTCCGTTTTGCCGTATTAATATGAGACCTAATATGAGATTTACTTGTGTTTGTTGCTCTCAATTTATTGTCTAGAAAAGAAAGGAAATATCGACTTTTGATAGTTGGCTAATAATTTCTATGGGATCATATATTATGATCTGTTCAAACCAGCGTTCAAACAAAACGGTTAAGTATTTCATTGAGAAGCAGTTAAAATAAAATGGTAATTCGTGAAACTGGCATGACTTATTTTTCTGTGTTCGCTGATGGGTATGACATGCAACTTCAACAAATATATTTAACGAATCCATCAATTAACTTGTATGTGATTTATAAGTGCAAACTATACCTGGATGTACATTACAAAATGAAATAATAAAATATATAATATCCATTAGGAATGGACTTGTGAATATACTTGTGTTCACCCTGGCTGGGGTAACTTAAAATGTGTGCCGTATTAATTTAAGTTTCAAGGATGTGAAATAGAAAACAGCCTTAAGGATTCTAACTATTGAGAGTTCACAGATTATGTTTTACGATTGTCCCAAGGACGGTTGCCTCCCAGGGAGGCTGCCGCATCCCCGTCCTCGTGTCGGGTGAATGGTGAATGGCGACCCATCGTCAGGTAGGGACGTACGCGTGATTCTGACTTCCGTTTCCCGCGGAACCGGGTTTCCGGCGTCGGAAGTTTCGCTTTGTTTTCTCCTGCCTTCCTCATTCGCTTTCTCGCAGCGGGGATGCTGCCCGCACGCTCGATCGGTGACGGTACTGCTCTTCTTTCTAATCCGTACAGAAGGTCTGATAAATTATTGGATCGATAACATTCAAGGTACTTCGGCTCTAATTGAGGAGAGATGCTGACCGGTACACAAGCCCGGTTGAATTCTTACATAAAAATTTGGACTTAAAACTTCTAAATTTTAGTCTTTTTTCCATTTATTTAACTTGAAAATATGCTGCTTCATGATGCTGAAGAAAAACTTGTGTGTTGAAGGAAGTGACTTCGAAAATACCTTTTGCAGAAAGGCAGCTTGAGAGATGGTAATCTGAAGCAATGCAATAAAGCACTCAAGGGTACAGGACCACACAGAGTAAAGAAGACGATCGAACTCTAGCAGACTGCCCAGAGCGATATTCGTCTTGACATTTTTAGCTCGCAGTGATGAGGTTGAATTTAGAGAAAAAACAAATTAATACATTTTACGATATCAAGAAGTAAGGTTTTAGTTTAATCAGCCATTTAGCCAACACTGTTTCAAAATTGAGCTGCTCCATCGACAGTGAGAGCTACTATTGTGATTAGCTGCTCTGGATAACTAATCTGAGTTGTTACTTGATGCTATGCATATATGCATACATATAATGCACTTGTTCCATCAACGGTAAGGGCACAAGTGTCATCGATAGTAATGAATAAAATGTAAATTTATTTTAGTACTCTGCTGTAATGAACATATTTGACTGAAAAGGCGTGAATAACCCAATTAACCCTTAAGGTAACCAAGCAGTCGACTGAGGAGAAGCAGTATAAGGTAAAGAAGTCTGCCAAAGTTTGAACATTCTCAGCAAAGCAAACCCTAGTTAAAATTGCAATACAGTAGTTTGAATACATTTATGGTACATTAAAGAACAAGCTGTACAGTAAATGACTGAAAGAAATGTGCTAGTTCTTATTAATCATACTTTTAAAAACGCTTTAAATACATGCTTGAAATAGTACATTGACTTGACAGCTCATAAGTCAAGCGACTGCCGCAATGGATTCTAGTCTAGCAGGAAAGGGATGTTACTAATGGGTGACAGTACCTAAAACCGAACCGAATGTTTGACATTCCTTCCACTCACAAATTCCCTAGTGGTTAATCGGTCTCCGTTTCGGTCATGCACCTCGCTGCGTGGTTCGTGCTGTTGGCAGGTGTGTCCGTGTAGTTGGTAACACTGCCTGTGTACAATGAGGTCGCGGCAAGGCCAATGTACTTCCGTCTCCGCCGTGATAGCGAAGGCCGTTTCATTCATACCTGCCGTCTCGACGCTCGATGCGAAATGTCTGCAATAGGGAAATCGACCTTAGGGAGGAAGGGGAAATCTCGCTTACCTTATGGTGAAAAGGTATAATCATTAGCAGGTGACAGAAACATAGCCCAAGATGAACTGAGAACCTCCTCATTTTGTTGGTACAAAAATGTGGAAGAGAAGATGGAAGAGTCGGTGAAAATAAGGCTTGACCTAGGAAGTAAGACTGAACATTGTATGTGGCAACCGCGCCAGATCTTTACTTTATGATCCATGTTAATTTAATCAAGGTTCATTTTAATTTCATTAACATTAAGCTCTATCAAAAATGTTAACAAGTTTTCGTTATGCTTCTGCGAAAACGGCAGTTTTCATTACATATGTTGCGGGTCTAAAGAAGCTCTTTTTCGCCCTAGGGAGAAAAAGAATCAACTGATGTCGAGGACATCAGCTCTCGTTTATAATGTACTAAAAATGCAAACGTGTGTACGTCAGCGTGGATGGTGAGCTATCGAATGCATTTAGAGTGATTATCGGTTATTATTATCAGTTGCAATTCGTTGAAGCATTGTTGTCGATTTAATCTTGTGAAACTCGCTCATTTCACCAATCGATCATTACATGCGTTCGATACATCGTTAGTCGTTCAATGTTGTCAGTCTAAAAACCTAACACAAATGAAACAGACAATCAGCTGATCTTTTTAAATGGCAAGAACAATATGGAAGCATCTTTGGGAGGTATCTTTAATTGTAAACAAGCTTGTTATATTTTGGTTTTCCGAAGTAGTTATTGTGTTGTACTGAGCGATATTACGATAAATATAATTCAATACAAGGGCCTAAAGCTGCTTTTCGTTACTTGGTAAAACTTGACCTCGCACAAAAAACGTCACTTTATACCCTATAGTAATGAAATATATTATTTCACTGGGATTAAGGCTGGAGAAAAATCAATAATTTTCTAGGTCTTGTCAGAAAAGCACGTCTGTTTTCTCAAACTCAGTTGGTAAGAAAGTTAGTAAGCAATTTATTTGGAAAACTATGAAAGATCCCAGAAAGATTTACCATTGAGCATCTGAATTTTATTAAATAAATTCGCTTTATTTAAGCCTTGCAAGTTTTCAATTCATGTGCTTATAACGAACTACAGTATTCCCGAATGGAATGCCAAAGGATGAACTAAATAGGAAAATGAAGTCTGTGTAGAAGTCACAAACAGCAAAACATCACCATTCAGCATGACACGGAGAAGAACACGGGCAATCATCATATTCTTCGGTCACAACTTTGTTCTATCCGGATAAATTTGTAATCAGTGGTTGTACAGAACAACAACTTTGGCCGTGCAGTCCGGAACAAAACCGAAAAACAGACAATGGACAGTCGAAAATCAATGTGATGGGCCGAGACATCTGCGGGCACAAAAACTGTCGGCGAGCGGACGGGCCGGACGGACGGGCAGGTGCCCGGGACCGAGCCGGGGACGCGTGCCTCTGTAACTTGATTGCTCCTCTGCAGCTCGGCCCATTGTTACGTGGCAGACTCCACAGCCACCGGTAGTTTCCACGACAGTGACGTCTGCCTTGCGTTTCCCCCGAGTGTTGCGTGTGGGCAAGATTATTTTTAGGTTCACTTTGCCATTATCTTAATTGATATTGATGCGTAGTGGCTGTGGGTATAGCACAAAGTGCATTAAAGTTGGTCAGTCGTAGCTTTTAAACTCAGGCTCGGAAAGAAAAAAGTTCTTAAAATGTCTATATTAGGTATTCAAAACTATGATTAGATAACAAAGGGGCATTATCCTTTTGACTCCTTATCTTCCGCGATCCCCCATAAATCCTCTCTCTGAAACCTGATTTTGGCGAATGTTCTTTATAATGGCCATATTTTATATCTAAATCACCCTACAACTTCATAATCGGCCAACCCGTTAACTGCGCGAAGGAGTTTTCCTGCCACTGCCACCGGCAGCCCTACTTGTTGACACGGTGTTGTTGGCGGTGGCGGAGGCGGAAGATCTGCCGCAGTTTCCGGCGGTTGGTAAGGCTTCCGGTGTTCGTCCGGCCGTCTTCCGTCGGATACGGATATGGACAATACCAGCTTCCTCTGGCCGCCAGTTGTCGTCCTGGCCTGGCGGAACCTGTTTCTATTTTATACAAAAGTAGTGTAATAACGGTAATAATAACGAAAACAACAATCGTGGTCTGAGATTTATTATTATGTCTATCTTGTTTTATTTTAACCTTCTTGTGATCATTTAATTCAACTCTTTTAATTTACAGTTTCATTATTTTTGTTGAACTATAATAAGTGATCATTGCTTTAACAAGCTTTACCTAAAATAAAATCCACCGTAGCTTAAATCATTGACTTATAATCAATGCTTATAGTTTAGCGGGAAGCAAGTATTCTCAGTACCACATAAGTTATCCGACATTTTGTAGGCCTACATATATCCGTGTACCCATCTCCAAAATGCCTACGATCATTTATGAACAAAGACAAACCGGTTAGCTTCAAATTTTAATTGAAGCTTTTGATTAATTTTGTAACATTATTGACTATCCAATTTATTAGAAAAATATGTACTTTTCATGGGTTGAACAAATTATCAAAGCAAACGATGGGCATAGTAACAATAATAAATTCGAGATAAATTCAATAATGTCAGTAACCGTTGAATTTCGTCCCCTCTCACTAAACGCTGACAGACGCGACCTGCGATGAAGTCGTCAGCTGCCGAGGCGTGCGGCGGTGAAAGAAACAATTATGTCGAGGACTCTCACATCTCTCTGCGAGACGTTTTCGACCTCAAGCTTTGGTTTAAACTAAACTCCCTCTAATAATAAATATTTTCTATGGCTAGGCGATCCTGTACCACTCTAGCACTTACTAGGCTTAGCAAATGCTAAGTCTAGTTAGAACTAAGGTTATACCTTTCATCATAATTATTGAACACGGAGAAGTGGTTTAAGTAAGTTACATCAGTACGTTTCAGTAAGCCACAAACTTCAAATCAAATTTAGCAAGGAAAAATATTTTAAAACTCATGTAGTGAAGATTGAAGTAAATACGCTGTTGTGAAAGGTGGGAAAATATGCTTAAAAATTAAAAGTCCTATAAATAAAATTATAAGTTCCATAACTACAGTAGGTCAAAAACCCCTTGATTGGCGTTGTCTCTCAGATTTTCGCTAATCGCGGTCTAGGAGCTATGAATTGAAAGCTGTGAGTTGGGACTCGAATGTCATTTATTTAACCTAGATTATACAAAGCTTGGCTATAATGATTCCCTGCAAAAAAGGAGTGTTCGCCTGATTATTCACACAGTTTGACTATCTTTTATAATTTTTCCCGTTGTGATCACAGAGAGAGAAATCGAGATAGGGTTTGAAGATATTCATTCATAAATAATTAAATTTTAGTTATTGAAGCGTACGTCCGGTCCAGAACTCTAAATTGTGAGAAACACACGTGTCAAAAATCCATTGACATGGCAAATGATTGGTCGGCTTAGAGATCGGTTGAGATGTGCAAATAATCTATGGATTAGGTGCTTTAAAACTGGCCTACAGTACACTGTAGGCATGCAAGAAAATTTCATAGGAATGAACGAACATATACATATGTTCGTTCATTCCTATGAAATTTTCTTGCATGCTATACACATCAGTTATTATTTACAATTAATTTGTCAATTTCAATCAAAATAAGACATAGCCTACCAAATCGGGAAATCAATTTTTCGTGCGTTCGTTGATGAAGGTTAATGTTATTTTCTCACAGACGGCAGTAACGCTACACCTATCAGAGTAAAGTGTTTCCAAGAATCCTCCTTGGATTTCAAAGAGTAGATCTAGGTGGAACGCTAATCGTTGTTTTTG
The DNA here is from genome assembly GCA_035578135.1 of Flexamia atlantica. Taxonomy (NCBI): domain Eukaryota; kingdom Metazoa; phylum Arthropoda; class Insecta; order Hemiptera; family Cicadellidae; genus Flexamia; species Flexamia atlantica. Next base: position 22,001,560 of record JAQJVK010000005.1, read on the forward strand.
TCGATGAAGTCGCTCCGCAACGCGTGTCCACGCTCCTCGCTGAGGGGATAATGCTTATTTTTGTGTGGTGCAGTGAAGAAGAGAGAGAGTAAACATTGCAGAATCTATAGTAACATGAAACTTCGCATACTGCTAGTGCTCAAAAGAAGTTCAGTAATTTGCGTTATTTAGAAGAGGGGAACCAAACAATGTGCAACATAGTTATAATAAAATACTGATGGTTCTTGAAAGGAGGTGTCACAGAGGAATATTGGAGACATGGAAATGGCTGTGCATACAGAATACAGTATAAGAATATTAGATTTATATTTAGTTTGCATAATTTTTATGGTACACTACAGTAGACTCATAACTTTAATAGGTCTAACGGCCCCTTGTTTTGCCTCCCTAAGACCATTCCATTATGAAGTGTCACCTAATGACCTCCTAGATTCCAGCCACGTTGAGGTGTTTTAGACAATTTGAACAATCTGATTTTAAGACCGGGACCATATTGTAACCGGAAAATGAATGAAAGATGAGTGTTGAGTGGAGTATTTGAAAGCTTTGATTAAGATTAGCAGGTCAAGCTTTTTTACTGTACGATTTCTAGCTGCCTGTCAAAAAAACTGATGCTGGTTTCAAATATTCAAACCTTTGCACAAACTTTCGATGTGAATTAATTCATAATTCTTTGTAAAACATGCTGTTGTTAATGGGTCATTTCTATTTCAAACGTAAAATTGGCACGATATTGGTTGTTTAAGTACCGTACATAATTTTTAAAATACATTATACTAATATAGTTCCTCTACGAAAACTACCATCATAATCTTGTACAGTACAACATTCTGCAAGCCTAATAAGGTATATTTATATTTGAAAAACCATCGTGCGAAGGGCACGACGACAGAAAGGAATATAAACGCGGTACTTTCTCTAGTTACAAATTATTTTCGGCGTCATAAAGTCACAATCTACCAGCCTCCTCGCGCGGGCCCGGCGCCGGCGCCCACTGTGCACCGAGGTACGCGGTAGGCGAAGAGTTTCACCCGGACCCGCGACCCGATAACCGAAATGTCGGGTTCCGGCTGCAACGGTCCTCCATCTGCGCCGGGGCTTTCACCCACACAGCCGCAGCCGATACTGTCCGGCCCGACTGGCGACTGATGGACTGATGGACGCACTTACCACGGGCTATGTTTAGTGCGTATAGCAGTTTGTCGGCTGATGGTGTTTTTCTGTGGAATCTTTGTGGTGGTGAGTCAACAAACCGAGGACCTTTCTGTTTGGTTGTTTCTGTTTTGACGCGGGATGTTGACGTGGAACGATTAGAATAAAATAATGAATGTTATCAAACACAGGAAGGAACCAGTCAATTTCAGATTAGGGACCTTGAAGGAAAACACATAATTTGAATTATATTAGGAGCTGTATATTTTATGCCGTTGTGCATTGTAAGTATATGCGAACTACATATTATATTAATGTAAACAAACAAATAAATAATTCATTAAGTTGCATCGCAGACTGGCAATATTTCAAAGACAAAACCTTTTCGCAAGTTTACAAACAACAGTAACCTACACTTTCTTTGTTATATAAATCCAGAAATGCACTACACGTTGCGACAAAAAAACCGATAAACAAAGATCTTTTAATTAACCAAAGTGTGTGTCTGTTTGATTGCTGTGATGAACCCAAGTGGTATTTAAAATGATACATTTATAGTGATATTTATTCACAACTCAAGTCTTCAATGACTCGATGACGACGTCGCGTAGAACAGAATTTAACCACGTACAGCTACATAGCTATTTATACAGAGGTAGCGAATTGAAATTTCCGATTTCCATAAGCTGACCACTTTCTAATTGGATCTGCAATTTAAACGCGATTAAGCGGCAATATCGCCTCGTCATGAAACAGTAATAGCGGCCGCTAATTGTAACATTGTTGTCATCAGCTGTTGTAACGCTGCCATAGGTCATATCCGGTGCCGGAAGTTCACACCCTCGGAAGCGACCGGTCAGCACGCTCAGTCGTTGAGTCAGAGCGTGACGCATAATATGTATCACATATTAAAAAACAATGAGTACGCACTTGAGTTGAACGACTCACCTCCTCAAGTGTGAGCAGCGAGCGCGCTCAGTGCCGAGTGCCGAGTAGTGTGGTCGGTTGGAATGTGTTCAGGCCTTCAATACATTGATGTATTTTTGAGGGTTTATGTGTTATGTGGCGAAGGCCTTCTTGTTGGGGTTTGGGCTACCTTATACAATTTTCTGACTATAGAATTTGGATTTGGATAAAAGAAAATCATTATGTAGGACAAAAATCGTTTTGTAAAAATACAAAATTTTGCATTAATGAAAATACAATCTCTCAGTGTATAAGTTATGTCCCCATGCATAGTTGAATAATTTGGAAAAAAACCATACCTCTATTTAATCTGTATACATCAGAAGTTTGACCCAGAGGGGGAGACCAACCCCACCCCCCAATTAAATTAGATAATTGTCTACGTTGTGGATGTGCGATAATATTCACCCAAGGATAAGCCTGGAAGGGGACCAATCATCTTGCAGAACGGTTATTACGCCGTCCGCTAGCGGTCGTGCGGTGGCGTGAAGACGTGGACGTGGAGAGTGTATCCGGCCAGTATGTAGGCCACACCGCGGTCCAAGGACCTGTAAAAGTTCATGCAGTTCCGTGGTCGATGACACAGCTGATTTCAAGGTCACTCCCGCCTCCCGCCTCATATCATATCCTGGCTGTGTTCACTGTATGCGGACCGCGGATTCGCCACACCTCACACCCGGTGTTGGTGGATAGGTTGGAAGTCTGCGGGCAGTCTATCATCTAATTGATCTCCTCGATCGTTGAAGATGATAAAAACACATACACGAGGACATCTCATGCCCATTAAATTTGTTTTTCGAACATCAGCAACTGACACGAGCATGTTTGCCGAGGTCTTATGGTAATGAGCAAGAAAGTGCGGGTAATTTTAACTATCGGTTGAATTGGTTGAATGAAGATTTCGATCCGGTATATTTAGAGTATGGATTTTTTCCTGTAAACTTGCAAAAAAGCTTATTGCTTATTTGTCAGATTTCTGGTTAAAACTTGCCACATCCATAATCTGGATAACTTATCTGGAAAATAAGTTGCATAGCTGAGTCATATTTTTTTTTACTTAGCCTTATTCTCTCTAACACGCACGCACTTCCAATAAAGTTTGGTGATTCATCTGATTGCAACCCGCTGGAAGACGATCATTTAAGTGATTAAGGGGCAGAGGAAATCGTAAATTTCTGAGGGCTGTTTCTACAGGTTGTTTTTTTACTTGGCACCGATGATTAGTTTCCCCCAAACCGGTTCTCTCCAGTGAATCTGCAGGCAAACCGTCCACCGTTTGTTTACTTCTGTGAGTAGGTTTTGTATTTCCATCATCCAGGATGCGCGCGGTCTGAGGCGTTGTGGCCATACTACGTTGCAATTTTTTTGCGAAATAACAAATTTACTAATAGTTTGTCAAGAGTTTAACTTGAACCACTGGCCGATAACGTTCTCCAAGGCCGAGTCCTTACACGGGGGTAATGCTCTTTGTATTAATTGAGATTAAAATATTAATGTTTATAATAGTATAGCGCATGGGTTAAGAAGTCTGTAGATGTTCAGAAAATGCCTTTAGTGCCAGTCTCAAATGAAAACACGGCCAGTTTTATCTACCGTTCTCCAGATGATGCTAAGTTGTTTACTTTAAAAGGGTTTCCTCCAATAAACCAGTGATGGAAACTCTAAACTTCCGTTATTAATAACAACTCAATATACGTCACAGCTTTAATGAACCTTTTTCAAGACTCATCAGAACACAATAACAAAGCCACACACGAATGCACGATTGCATTAGCATCTCGGAGGATTCGTGGAAGGAAGGACCGTGTGGATCGTAGAACCCGGATTGTTTTCCCGCGGTGGCGGTAATAATCAGCTGACCGGAGGTCAAGGTCAAGGTCAAGCTGTAATGAGCGATAAATACTCCTACTCCTTCTCATAGCTGTTATTGTAAATGCTGCACGTGGTTGGATGCGGTCGTCCAAGCATCCAGGATATACGTGGTGATTTTCAAAAGCGTGGCTGTAGAATTTCCGCCTTTCGTCGGGTTGTTCGTGTATGGCTGATTTTTATGTTTCTCGGTTTTGTGTACATGTCAAACCTTGTTATTTATTGATTTAACAAAAAATAATAAGTTTCCTCAATGTCTAAACTAAAACCGCTTCAGTTTTATATTAACCGGAAATCTCTTGGTAGAACGGGGAAATAATGGCCGACCAATAGAATAAAGATAGGACTATTCCAGAATGATAAATCTCCATGTCATTTCAATTGTCATACCATTAAAGTTGCGATTGAAATGTCACTAGAAATTTATTGTTTGGGTTAACTGAAACTGAATGGTTTTAAAGTTTATTATTTGATTTTCGTTGTCAACTTGTACCTCCGGAAAAACGTTCGTATTACAGTATTTAACGACGACGGACTGATACTGGTCATATTTCTAGTGGGTTTATCAAACCTAACGAGCGCGCGTGTCGGGAGATCGACCGACAGATGGGTTTATGACTCAGACACGGGATGTGCTTCAATAGGCCGGGTAATCTCGCCTGTTATCAGTCAAGACCCGCGGGCCGCCCCGGATACCGCGACTACGCAACGTCCGACCGGATGCAGACGTTGTGTCACTCTTGCACGGTGCACATGAATCTTTAATCCGGGAGAGCTACGTAATCGTCTCGCGCCTCTATTATTGTGTCTGTGCACAGAGAAGCTGTGGTCTTGGCGACCAATCAAAAGAGATGGGTTTTTTCTTGATACGTCTTAATATTAGCCCTCTTCCTGGTCATTTGCTGATACGTCAGTTCAAAGGTACGACGGACAATGCAAAGACTAGAGCTGTATAATATAGTTAAGGTAGCCTTACCATAAATTTTCAGATCCTACACCGGACACCAAATTAAAGGGGGGGGGAAAGAGGGGGGCAAGGGAAATGAAAATGAAATGGTATGGTAAAGTTTGGTCTGGTGTATTTCTAAGGGTCTCGGCAGACAGGCTATTTTGCTACCGTTTTCGCGAGGCATTATCGTTCTTGAATACTGATTGGCTAAATTAAAAATAAAATGTATTTATTTTAACTTTTTTAAATTAAATTATTGGCGACTAATTTATGTTCTATATAGAAGATTTTGAAAACGGCATATTTATGCTGAAACTCGAGTAAATCTGTAAGATTTGGCAAGTGAATTGAAGACAGTTTTAAGGTATGTAACCTTTTTAATTAATTAATAAGCCTTGTGACCAAGCAGACGCAGTTGAACAAATGTATGGCAGCGAATCAACCTGTCGCCGACCGAGACCTTTTTAATGTGATACCTGGTGAAGCCATAAAATATCCATTCGTTTCGTTTGAAAATACTTTTGTTTTGTATCAACTGCTCAAAACTAATGACCAATTCCTTTGTTTCGGGCGTTTTCCTCTCTTTTTCAACACATGCTAATTAAAACCCCGGGCAAAATTCAACCCCGGACGTTTCCCCGGACGCAAGCCCAAAACCCGGACTGTCCGGTGAAATCCCTGACGTCTGGTAAGCCTTTAAGGTGACCAGATTCTGGAACAGCCAAAACGAGACGCCGAAATCCGGGGGGTGTGGAGGGGTATGGAATACCCCCCACAAATGGAAGGGGGTCCGGGTTCCTCCCCCGCAAAATTTTGAAAAATTAGGAGCATTTTGGTTTGTTTTAGACTCTTTCAGATTGAAAATAATATGTGCTAGACTCTAGTTCATCATTACCATTAATTTTAAGTTACTAGAAAATTACCAAAGAATAGGAAAAAATTATTTAAGTTTTTTACATTGAAATGTATTTTTATACCCCCCACAAAGAGAGAGGGGTCCGGGGGTCCTCCCTCGGAAATTTTTGAAAAATTAGGAGCATTTTGGTGGATCTTTAGTAGGCTTACCATAAATGTTCAGAGCCAACCCCGGACACCAAAAGAAAGGGGGGGGGGGAAGAGGGGGGCAAGGTAGATGAAAAAAAGGTGATGTCAAGTCTGGTCCGGTGTATTTCTAAGGGTCTCGGCAGACGGGCTACTTTGCTGCCGTTTGTGCGTGGTATTATCGTTTCTTGAATACTGATTGGCTAAAAACACAATGATCTAGGCCTTGTGACCAAGCAGAAGACGCAGTTGAGCAGTTGTCGCGCAACGAATTAGCCCCTGATACCTGGTGAAAGCATAAAATATCCCTTCCTTTCGTTTAAATTTCTTTTGTTTTGTATAAACTTTCTTAAAAACTGCTCAAAACTAATTACCAATTCATTTATTTAGGGCGTTTTTGTCCTCTTTTTACGCAGGCTGACTAAAACCCCGGACAAAATTCAAACCCGGACATTTCCCCGGACGCAAGCCTGAAACCCGGACTGTCCGGGGAAATCCCTGACGTCTGGTAAGCCTAATCTTTAGACACTTTCAGATTGAAAATATGTGTTATACTCTAGTTCATATTTACCATTAATTTTAAGTTACTAGAAAAGACTAAAGAACCGGAAAATTTTAAGAGTTTGTTACCGTAAAACTTTTTTTAAGTATTTTTTCTTACCAACAACGTCAAAACGGGACAAATGGACATCCCGAGAGAGTTCGTCGGGGCAACGGGACGCGTCGCTAAAAAACGGGACGTCTGGTCACCTTAAATATAGTGCAAGTTTAGTGAGGATCAGTTCGTATCCCGTCCGTCATTGGTCATTGATGGAGGTTTTCGTTCTCATACCTGATTTATTTACCACCTTTACCATAAAAAATCACCGGAATTCATGCTAAAAATGGTACGTTGCTGTGTAAGCTACCCCTCTAATAGTTTTTGGGTTATGCGACAGATATCTTAGTTTGTAATTTTGTAACCTTTTAACTTTTGCGTGGCCAAAACCCCAGGTTAAAAATCCTTACATTTCGAGTTTCGTATTTGTCTCATAAGACTTTTTTAATTAATGACCCTGGCTCCTGACCAAATAACTAGTTGACCTTAAGTAGTGGTTAGTGGTAACAAGGTTGAACAGAACAACATGTCTGTCATCCCACACTCCTTCATTCACTCCTATTCTAACGAGTAATATTATGGTGTCAACTATTACGTTTAAATCCAGGCTTCATTAAAGTTGTAATTCTTGATAGCCGTTTTAAGTTTTTTGTTCATTTATGAACTGTTAGAACTTCGAGTTATAAACCCCGTTCTGTTGTGAAGACAGCCCGGAACGACAATTCGTCTAGTTTAAGTTACCTTAATTTATTTTTACACCGTAAGTCTAAGGGTAATCAGTTTGCACCCCTATACGTTGAGTCAACCGGAAGCGCTTCCGCCGGCGCTCAGCTGTTCCGGAAGGAAGTGGATTTATTCTGGGTTTCGCGGGAAGCCGCGTCGGTAATTGGCGGTTTGGCGGGAGTCGCCCCTTTGATGATGTGTGGCCGCGAGCGGGCAGGGCTGGGACCTATTGTCACTATTGTGTGACCGCAGAGAGAAGCAGTGAGGTGTTCTCAAGCATTTGAGGGTAGAAACGTGTTTGTTGAAAGCTGTAGGAGGATGATGTCGATTCAATTCATGTAAAAATCACAACTCTTGAGACCCTCTACTCCCCTTCAGTAAAATATATAACTGTAATTTTTGTTTCAATTATGATTAGACAAATATGATCAAGAATGAATTTTAGGAACTGAATGTAAAGAACCTGGTGATCAATTATTTGCTGATGATACTGTAATTTTCGAAAGCGGCTCGAATTGGGATGAAGTTCGCTTAGCCGCAAATTCTGATTTATCGTTGCTTAAAAGGTGGTTTGACCAAAATATTCTCTCTTTAAACACATCCAAAACTAAATTCATGCCTATTTCCTTAAAAGATGCAACTGATTTCCATTTACCAAATTTAGTTATCCATTCTTGTGACAACCCCAATAATAATGACTGTTTGTGTAATACTATTGATAAGGTAACTTTTTATAAATATCTGGGAGTTGTGTTTGACAACCGTATGAAGTGGACAAATCATATTGAATTTTTAACCTCTAAACTTAGAAAATATGTTTTCGTTTTCAGGAAATTAAGAGATATTCTTGATGATAACGAAATAAAATTAGCATACTACGCATACGTTCAATCTTTGTTATCTTTTGGAATAATTGTATGGGGCGGGGCGTTTTCATCTGTTCTTCAACCCCTTGTTATCCTTCAAAAACTGATTATTAAAGTTGCATTTAACAAAGGCTATCATTACCCGACAGAGGTACTTTTTCAAGATGTTTCCTTGCTTAGCGTAAGACAGTTGTTCATAAAAAGCCTATTAACTTTTATTTATAAATATCAAGGAACTATTTTTACCAACGTTACTCATCCATATATTACCCGTTATTCACAAAATATTGGCATCTCTGCAATTCAGTTAACAAAAACTTATTCTACGACTAACTCTTCTTATATATCTTGCATTTTGTATCGTAATCTGATGTCCAATCCTCAATTGAATAATATTTTTCATTCTCCTTCAAACTTTTCATTTAAAAAGCGTGTCAATGAATGGTTATTGCAGTTAGGGATTTCTAATTCAGAACTCATTATCACAGCAGCTTACAGGCAGACCTGACCCTACTAACTCTTCCACTGCACTTCCGCCGTACTTCCTCTGCATTGACTCTTGATCCCCTCCCCCCCCCCCCACCAACTGATAGGAAACGTCAAATCGTCCTTCTCCGCGATACAAATTTGCTATTTGTCATCCATTCTGCGCATGCCCAAACTCTTCTGCACAACCCTTTTTTTCCTCCAAAAAATATATTACCAATATATATTCATAACAGCACATAACAAAGCACATAAAAGTTAATCATAGGCTTTCTTATAGCGACTAAGCCTACGCACAGGCAATCTGCCCATGTAGGCTTATTTCCATGATTTTTTGTTTTAGTTGTAAGAAAAAAGTGTATATTTTGTCATTTTATATTATATTTGTATTAATTGATGTACTTTCTGGAAATAAACAAAAATTTGAATTTGAATTTGAATTTGAATTGGTGTACATAGGATTTTCAACTTAAACAGGCAGTCATAAATAGTTTTGATGTAGTTCAAAGAATGGTTCCAAGTATTAGTGTTTATTTTAAATACATCATCATTAACACGTTAATTATTTCACGATCTCGCATATTCTTTTTGCAAGCGTACGGATGAGAAAGATTTTAAGACCACAAAGAAGGGAACTTAAATAAAATTCGTTCTTTTCTGTGCTAAGTAGTTTCGCTGGCGGTTTCGCGGTGCCCCTCGCCGCCGCCGGATGCTATTGTTGGCCCGGATGCCACCGTTTTGTCACAGATCGCCACCGGATGTCTCCGTCACCGTCGTTCGCCAATTTCCGGAGCTTGTGCCAAACCGCGACGACTGCGACTGACTGAGGGCCGAGTGAAATGCGATACAGTAGCCACGTTCTCCTGTGACTCGAGTCTAGGCAGGCTACTTGCGCTACTTGTGTGGTCGGTCGGTGGTGCACGCCTCGAAACACTCGGTTTATATTAAATCGGTTTTGTTATTTGTTTTGTGATAATCTGCTTGAAGCTTCAAGCACTGGGATCAGCAAAAACTAATGTTGCTTTTTTTAAATTTTATACCTACACTATAACTGCTTGGCTATGGTTAAGTTGGATTTGTTGCGACAACATTCGCGATTTATTACCCATTTTACTTAGGATTATTGATCAATATCGGGTGTCCATACTCCAAAGCTCTTCAATCAACATATCCTCAACATAAGCTCCATACTCCTCTTGTATTTGAAGAGAACTGAGACGAGGTATATTGATCTCGATGCGAGACAGTTTTGATTGAGACAGTGGTCGACGGGGTGAGATCCGCTATAAATAGACCTTCATTCACCGCCGTCCGCACGCTCTGGACCGCTGCCCACACTCAATCAGTTGACCCACAACCTACCTCCTTCCGCCTACCTACCCAGATCACTACCGGCGACCACGGATTTATTTTTAACCTCTGAGGATATGTTGATTGAACTATGACTGACAGTAGATAATTACTGACAGTGGATAGTGACTAATAATTGTTAGTTTAAGCAGAATTTGTAAAATACGACAACGTTAAAAAACTTGAGGCTGATTTTGGTTCACCCCCTGAATTGTATATGTTGTTTGTTGTTTATTTAACAAAGAGTCGGTCGTTCTAAAAAGTTAAAATCCCAATCAATTTCAAATCTATAGTGTGGACCAACATGAGATGAATATCAATATACAAACTCACTTGTCAGAATCGGGTTTCATCGTGAGGGTCACATCCCCAGTTTTTTACCAGGACAATAAATCACGTTCTCGTCTTCCATAATTCGATGTTCCGGTGTCGCGGTGACTGGAGCCAATTAGGGGGAGGCTGGGCGGCGGGGGTGCGGTCAGCGTCGGAAGGGGAAGTGGCCGCGACATCCTGCTAATTAGAGCTGGGGCAGCGGGCACCGTCACCACGGCGGCTCCAGTGGCCGCCGGCTCAGCTGGGGCGCCGGGCGCCGTCTCCACGTCGGCTCCGGTGGCCGCCGGCTCAGCTGGGGCGCCGGGCACCGTCTCCACGTCGGCTCCGGTGGCCGCCGGCTCAGTTGGGGCGCCGGGCACCGTCTCCACGTCGGCTCCGGTGGCCGCCGGCTCAGCTGGGGCGCCGGGCACCGTCTCCACGTCGGCTCCGGTGGCCGCCGGCTCAGCTGGGGCGCCGGGCGCCGTCTCCACGTCGGCTCCGGTGGCCGCCGGCTCAGTTGGGGCGCCGGGCGCCGTCTCCACGTCGGCTCCGGTGGCCGCCGGCTCAGCTGGGGCGCCGGGCACCGTCTCCACGTCGGCTCCGGTGGCCGCCGGCTCAGCTGGGGCGCCGGGCACCGTCTCCACGTCGGCTCCGGTGGCCGCCGGCTCAGCTGGGGCGCCGGGCGCCGTCTCCAGCTCCGGTGGCCGCCGGCTCAGCTGGGGCGCCGGGCGCCGTCTCCACGTCGGCTCCGGTGGCCGCCGGCTCAGCTGGGGCGCCGGGCGCCGTCTCCACGTCGGCTCCGGTGGCCGCCGGCTCAGCTGGGGCGCCGGGCGCCGTCTCCACGTCGGCTCCGGTGGCCGCCGGCTCAGCTGGGGCGCCGGGCGCCGTCTCCACGTCGGCTCCGGTGGCCGCCGGCTCAGCTGGGGCGCCGGGCGCCGTCTCCACGTCGGCTCCGGTGGCCGCCGGCTCAACTGGGGCGCCGGGCACCGTCACCACGGCGCGGCGGCTCAAGTGGCCGACAGCTCAGCTGGGGCGCCGGGCGCCGTCTCCACGTCGGCTCCGGTGGCCGCCGGCTCAGCTGGGGCGCCGGGCACCGTCTCCACCGGTGGAAAACTACATTTTCTCCAGTGAAATATTATCTTTTTTCACCGCCTTAAGGAAATAGAATATAGCAATATTACTTGAATTTGAAATATTGGTATCGTTAAAGTATTATAAGTGATTTTTAAGCCTCTTTAGTCTCCTGCAATATTGTACTAAAGTATTTTTTTAATTTGCGACGAAACAAACGCCGTAACTTGTAATACACCAACGCACACCCGCAACGTCGAACGGGTCTCGGACTTAAAATGCAGGCGCTCTGTGATCGTGGTTTGACTCGCTGATACTTTTAAAAATGGCTTCAAGCCTCCAATAAAGTTATTAGAATGTGTTGTCATTGTAATAAGGTAAACACATTTACACAAGAGTACACAAGAGTAGGTACTCTTGTGCAAAAATCTTATTCGTTTTAAGAAAATGTTACTGTATTAAGCAGGGGCCAGTTAATCATTCAGGAATTTAGGAAGAATGCCACAAAATGCTTGATATACATTGAATTTACATTGGCTGGCAATTAATATAAGTACAGTAAAAAGCTCAAGGAGATTACATTTGATAATTCCGATACATATTTTATTCCTTGGTTTGTTCCATTATCTGAATGTTTTGATGTAGGCCTAGTGTGTTACCATTCTAGATATGGAAAAATCCAACCTCTACATTTAAAGATATGTAGATATTTTTTAATTAACTCAGTGGATATAATTGATTTATTTACAAATTAAAATAAGCATAGGTTTGTTACATGCTCATATCCATTTTTGTATGGTTTTTTAGATTAGATTTAAATCTAATGTTGTTTCGATGGTGTTGCAGAGGAGAGCGATGGTGCACAGGCTCTAGCGCGGTTCTCCAAGGATCTGGGACACTCGGCCACTGGTCAAACCATGTGGCTGGTCGACCTGCCCCTCTCTCACCAAGGTACGTTCTCAATAATCCATTTTTGTTTTCAAGTATTTATTTGCTTTGTTCATTAGTGAAGACGTAATAGTTTGCCAAAAATATGTAATTGATAACTTTTTTGTGGCATAGTCCGATGACAATGGTCTTATTCAGACAAACTTTTGTCTTTTACCTACTAATTTCTGGTTGCTGCTTATAAACTCGTGTGAAATTAACTAGTCAGGGAGCCTCCCAGTAAGTCATATGTAAGGCTAACTAGCTGTTCGAGATATAATTTGTTTGATTCGAGCAGGGATTTGTTTGAACAAGGGTGTGTTCACAAAATCTTTCCTAACAGCTTAAAAAATCCTTGCTTAAATTACACTTTGAACAGCTAGTTAGCCTTACATAGAGCCAAAGCCGTAGCCTGGAAGTTTTTTTGGGGGGGGGTTTAGCCAGGGGCGGCGGGCGAATTTCCGCCTCGGCAAAAGTGGTGACCTTTTAGCGAATTTCCCCTTTAGGGAAGAAGCTATTACCGTAGGTCTCATGGTAAGACCTAAGCCCAAGACCATGATAACTTTTCGTTTTGGGGCCACCAGAAGCAAAAAACACCATTCGTTAGAATTTTTATATATCTATCTATCTATCTATCTATCTATCTATATATATATATGTGTGTCTGTCAGCACGATAGCGGCCGTAAATATGGTCCGATCTTAATGAAATTTGGAACAGACATGTAAAGTGGTAATCGAATGGACGAGTTCGTGAACCAGCCTGATCGGACCATCGGAAGGGGGGTAAAGGGGGATAAACACCCCCAAAAATGGGTTTTTTGAGTTTTTTACATATAAAAATAAAATTTATCGAATCTTTGTTGGCACCATTGAATTCAGCTCAAAAAAACAAACAATTTAGTGTTTTGAATCATTGCTCTATGTCCTTTGGTTACCGAGATATTGAAAGTGGTAAACACAGTACGTTGTCCCAATGTTAACCTTATGGGGAATAAGTAAAATTCTATATCTCGCTTATTTCTCAACATATCTGGATAAAACTTGGTTTG